>OX387243.1:28572500-28968283 GCA_947561735.1 Cenchrus americanus
CGACGAGCCGCATAACGAGCCGCGCGACGAGCCGCGCGACGTGCCGAGGCACCCGGATGCGCGGCGGAGGCAAAGTAGTCGACGACGACGAGCTTCAATGGATCTCGGGGAGTCGACAAGTAGATTGATCTTGTTGACGAGGGTCCTTCGAATTCGCCCGGTGGTGATGATCACCCCTACCTGGCGCGCCAGCTGTCGGTGTTTTAGACCGGCAAACCTACCGAGGGGGTACCCGAGGTAGTAGATTGTGCGGTGGGGATCGTGATCGGGAGACCGAGAACTCGAAGGTATGCGCAAGGACACGGGACACAAGATTTATACAGTTCGGGCCGCCAAGGTGGCGAACCCTACGTCCCGTTTGGGGGATCAAGTATGGCGCCCGCGCTTGGTGTTGGGTTGTCCCCGGAGGGATTGGGGATGTGCGGCTAGGTACCCGCCCTCCTTTATATAGTCCGGGGGCGGGTTCCTAGTCGGTTACAAGGCGAGAGTCCTAGTAGGAGTACACAGAGCGAGTCCTAGTAGGAGTACAGGGGAATTCTACCAGAGTCCGTCTTCTACTATTCTTCCTTCCTTGCATGAGTACCCGGGGAGTATGCCCGACGGGCATGACCTAGAGTAGTGTTTTATGCTAGTAGTTTCCATGAGATGTTCCATGCAGCCGCGAGCATGTTCCGGTGCATGAAGAGAGTCATGCCACACCATGTAGACACTACCCTTTTGAGATTGTACCGATGTATTAGATCGTTGACTTGTTGTCGCTACCCCAAGGTCCGAGTCGGCCTCGGGGAGCAAGTGTAATAATCATGTTTCTGTCGTGTGCTTGGATCTTAATGATGTTATTTGCGTCTTAATGCTTCTTCTACTTGAGTGTAGGTTATAATTAGAACTATTTTCTTGATTGCTTAAGACTCATGTGTGAGTTGGTGAGTGACGTGCGTAAACTTCTCCCTTTTCCCTTATGTTTTCAGAAGGATGTCGATCCGCCGCTCCAACCGGCTGATGGCCCGCCTCGAGGAGGCAGCTGCTGAGGAGGAAGCCCAGCAGGGGCGTGGACGCGGTCGTGGCCGTGGCCGTCCACCCCTGCGTGGAGGAGCTTTGGGGGCTAGGGCCCGAGGTGACGGAGCACCGCCACCACTGCCCGAGAACCCTGAGGCCGAGGTTGAGCAAGGAGCAGCTGAGCAAGGCCAGCCTGAGCCGGAACAGCCACCACCGCCCCCGCCTAACTTGGTGGAAGTGATGGCGCTCCAGACTCAGCTGATGCAGAGGATGGCGGAGGCCATGGAGCACCGTGGCAACGGTGGGAACCGCGTCGCTCCGCAGGACGAGGACCTCACGAGGAAGATCGAGAGGTTCATCCGCCTGAAGGCCCCCACCTTCAGCTACTCGGATGACCCACTCGAGGCCGACGACTGGCTGAGGGTGATCGAGACCAAGCTCGACCTCACCGTCTGCTCCGACGAGGAGTGCGTCGCTATCGCCGCGCACCAGCTGGAGGGTCCAGCCAAGGCATGGTGGGACAACTACACTGCCACCCACCCGAACCCAGCTTTCATCACCTGGGCTGGAGTTCTGCGAGGCGTTCCACGAGCGCACCTTCCCCGATGAGCCGCCGGTCCGTAAGGCGCGGGAGTTCCGCACCATGACTCGGGGTGCGATGAGGGTCGAGGAGTACGAGCGTCACTTCATGAAGATGATGCGGTACGCCCCCGACGACACCAACACCAACCGAAGAAGCAGCTTCTGGTTCTGCGCGAGGCCTCCACCACGGCCTTCGCCGGGCGCGCGAAGGCAAGTGAGCACAAGTCCTCGCGCCATCTCCTCAACCGCGCCATCGCGGTCGAGGACGAAAGGAGGGGCCACGAGGAGCGCATGAGGGGCAAGAAGAGGATGGGAGATCGGGATCAGCCTGACCGATCCTTCCAGAAGCCGAGAAGCGGACGAGCAACATGCCGAGGGGGAGCTACCGCCCGGGGGCACAACCAACTCCGGGCGTGGCTTCGGAGGAAGTGGACGTAGCCCGTTCCCCGGAGGGAGGAACCCCGGCTACCCCCAGCAGACTGGAGGCTACACCCGTGCTCCACCGAGCACCGCGCGACCCGCCACAGGAGGCTTCACCGTCACCTGCTTCGCGTGTGGCAAGCCAGGCCACAAGTCCTACGACTGCCCCGACAAGAAGGCGGCTGCCACTCCCGCGAGGGCACCTGCTCCAGGAGGCCGACCTCCTCAGGCTGCACCGCCCCCGGCCGCCGGCCGTGGGAGGCTGAACCACCTCACTGAGGAGGAGGCTGCCGATGCCCCCGACGTCATGATCCGTAAGTTTTTGCTTTGTGGTACTTCTCGCTCTCGGTTCTCTTCGACACCGGTGCAACCGGGCCTTATATCACCTCTCGGTTCGTGAATAAACTTTCCCTCCCTACAACCACCCGAACGATGCCTATCATCACGAGCTCTCCGCTCCGGGATATCCGATGCACCCCGCCGTGCAAAGGAGTGGAGGTGGTCATCCAAGGTCACACATTCTATGGGGATCTTACCGTGCTCGCCTTCCCATGGTATCGACGTGATACTGGGAATGGATTGGATCACTGCCCACAAAGGTGTCATCTCCACTTCGCCGAGACTGGTGACACTACTGCACCCTGACGGAACAAGGGTTACCTTCGAGCCGATGAAGTCTCGAGACATACCGGCCGTGTACAGCCCTCACACGAAGGCCATATCGGACGTACCGGTGGTCTGTGAGTATGAGGATGTGTTTCCAGAGGAGTTGCCCGGGTTGCCTCCTGATCGTGATGTGGAGTTCGTGATTAACCTGGTGCCGGGAACGGCGCCGATAGCCCAGAGTCCGTACCGTATGGCAGAGGTTGAGCTGAAACTGTTGAAGGCAGAGCTAGACTCGCTACTCGAGAAAGGGTTCATTCGGCCGAGTGCTTCACCCTGGGGTTCACCGGCACTATTCGTACCGAAGAAGGATGGAACGCAACGTCTGTGCGTCGATTACCGCGCCCTGAACGCGGTGACCATCAAGAACAAGTACCCACTACCCAGGATTGATGATCCGATGGATCGGCTAAGACAAAGCCAAGTACTTCGAAGAAAGATTGACCTCCGGTCAAATTATCACCGAATGAAGATCCGCCCGTGAGGACATCCACAAGACGGCATTTGTAACCCGGTATGGGCGGTATGAGTACACAGTCGTGTCGTTTGGCACGACCAATGCCCCCAAGATACTTCATGAACATGATGAACAAGGTCTTCATGGATGAGTTGGACAAGTGTGTCGTCGTCTTCATTGACGATATCCTGGTCTACTCTCGGACGCGAGAAGAGCATGAGGAGCACCGAGAATCGTGCTTGGGGAAGCTCGGACAAAGCATCGCTTGTACGACAAGTTCGGCAAGTGCAAGTTTTGGATGGAAGAAGTCGCGTTTCGGGTCATGTGTTGTCGCCTAAAGGGGTTGCCGTAGATCCGAGCAAGATTGAGGCCGTGTCCAAGTGGCGCTCACCGAAGTCCGTGACGAGATCCGCAGCTTTCTAGGTTTGGCCGGATACTACCGCCGATTCATCGAGAACTTCTCGAAGATCGCCAAGCCCATGACATAGCCGTTGAAGAGCAACACGCCGTATGTGTGGTCGGACAAGTGTGAAGCCGCTTCTGTGTGCTCAAAACTCGTCTCACCACTACCCCGGTCCTAACCCCCGCCCGACGCAAGCAAGGACTTCGTGGTGTACCGTGATACATGCATTGAAGATATGGAGGCACTACCTGATGGGGAACAAGTGCGACATCTACACGGATCACAAGAGTCTGAAGTATATCTTCACTCAGTCGGAGTTGAACTTGAGGCAACGGAGATGGCTAGAGCTGATCAAGGACTACAACCTGAGCATCCACTACCACCCTGGTAAGGCAAACGTCGTAGCCGACGCTCTGAGCCGCAAGCACTACTGCAATAACCTGATGGTGCGAGAGGAACAACCAGCCTTACATGAAGAGCTGGAAAAGCTGAGCTTAGAGATTGTGGAGGAGGGGCAATTGAACCAGTTGCGGGTGAAATACACACTCGAAGACCGTATCCGCCAAGCTCGAAGGAGTGCCCGAGAGATTCTAGAGGTAAAATGCCCGATGGAGAATGGTAAAGCACCGACTATCGCCTCGACGAACGAAATGGGTACACCGTGGCTGAAGGACCGCATCTGCGTGCCTCAGGACAAGGAAATCCGGGACTCGATCCTTAAAGAGGCCCACGACTCTCGGTACTCGATCCACCCTGGTTGTACCAAGATGTACAATGACCTAAAGGTACG
The DNA here is from genome assembly GCA_947561735.1 of Cenchrus americanus. NCBI lineage: Eukaryota > Viridiplantae > Streptophyta > Magnoliopsida > Poales > Poaceae > Cenchrus > Cenchrus americanus. Next base: position 28,576,812 of record OX387243.1, read on the forward strand.
GTTTTGGTGGGAAAAGATGAGGGAAGACATTGCTGAATACGTCGCTCGATGCGACACGTGTCAGCGAGTGAAGGCCGAACACCAGAGGCCTGCCGGGCTGCTGCAACCGCTCGAGATCCCCACGTGGAAGTGGGATGATATCAGTATGGACTTCATTGTGGGGTTGCCACGCACGCAGAAAGGAAATGACTCCATTTGGGTGATTGCTGATCGATTAACCAAGGTAGCACATTTCTTGCCAGTGAAAACGAACTACAGCGTGAGCCGACTTGCAGAACTGTATGTGGACAACATCCTGAAGCTTCATGGGGCTCCGAGGAGCATTGTGTCAGACAGAGGGCCTCGCCCATCGCTCGGTTCGGAAGAGCTTGCACGCTTCCATGGGCACCCAGCTGAACTACAGCACAGCGTTCCACCCACAGACTGACGGTCAGACAGAGAGGGTAAATCAAGTACTAGAAGACTTACTGAGGGCTTGTGTGTTAACCTATGGGTCCGATTGGGAAAAGAGCCTGTCTTATGCCGAGTTCTCATACAACAACGGCTACCAGGCCAGCTTGAAGATGGCTCCTTTCGAAGCCCTGTATGGCAGAAAGTGTCGGACACCGTTGATGTGGTCAGAGGTGGGGGAGCGAACTTTCTTCGGTCCCGCCACCATTGTTGAGGCCGAGGAAAATGTCGCCAAGGTCAGGGAGAACCTGAAAATAGCTCAGAGCAGGCAGAAGAGCTACGCCGACGCAAAACGAAAGGATGTCTCGTTCGAAGTGGGGGATCACGTCTACTTGAAGGTGTCACCACTCGGGGTACGAAGAGGTTCCACATCGGGGGGAAGGCTGTCCCCAAGGTACGTTGGGCCCTACCCTATTGTGAGTAAGGTTGGGAAGGTGGCCTACGGACTCGAGCTACCCCGGAGCTTACGGGAGTACACCCGTGTTCCATGTTTCCCAACTTCGGAAGTGTGTGGTCGTCGAGAAGAGAGTGCCCGCCCAGCGCTCGACGTCCGAGAAACCCCGGAGTACTTGGAGTACCCGGTTCGGATCTCGGATCGGGGCGGAGAAGTCGACCAAGAATACCACCACGCGCTTCGCAAGGTGCTATGGAGTAATCACTCCGAGCGCGAAGCTACGTGGGAGGAGTCGCATTGATGGAAAAATACCCTCATCTCTTCGAAACGGAGGTAACTTCTTAATCTCGGGGACGAGATTCTTGTGAGGGGGGGAGTTCTGTAACATCCTTAGTTTGACTTGAATTCAAAATGTTGAATTTCAAAAACTTGAACTGAAGTTGAGTGCTCGAGATTTGAATAAGAGTGTCTTCCTGTTTCTTTCCCCCAAATTCCTAGATTTAATTTTGGCTTCGACGATGCTTTTAGGGCTTATAACCTGCTAGTGTGAAAAATTGGTTCTTCATTTGAATTTTATTTGGGTTTTATTTGGGTGAATTCAAATTTGAATTGAAATTCAAATTTGAATCAATTTTGTGGCCTAAAGGAAATTAGTTAGCCGCACTATGCACCGCGGGCCGCCAACCTCACTTCGGCCCGGACTCGTTTTCGGCCCGTTGGCCGGCCCGACCCGACCACCGCGCCGTCCACCTACCGCCCGCCGCGCCGCAGCCGCCGCCAAGTGGGGCCGCCCCTACGTCATGCCGACGTCGGCGTCGTCATCCTCGCGCCTTTCCCCTTTTGCCGGCGTCGAAAGGGGCAAAGCCGCGCGCGCCGCTCATGGCGCCGCCGCGACGCGCCCCCACGGCCTCCCGTCGCATCGGCGCCGTCCACGTACCCCCGCGCCCCGCCGCTATAAGTAGCCGCCGCCGCATCCGGATCTCCCCAACCCTAGCCGCCCGGGAACCCAATCCCTCGCTCACCTACCCGCGGCCGAGGAGAGGGGGGAAGAAGAGGAGGAGGGGGAGCCGGGGAGCGCCGCCGCCACCGCGAAGCCGTACCGCACCGCCGCCGCGACGCCCGAGCCGCCCGCGAGGAGGAGCCGGGACCCGCGGGAGCCACGCACGCCTTCGACCTCGGCCTCGCTCAACTTCCTCGCCGCCGTACCGCTCGCGACCCCTACCGCCGCCGCCTCCCTCCTCGTCACAAAGACCGCGCGCCGTCACCGACGCCCGCACATTGGCCGGAGGCCACCCGGGTGAGGATGCCGCTCACCTCCCCCTTCGTGCACCGCGGCCTTCGAGCCGCGACGGAACGCCACCGCGCCGCCGCTGGTGATGCCGGCCTTCGAGCCAGGCTGGGTCGCTGTTTTCTGCAGGTGCCGCCGCCCTCGTCGTCGCGCGCGCCGCCCGCCTAGTTTCCCTTTTTCCATTTGCGTTAGGTTTCGTGCCGTCCGTCGCCGCCGCGCCGTGTCGAGCGCCGCGTCGCGTTCGCGAGGCGTACGTGCCCTCGCGTGCGCACCCGTGCGTGCCACGGAGCTCGCACGCGTGCACCCCAAGACGCGCGCGTCGCGACCGTAAGGGCGAGGCCGGACCTTGGCCCTTCTACTCGAGCCCCGCCGTGGCCGCCGCACCCCCCGTGCTCGCCGCGTCGCCGCCATGCACGGCCGTCCGTGTCACCATAGCCCAGGGAAGCGCCGTGTCGAGGGTCACCGCTAGCGCCATGCCGTGCCCCCGACCGAGCACGCGCCAACCCCAACCGCGGGCACCTCGCTCGCCGCCGCCCATGGCGTCGAGCCGGTCACCGCCGTAGCACCACCGCGGCACCCCGTCGCGAACCCGAGCCCGTACCCCCGCTAGGTTTGGCCTAACGTGCCGCCGCACCCCCGTGCACGCCCATCCTTCCCTTCACGCCGCCGCACCCCGCGCGGGATGAGCCCCCGCACACCGCCGCGCCGCCGCCGCGCCCACGCCGGCCGGCCGACGCGCACGACGCCCACCGGCCTCCCTAGCGGCCTCTGAGCCCCCAACCCGATGAACTCGTGTAGGAGCGCCTTGCAGGCCGGCCACCTAGGCGTCGATGGCCATCACCGCCGGCGAGACCCCACGCGCCGCCGTCCCCTTCTTCTTGGGCATTCTGTCAAACACTGGGGCGGCGGTCTAGTATTCGCGAGGGAAGGGGGGGAACGCCTGGTCACAACTGAGCCTACACGCGCGCGTGGCCGCAAACGATCCACGGGACATGGTGCGGCCCGCCACCAGATGGCCGGGCCACACGGTGGCCTACACCGCGCCCGCCACACCGCCCGCCGCCGGATCGGGCCGCGGGCCGGCCGCTGGCCGGCCGAGCCGCGCGCGAGCCACGGGGGATCCCGGCCGCATCCGGGATCCGGGGATCCCGTGCGGCCGCACGTAAGGGGGGGTTTTCTTTTTATTTAAAAATTCCGTAAAATCGTTTTCCTCTTTTAAAAATCCTAGAAAATCCATTTTAACTCCGAAAATTACGAAACCTCTTCCGTAAAATTTCTAAAATCTCAAACTCCGGTTGGGTTGGTGTTTGTTCCCTTGTTGGTTCTTAAATGCTCTTATTTGGAATTATGTTGCCTTAGGACCGCTATTTATTTTCTTTTTTCGCGCTACTAGGAGCAAGGAGGAGCCGGAGAGCCGAGCCGGGAGTACGACTACGCCGACGACTTCGCCGCGGAGGACTACCCGACCCCGGGTTCACGCCCGACCGATTCCCGAACTACCCATTAGGCATTGCCGAGTAGTATTGCTAGCGCTTTACTTAATGTATGCATGTTGATGATCCTTGCAATCGCCTCTTTATTTACCCCGTCCTTGATTGCCCTACTACTACTATATATGTTTATGAGGGCGTGTATGTGCGCCGAGCTTCGCGATGCATGTGTTGGGATGGGAATAGTGGTTCTTGGCGTGTGTGGGATAAAACCGGCAGGAGAAGGCGTTTTGGGTACTTTGGCGGGGGTGAGCTCGAAACAACCGATCTGGGATCGGGGATAGGGGTGCACTCCTCGGTGCATCCCTCCCGTTACGGTTTTCGGAGCCTAGGTGTTGGGGTTTTTACGTGCGCTTGGAGGACATGAGCTCGCCCGGTCCGAAATCGAGTGGATCAACTTGTTTATAGGACATCGTACACACCACCCCGCCGAGAGTGGGGATAGGGCCGTGTTGAGCTCGGCAAGTGCGGAACCATACCGCTTAGGATGGATAGCGGGGTATCGGTGGGGGAGCGGTGGAGGAGAGACCACCCTCTCGTAGCGACTCCCCGTGTGGCCACACGGGAGCATTTCACGGTTCCGGTGTAGTCCCTTCCGAGGGGGGACGGCTTTGAGGGCCGAATGCGGGATGGATTCGTAACTACCGAGAGTTCGCCGGTAGGATGGGCTCGGTCGGCCGTACACCGGCCGGGTACCATTCCGGATGGGTACGGGTGTACACGCTCTGCAGAGTTGTTCGATCTATAGCTATAGCCGCGTCCTCGGTTATGGACACTGCCTAGAAGACATGTTCGTTCCTCATGTTTTGGGATTTCTACCTCCCCCCTATAGGCGAGAGTGTGGTGAGCCGTGATTACGGCCGGCTAGAGGAGAGAGGCTCCATCTACCTCGTCGATCCGGTTGTAATCATTGAGGTGCGAGGAGAGGAAGTCCTTGCACCGACCCTAGACCGGAGTAGGAGGTGGTGACGGGTCTTCTGGGTGACCAGTTGGATCCGGGTTGTGTTGAGAGACTTGGGTTTTGGGATATTGATGGAGATACCTTGTTTATACTCTGCTGCTGCTGCATAGGAAACCCCAGCCGTTTCCTTGTCTACTCTCTTTTCCCTTTAGATGTTAGGCCACTTAAAGCTGCATACGGTTGGTGACGTGGACCTATCCCACTCCTTGGGGATAGACTTTGGGTGTGCAGGGTACGAGTCCGAGTTCGACTGCAACACCGACGGATGGTACGACTGAGGGATACGTCGCTTCGCTCGAGTTTGCCTGTGGCGGGAAGAATAAAGATGGAGACCCTTCTGAGAAGATAGCTACCGTTGCGTAGAATTTTCACTCTGATTCAGCCAAGAGGCTTGTAATGATGTACTCCATAATGGACATGTAATAAATTAATGTACTATTAACTTTATGTGATGCGATGTATGACTTTGTGTATCTATCTGTGAGACGTTCTGTACGCGATAGCCACTGATCCAGGGACTATCGCGATGGTACAGGGATTCGGGTTTTCTACGAAAATCCGGGGTTTTACAGTTATCATGCTTATACATTATTAATTGGGTTGGTATGAACTTACACTTTTTTGTAATCAGGTTGCTAATAAAACTTGACTCACTAAAATGCTAAACTGCTTGAACCTTAGCCATCCACCATATGGCTGTTATGTTGTTTCCTCTTGCTGAGTACGTCATGTGCTCACGCTTGTTTACTTTCTTATATCTACAACACTCGGAATGCTGCTCAGACCAGGAGAACTTTGAAGATTTCCCGGAGATTTCCAGGAGTTCTAGGTGTGCGTGTCTTCAGTCAGCTGCCTGTGGAGGCATTTTATCCGCTGCGATAACTCGTTATTTATGTTTCTATTTAGAATTTGGTCATGTAATAACTCTTTATTTGCGTGGCACTGATTTTGGTATTCACAATGTCGTTGTGTGTGTGTGTAACTTGATCCTGGCGCACATGTGATTTATGCATTCGGTTTTGCCTTTAAAACTGGGTGTGACACTAGCCCCCTTAACAAGGATCTCGTCCCGAGATTGGAATTTAAAGACAAAGGTTGGGGAAAGACACTTATGATTTTGGACTTGTAAGAATCCCGGATAATGAGTGTTAAGGTAGTGTTCAGTTTCCCATGTGGCTTCTTCCTCGGTATGATGACTCCATAAGATCTTGTACATGGTCACTAATTTTCTCCTTCTTTTTCTTTCCTTGGTGTCAAGAATCCGTATAGGATGTTCGACCAAAGAAAGATCTAGTTGTATCCATGCATTGGCTTCATTGATAACCATCATTTCAGGCTCATGGGCACAGTTCCTTAATTGTGACACGTGGAACACGTTGTGGACAGCAGCAAATCGCTCGGGTAGGCGAATGCGATAAGCAACTGGTCCACAAATTTCCGTAATCTCATAAGGACCAATGTATCTTGGAGCTAATTTCCCTTTCACTCCAAATCTTTGTACTCCTTTTGTTGGTGAAACTCTCAAATACACCTTTTCACCAACTTGGTATTCCCTTACGACTTTTCCCTTGTCATGATAAATCTTTTGTCTCATATGTGCAGCTTTTAAGTTTTATTTTATCACTTCAACCCTTTCTTCGGCTTCTTTAACTAAATTTGGACCAAAGAACTTCCGCTCTCCCACTTGAGACCAGTTCAAAGGGGTGCGACATCTTCGCCCATAAAGAGCTTCAAAAGGTGCCATCTTCAAGCTAGCTTCGTAGCTATTATTGTAAGAAAATTCTGCCAAGGCTAAGCATTTGTCCCAACTCTTGTCAAAGTAAATGATACATGCCCGAAGCATGTCTTCGAAGATTTGGTTGACTCTTTCTGTCTGTCCATCCGTCTGAGGATGATAGGGGGAACTACGGATTAACTTTGTTCCCAAGTTTTCGTGTAACTATTCCCAGAAACGAGCTATAAACTGAGGACCTCGATCACAAATAATGGTCTTACGGATTCCATGCAATCGCACGATGCGGTCAAGATAGATCTCTGCATAGTCTTTGGCTGAGTAAGTGCTGTTGACAGCGATGAAATGTGCAGTCTTGGTCAACCTATCCACCACGACCCAGATAGAATCGTGATTCCTGGACGTGAGTGGCAATCCCACAATGAAGTCCATACTGATGTCATCCCATTTCCAAGAAGGTATGGGCAAAGGTTGTAGAGTACCCGCTGTTTTTAAAAGGTTTGTTTTTATTCTGGAACATGTGTCGCACTCAGAAACATATTTTGCTATGTCGACCTTCATGTTGGGCCACCAGAAATTCCCTTTCAAGTCTTGGTACATTTTACTACTCCTAGGGTGTATCGAGAATTTGGATAGATGAGCCTCATCCAAAATTTCTTTCTTGATGGTAGGATATTTTGGAATAACTAGATGCTGCCCAAACCAAATTGTACCATTTGGATCTTGAAGGAAACATGTGTATTTTGGATCATTTTGAGACAACCTCTGTTTAATGGTTTTGATTCCCTCATCATTGGTTTGAGCCATTAATAAATTATCCCACAAGATGGACGCCACCAAGATGGTATTCATCGTGCCTTGAGGAACAATTTCCAGGCTTAGTTTACTCAGCTCGCTGCACAAGGTATCCCTATATGACTCTGCGATCAAGCAGTAGCAATGAACCTTGCGGCTGAGAGCATCCGCAACTACATTTACTTTGTCGGGGTGGTAGTGCACCTCCAGATCATAATCCTTAATGAGCTCTAACCACCTCCTTTGACGCATATTCAAATCAGCTTGGGTAAAGATATACTTGAGACTTTTGTGATCGGTGTAGATGTTGCAATGGGTTCCCATTAAGTAATGCCTCCAGATTTTCAAGGCATGAACAACCGCTGCTAACTCAAGATCGTGAGTTGGGTAATTCTTCTCATGTGGGCAAAGTGCTCTGGAAGCATAAGTAATATCTCGGTTTTCTTGCATGAGGACACAACCCAGACTTGTGCCCGAGGCATCACAATAAACCTCATATGGCTTGGAGTTATCAGGTTGAGCTAACACTGGGCAGAGGTCACGTATTGCTTTAGGGTTTGGAAAGCATTTTCGCATTTTTCATCCCACACGAATTTAATCCCCTTTTTCAACAACTCAGTCATAGGTTTGGCGATTCTGGAAAAATCTGGGACCAAGCGACAGTAATACCCAACTAACCCAAGAAAGCTTCTAATTTGATGAACGGTCTTTGGTGGCTTCCAGTCCATCACTTCTTGTACTTTACTTGGATCCACGGATGTACCTTCATTAGAAATGGTGTGCCCTAAGAACTTAACACTATCCAACTAGAATTCGCATTTGGAGAACTTGGCATAGAGTTTATGATCCCTCAAACGTTGAAGAACAATGCGAAGAAGTTCAGCATGCTCTTCTTCGTTTTTGGAATAAACCAAAATGTCATCGATGAAAACCACAATGAATTTATCCAGTTCAGATATGAACACTGAGTTCATGAGATACATGAAGTAGGCAGGTGCATTGGTAAGACCGAATGACATGACCAGATATTCATATAGTCCATATCGTGTGGAGAAGGCAGTCTTAGGAATATCACAAGACCGAATCTTTATCTGACGATAACCCGACCTGAGATCAATTTTGGAAAAGACCTTTGCTCCGGCTAGTTGATGAAACAGTACATCAATGCGGGGCAGGGGGTATTTATTTTTGATAGTGACTACATTGAGAGGGCGGTAGTCCACACATAGCCTCAAACTACCGTCTTCCTTCTGAACGAAGAGAGCAGGACATCCCCAAGGAGAAGAACTCGGGTGAATGAAACCCTTATCCAATAATTATTGAAGCTGGGTCTTCAACTCAGCCAGCTCCTTGGGCGGCATACGGTAAGCTCATTTTGAAATAGGTGTCGTACCAGGCTGTAGTTCAATCACGAACTCAATGTCCCGATCTAGTGGCATGCCCGACAGATCATCAGGAAAGACATCCAGATAATCACAGACCACGGGGATTTCTTCTAAGTTTGTGGCTATTGAGGCATAGGCACTAGGGTACAAAGATTCCCTCAAAGGTAAGTAAAGAGTCGAGGCCCCGACAATAGGGGAATTGATTTCTATTCTTCATTCAACAATATCCAAGGTCACTTTATGATGTGTCGTCCAATCCATTCCCAAAATGACATTTATTCCATCTAGCCCCAAGGTTAAGAGATTTATTTGAAATACCTTGCTACCTAGCTTCAAAGGTGCACTTTTGACTAGTGTGTTGGAGGATATTTTCCCTTCGGGGGTTGTGATCTTATACTCATTCTTAACTCGAAGCACATTTAGACCCAAGTTGATTTGTGTTCTTTGGTTCATAAAACTAGGTGTAGCACTAGAATCAAACAAAAATCTTAACAGGTTTCCCATGGATAGAGAAGGTACCCGTCATAACTGCTACTCCCTCAGGAATTCCCACCGCTGTGGTGAAGTTGAAACGACCCTGCTTGACTTGCACGGTCTGCTTCTTTCCCTTGTCCTTATTGTTCTGATTCTGTACACGTCCCTGATTTTGCTGCCTGGGGTGAAGGCAGGCATTCATAAAATGCCCGGGTTTCCCACAATTATAGCAGCGTCCTTCATTGTTGTTGCGGGCAGGTGGGGTGCATTGGGTCTAGCATTCTGCTGCTGAAAATTTGGGGAACGGTAATTCCCTTACTCAAAATTTTTGAATTTTGTACAGCAGAACCACAACAAGATTTAGAGGAACTTTTGTATCGAGCACTTTTCCTGGAAACTAGATCTTGGGGGCCGAAAAATTTCAGAACTGAACTGCCCCCAAAAGACAGCTAGATTAAACCTTAGGAAGAAGATCCTAACTTGAGTTGGGTTGATCCAAATTTTACGAATTTTTTTACAGTATACCCTTTAGAATATTTGGCACCTTTTTCTTAGAGGATTTCTGAAGAAAACTTGTTATATTGATCGGAAAAAGAATTCCAGATCAGCAGCTTGTTCACACGATAACTAGATGGACCTTAAGTGCTTTTTGACATAATTCGGTCAAGTCTTGACTTCAAGTTTCAAGGTTTAAGGTTGTTGTTCACTTATGATTTTTAACATGATGCAAGCACACCTATGCACCCTCACAGACAATTCCTTGTCAACACAAAGTTAGTGCCGGTGGCACGACATAAAATCTCTCCCTATAATAGCTAGTCGAAAGTTAAACCAAATTAGTTACTGAATCTAACAAATCGTGGTTAGTGTACCTGCAGAAAATCACAGAACAACCCAAACCTTTCATGCCAACACTCATGAAAGCGTCCACATACATTACCGTTCACTATAGAAACAGCATCCATGCATAAAGCTGCTGCATGGACAACATCCTATTTAAGACCCTGAGGCGACGTGAGTGCCCATTGGAATAGGCCTCACTCATCCCTCACAGACTTTCCCGTGGTACCATCACGTATGAGACACGTGACGAGACTCAGACGCGACGTGGCACCCATTGGAATAGGTTCCACTAGTCCCTCATAGGACTTTCCTGTGGTACCGCCACGTATGAGACACGTGATGTACTAGTATGGTTGTACAAGAAAGAAAGTCTTGACTGAAAGTAATGTGCTGGAAGTTAGTCTAGATAAACCATAGTTAACTAGCCACCAGAAAACCCCAAAAACCTCTAGGGCCTCTCGGACTAAACCATCCTTAGCGTCCCTAACATACTTTGGAAAACACACCTTAATCTTGCAAGTTTTGTTCTAAAACATATTATTAAGGGTGTATTAAGACCTCTGGTGTACAAGTGAAGCTCTGATGCCAGCTGTGACAGAACCGCTCAAATTAATTCCATATTATTGCCTAAACCACTCCACTTGGCCATTAAGCAATAATATAGAAGTAACTCGTCGTCTCTGCTAGGTCAAACCCAGTAAATCACTTACATCATAGGATCGACAATTGTAAATCAAAACTCACACAAAGGCGAGTCCAGAGATAAACAAGTCACAAATTATTACATAACATCATTCAAAAGTTCATTATTACAAACCAAGTCTTTAACATAAAGGTAAATGGTTCAGAGTTCGAAACACATCGGAAATAAAGTACTAAACGACACAAGCAACATCACACGAGGCCATCTGTGATGCCCCTAAGCACTGTCATCCTCCCACTCGTACTCCCAACCGGGTGGGAGAGAACCAGGCCATGGAAAGCCATCATCACACACATCATCACCTGAAAAACATCAACGAAAGCAAGGTTGAGTATACTAATACTCAGCAAGACTTGACCGTCGGGTGATTGGACAATCGCCAACTCTCTAGACATGCAAGGCTTTATGGCTGGTGGGTTGTTTTGCTGAAAAGTAACAAAGTGTATGTTCTTACTTTCAAATTTTAGCTCCAAATTCTAATCATTTAACCATTACTAGATTAGCCAACTAATTCAAGCATGAGTTGTACAATACAAATTAAACAAGTGTACAAATTCCTCCTCAATTCCATCATTAAGGGACATAGAGTGGATGGTTAAGCAGTCTCAGATAACGGTGAGAGGCTAATGATCGATCGATTAGTAACCTTGCAAGGTGGACCTAAACATACGGGAGAATGCATACCGCAAGAATCGCAAATAAAACCAAAAGGGGTGGGGTATACACCAACTAGGCGGTTCCCAACTGTCCTCGGTTCAGGAGCAAGTCCACAGTCCCTGGTACAAGGTTATCCGGTCACGGTATCTGACCGCACGGATCCACCCATGTACCACTGCCTAGTATCTGGGGATCACTCATGGGTTTAGTGGTAGAGAGTTCCCTTGCCGGATCAGGAAAGTACTAGGCTTACCGGTCCCATTCCCGACAAATACTTAGTACGTTCAAAAGCTTAACAACTGACATCTATTGACCGAAGTTGGTCCCATGCTCTTACCACATGAGACGATAAGTTTAACATTCTTATGATTCCAACATAAGAGACCTATAGCTCGTGAGTGACGGTCATCACTCGACTTCTACCGTGGTCCTAAGCATGGCAACTAGCGATCTGACATGCTAGTATTTGAACATAGGAACCTAGGATCATGCATCTAAGGTTTCAATTCAACTCCTGAACGTAAATGCACAAACATCGCATAAAAGATTGCAGGAGTTTATCAAAAGTAGGTTATGCTCCGGGGCTTGCCTTCACTGGCAAAGTCAGAATGAGATCCTCCGAACTTTGGTTCGGGTTTTGCTGCACTTCCACGATGTTCCCTTCTCCCTCAGCTGGTTCCCCTTCAGACTCGAGCACCACCTCGTAGTTTTCGTCGGGAAGTTCTATACGATATGTAGATGCATTTTGATTCAAGTATACAAACTTAAGAAATTAAATTCAGTTCAGAATTCAGAGATAAACATAGGGCGTTTTGTTGGGCATATTCACCTTAACAAGTTTTAATAAACTTTTCTTCACCAAGGATAAGTGGAAGGGTGTGAAACTTTATTATTGTTTGATGGTGATTGTGTGCACATCTAAATTCATTACTTAAGTAAACTTCCCTAAAGTGATTTGGGGCTGTCCAGAGATGATTTGATGGATCCCAAGTTTGAATTTAAGCTGCAAGTGGAAATATGTCTGTTTTTCATGTATTCCATGCATTTAAGCTTGGTTATTTACGAATTTAATTCTGGTAAATATACAAACAAACTGACTAGGAGGCTTTACCAGCATGCATACACCAGCAACACAGAATGACTGACCAAAAATGAGGTAAAACAAAGCTACAAGATGAATATGATAAATACAACACGATTAAGCTACTAGGAGCATGAATAAATCACAAATTAAAATATACACTGGATTTGAGGCTATAACTTGGCACACAACGTGATAAAGACATATTTAGCTCACACACCAAAAATTGGATCCATTACTGCAGCAGAAACATGGATTTGAATTTAACTCAAACTAATCACACATGCCAACAATTCATTTCTGATTTATGACAGATAGCACTATGCATTGCAGAGCTACAGCAGAAAACTGGAGGGCATTTGATCAACAGATAAATTTAAACAATTCATAAATGGAGAACAGGCTGAAATCATTATAAATTCATAACTAAAGATATACACATGATTTAAGTGCCATTTTTCTACACAATGCTAGGAATGATAATAAGAACAACATATCTAAAATTCACATCCATAGCAATTATATATTTCAAGTTTTTTCAAATTTACGCAAATTGATCAATTCAAAATCATTTAAAAACTACACTGAATTTTGAAAACTTCCTTTCTAGAAAAGTTAGGTTTCTTCACAAGGATTCCAGAACAGTTGAGTTTGTATTTCGCCGGTTTTTCTATTATTTACTACGCAATTTACAAGATTCGGGATTTTGAATCTAGGGTTTAAGATTCCTTTTACAGTTAGACCCCCAGTTCTTTTGCTTAGGCCCCTGAAAAGATTGCAATCCTCACAAGGATGTCCCCGGTGGCGGAGCAAGCCCGGCCGGTGGCGAGGAAGGGCCGGACTCTGTCGAGTGAGCGGCTAGTGTGGGGTTTGGACTCACCATCGGTCGATTGTTGGGGTCGGCTTGGCCGGAAACGGCTCCGGCGACGGTCGGCGGCGAGGAGGGTGGCGGTCGGCCGTCGCGGCCGCAATGCCGGCGAGCAGGCGGGTCGGCGGCCAATGCACGTGCACGAGAGGATCCAAGGGGTGCAGGTGGAGGCTAATGTGGTGCTTGAACTCGAGGAGGGGCGGAGGACGGTGGGGCGCACTGGAGAGCTTCGGCCAACAGCGACGGCGGGCACTGCGGGGCGGCTCGGTGCTGCACCCGAGCGAATGCGAGGGAGGAGGGGTGGGGCGTTGGGCGGGCTTATTTGCGCACATGCACGCTAGCTCGCTCGGCCGGACGGGCCGCGGCGTGTGGGGAACGACGCCCGGCTAGCGACGGCGGCCGGACGGCGTGGCTCGGCCGGCGGCGGCGCACGCGCGGGGCGCGTGTACGCGTGGCCGTGGGCCCGGCCACGATGTCCAACGTGTGGTCCATGCCGTGACGGCGTACGAACGGCGGGCGGTGTGGGCCCAGTGCGGGCGCCGGCGCGGCGTCGCGCGCAGAGCGCGCTCTGGCGTTCCAGCCTGTTTTCGTTTCGCTGAGGCCCCCTTTGACCGATTCAAACTCAAAAACTTTGAACTAAAGTTCAAATTCGCCACATACGAAAGTTGCAGACCAGATAGCCCTCTCCAACTTTCATAAATGTCGACCTATCAAAAACTCAACTCATTTGGAGATAATCTCGCTTGAAGTTGTAGATTTTTTTGTTTCGGTCAACCGGTTTAGCAGAGCTTTGACTGAGTTTTTGAGGGCCCAAACCTCAAAATTTGAAATGCTAGTAATTGAATAAAATGTGTTCCCGGAAAAACTGAGCAACTTTTGTATTGGCCGATTTTGAAGTTCTATAGTGAAATTTTGAGAACGTGCAAGAACACCAAATTAGCCCTTAAGGAGCACTTTGGGTTTGACCATGGTTTTGGATTTTGACCAAGGTCTTTTGTGCAAATATGCAATCAAACATGTTAAACATGCTTAGAGGCTAATTAACCTTGATTAACACAGCTAGGTAATGTCATTAGCACAAACAAACATCAGGGATGTTACAAGTACTCCTTCTGGTCCATGTGTTCACCTTCCTCATCCGCATCAAGAGTTGTAGTCGTACTCATCGGCATCGCCATAGCCTTGGAGTCCTCCATCTTAGAACTTCCGCACAATGTCCTTGGTGCACTTAGCTTGGTGCACAAATGTTCCTTCCTTTGATTGCTTGATTTGTAGCCCGAGGAAGAACTGCAACTCACCCATCATGCTCATCTCAAATTCCCTGCTCATATCCTCTGCAAACCTTGCAACAAGAGAGTTAGACAAGCCACCAAAGACAATATCATCCACGTACAACTGCACAATTAGGATATCTTTTCCCTGCCAGAGTAAAAACAAGGTCTGATCGACCTTTCCATCTCAAACTGTCGCTCAAACAGGAACGCCCTCAACCTACCATACCAAGCTCTAAGCGGTTGCTTCAACCCATACAACGCCTTCCTCAACTTGTACACCCGGTGGGGATACTTCTCACTCTCAAACCCGGTGGTTGCCTCACATACACTTCTTCCTCCAACGCACCATTCAGAAGGCACTCTTCACATCCATTTGGTGCAACTTGAACCCTTTAGCCACGGAAAAGGCTAGAAGAACCTAATCACCTCCAAACGGGCTACGGGAGCAAAGGTCTCCTCGTAGTCAATCCCCTCCTTCTGATTGAACCCCTAAGCAACAAGCCTTGACTTGTTTCTCACCACTTCACCTTTCTCTCCTCTTCATTCTTCCACACCCATTTTGTTCCAATCGGCTTACACCCTGGCGGAGGGTCAACCAATTCCCAAACCTGATCCCTCTCAAAGTTCTCCAACTCCACATGCATCAAATTAAACCAATTATGATCAGATAGTGTGTGTCTAATGTCTTCGGGCTCAAATGTAGCAACAAATGCAGCTTGAGCAAAATAAGAATTGTTTCGAACCCTCGACCGTATAGTACGTTCGTTCATGTCACTGATGATCCTTGAAGCTGGGTGATCCACTTGTACTCGCCGGCGAGGTTCTCGCCTTGATGCTACCTCCCCCTCAACAGAAGCTTCTCCTTGATCTTGGTTCATCGTCGTAGGTGTGGGAGAGGGGCTGTCCATCACCGTAGTCAAAGTAGTAGGTACATGCTCAGCCGCGGGCACCACACCGCCATCTTCATCATCTCCATGTTCATGCTCCTCCTCCTGAAAGATCTCCTCGCCAAGTTCATCATCACCTGCACACTCAAAGACAAGCTGACTACGTGGTTGTGTCTCGTCGAAGGTTACCTCGCAAGTCTCCACGATTTGGTTAGTTTCAAGATTGAGCACACGATATGCTCTAGAGTGAGATGCATAACCAAAGAAAATACCATCGACCGACCTAGCCTCAAACTTGTCCAACTTCTTCCCTTTCTTAAGGATAAAGCACTTGCAACCAAAGACATGGAAGTGACTCACCTTGGGTGTGCGACCGTGCATCAACTCATAGCAGGGTTTCTTTTTATGCACTCTAAGGTAGATCCTGTTCGACACATAGCATGCAGTATTCACCGCCTCAGCCCAGAACCTTCTCGGAGTCCTATGCTCATCAAGCATCGTCCGAGCCATCTCACACAAGGTTCTGTTTTTCCTTTCCACAACACCATTCTGGGAGGCATATACGGACTCGAAAACTGATGTTCAAGACCCAAGTCATGGCAAAAGGTTTCGAAACGACAATTTCTGAATTGGTCGAGTTGGGTGAATTCGACCTCGAGTTCTGCCCACGGCAGGCCATCAAATCCCAGATCCTAACCGATTTCGTCTCCGAGTGGACGGAGACCCAGCAATCACTGCCGGTGGAGAAGCCGAAGCACTGGAAGATGTACTTCGACGGTTCCTTGAACCTCGAAGGTGCAGGCGCAGGCGTCCTCTTCATCTCGGGGCGATCACCTGAAATACGTCCTACAGATCCACTACAAGGCGTCCAACAATGACGCTGAGTACGAGGCCCTAATCCATGGGCTGTGCATTGTTGTTTCCCTCGGAATCAAGCGACTCATCACTTACGGCGACTCCAAGGTCGTCATCGACCAAGTCAACAAGGCATAAGACGTCAAGAAAAAAACGATGAACGCATACTGCGCTGAGGTGTGCAAGCTCGAGGATCACTTCGAAGGTATAGAGTTCCACTACGTCTCCCGCGACAATAACGTGGTGGCCGACATCCTCTCCAAGCTAGGATCCAAGCACACCCTGGTCCCGGCTGGTGTATTCGTTCAAGACCTACGCAAGCCATCGATCTGACTCCTCGGTGACCCAAAGACGTCACATAGAGACATATCGGGTAGCCATGGCGTCCTCATGGCGGAGACCGTAGATGATTGGTGCCTCAACTTCATCGCCTACATCATGGAGAAACGCATCCCAGAAGATAAGGTCGAGCGTGAGAAGATCATGAGGTGCAATGCCAACTACGTCATAATCGGCACCGAGCTGTATCGGAGGTCTGCCTCCAACGGTGTGCTAATGAAGTGCATCCTCCGGTCTGAAGGTCTTGAGCTCCTACAAGAGATCCATGGCGGGGAATGTGGCAACCACGCAGCCTCCGCAAACTTAGTAGGAAAAGCCTACAGGTCGGGCTTCTACTGGCCCCGCCGCTTTGGCTGATGCTCAAGACCTGGTTCAGCGGTGTAAGGGTTGCTAGTTCTTCGCCAAGCAACAACACGTCAAGGCTCAAGTTCTGAGGACAATTCCACCATCCTGTCCCTTTGCCATATGGGGCCTTGACTCAGTGGGACCCTTAAAGATGACCCCTGGCGGCTACAAGCACATCCTGGTGGTGGTGGACAAATTCACTAAGTGGATCGAGCTCCGCGCCGTCACCACAGTCACGTCGAAAGAGGCCGCGAAGTTCATCGAGGACATCACCCACCGGTACGGGGTACCCAACAGGATTGTCACTGACCTGGGAAAGGCCTTTACACAGTCGGATTTCTGGGACTTTTGCAAGGACTACCTCATCGACGTCTACTACTCTTCGGTGTCCCATCCACGGTGCAACGGCCAGGTCGAGCGAGCAAATGGCATGGTGCTTCAAGCCATCAAAGACCGCATCTTCGACAATGCCTCGTAGTATGCGACCAGATGGTACGCAGAGCTGCCTCACGTCATCTGGGGTCTCCGAACCCAGGTCAGCTCGGTCATGGGATACTCGCCCTTCTTCCTGGTGTACGGGTCGGAGGTGGTCTCCCAACCGACGTTGCCTTTGGTGCTCCGCGCATCCAACACTACGAGGAAGGAACGACCGAGGAGTTGTGCAAGGTCGACCTTGACAGCATCGAGGAACACCGCGTGGCTGCGCTAATGCGGCACACGCGGTACGAGTAGCAGCTGCGTCGCTACCACGACCGCAACGTGCGGGAGCGATCCTTCAACGTGGGGGACCTGGTCCTATGTCGCGTCCAAAGCACCAAGGGAATGCACAAGCTCTCTGCCCCTTGGGAAGGTCCCTTCATCGTGATGGAAGTCGTCAGTCCATCGACCTACCTTCTCCAGTGGGCCGACGGCCAAGGCGTTCCTAACGTCTGGAATATCCAGCATTTACGTCGCTTCTATCCTTAGAAGATCTGTATTAAAATAAAGCTATGTACTCTCCCCCCTTGTAATTTGAATATAATAAAGAAAGAGATCCCCTGTTCGGCAACCCCTCTGTCGACCTATTTTTCAGTCTCCCCTTTTTACTTTGAGTTATCTTCCCTTCCACCTCGAAGCGCTCGGGGGCTTGGTCTAGGTCAGGTCTCGAAACGCTCGGGGGCTTGGCTTTGCCAACCTAAGGGTCTCGCGACCTAAAGGGATTTTGTGTATGTTTTACGCTTTTAAGTCCTTACCATATAGTTAGCTTCTGCTTCAGTTATAAACGTTCCTAAGTCACTGGTTCAAAAGACCTAGGGTCCACGACCCCCTCTGCGCGCCGGCCATTCCTAAGTCCCCACGCTAGGCCGCACGGTCGGTAAGCCGTTCCTCCACTGAGTTGGGTTAGCGGAGGGTTTCTCTTGCGACCTGGTTACTTTCGACGTGCATAATGAGAGTGCTCTGCTATCACATGCATACATCTTTTCATAAGCAAAAGCTTTTTAATATTGCAAGTTTATTTACAAGTCCATCGACCTAACCCACGTCTAAAAGCTCATTTCGGCACCACCTCAGTCAGTGCCGAAGTCGAACTTCTTCACGACTTCTTCCGCGGCTGCCACGACGTCCTCGCGCCTGATGAGGCCCGGCACGTCCACGTCTTCTGAGACCTTCTACAGGTCGAACAATGGGTTGTGGTACTTGACAGTTGATAACTCTGCAGCCGCAACAAGGTTGGTGGTGTCCAGGAGTAGGCCCTTGATGCGACCTTTAGCCTTGTCAAGCCAGTCGATCAGCGGCTTGGGTTCAGCCCCCTCCTTCTGTGGGACGTAGAGGTCCATGACATACTGGGCAGCGTCTTTGAGATTGACCAGCTCCTTCTCAAGACCTGCATCACACACAAGTAGATTCAAAAACAAGTCTAGTCACGTCACGTCGAGCAAGTTCCCAACAATGAACAAGATGCTAACCTTGGCGGGTCTCCGTGGACTTTTCCTTGATGGCCGTCAGCTAGCTCTTGATCGTGGCCAGCTCCTTCTTGAGTGCCTCCTCAGTCTCTCGAGCACCTGCAATGATCCAAGCTCGATGACTCAGGGCAAGACCTTTCCAACCATACGGAGTCAGCCCAGGGCAACGTTGAAGGCTCACCCTCTACCACGGCCTAGAGGTCGTGAAGGACCGATACGGCGAACCAGAGAGGGGGGAGTGAATGGGAGCCGATAAAAATTCTTCTCGAAGGAGATGGAAACTCCAACAAGATGGACACGGCTTCCAACACACGTCTCCGACTCACTACCAAGGTTGGTCAAGCCCACGTAGCCACTGGAGTGCCACTGGACCTAGGAACCAACACACCACCTTCCGACCCGAGAAACGCAGCGGAAAAACCAAACCTCGAGCCTACGGACCCACACCGGTCGACCGAGTGAGCACCACCGGCCGACCGGTCCCCGCCGGTGAAACCGAGCAACATCCACTAAGTGGCTCTACACCGGTCGGACCGGTGAGACACACCGGTCGGACCGATGGCGGCTCGAAAGCCCCCAAGGCACCAAACAGGCCAACCGACCACCAAACGGACCCAAACTCAAAAGAGCCAAGAACACGGGACAACAACGAACACACCAAGACGTTCACCCGAGCAAAATCCCACAAGGGCTCGCACCGGTCGGACCGGTCAAGAGCACCGGTCGACCGGTGTAGCTCGGGCGGCTCGGGATGAACAAGACACCGCGGTCAACTCCCCCAAATCCAAATCTCGATCTCCCGAATCACTCCACGGACTTGAACAAGACTTTGGGGATATCAGGAACACCTCATGAGGAGTCCATAGCCAAGTTTAATCCCACCAAATCTCGTCCAAAAAGGAGGAATCGAAGAAATCCCGCCGAAAGCACTTCCAACCCAAGAACTCAAGAAACCCCAAAATCGAGCACTTTTACTCACGGATTTGGGAGGGGAATCACAGCCCAAAGAACCACGAAGGGTTCCCACAAATTTTCCCCATCAAATCCCCAAGAGAAAAGTCCCGAAAACAACCCAAAGAAATCACCGAGAGAGGGCTCCGAAAATCACCACCAAGAACAACCGGGGAAAACACATCCAAACCTTGAGGAACCACGCTGAATCATCTATACAAGAAACAAAGGTTCGTACAAGGTCTAGCAAGCCGCCCGATCATCCATACCTCTCAACAAGATCTCTCCGTGAAGCTCTCTTGCTAGTCCTAAAGAAAACCTAAGGAAAATAGGTGGAAAATAGGAAAACTAATGAGCTAGGGTTCCAAGAGTTGGCTGCCATCCTCTCACCTCTTGGGTTATATGGAGGCAACCGAATGTCTAAAATGCCCTTCTCTACTAACTAGGGATACAAGCCCCTCAAGGGCGGATTTGGAATTCTTGATGTCTTCACCATCGGACGGATGCCCGGCGACCGCACCCTACGTAGCCTCGACGCAAGCCATGCGATCCCGACGCGTGTCCTCCGCTTCGAAGATTCCGGACTGCGTCGTCGCACACCGGTCAGACCGGTGCTCCTCACCGGTCAGACCGGTCCCCACCGGCGGTCCGACCGGTCTGGCGCTGCTGCACCTCCGTCTTCGGTTCTCCGGTCTTGGCTTTGTGGATCAACCAAGGAACCCAGTGGTTTTCTGGTGAACCACCGGAAACCCCGCGAACTCGGTGTAGCCTTCGCCAATCTCCACTCATGACTCGGCTCTCCCACGTAGTCCCGGCTCGACCTTGGTTTTGAGGCTCAACCAAGAAACCGTCCACGACATCATCTTGTTGTTCATGCCACCATGCGGCCCGCACTTGACCCCGCTGGCCACCGGGTCCCTCGAACGAAGCCTACTTGTCTTCTCCACACGTGGAGGCCTCACCGACGACGACCTTTCGCGCTTGTTCTTCACCTGCACCAACACGAGTCAAGCCGCAACCTGCACCTGCAATACTTAGCCAAGAATCAGTCCACACAACGTTGTCAATCACTCATCACACAAGGAAGCGACCATCCATCGGTCCTCGAACCACACATGGACTTCAATCTCCCCCTTGATGAGTGCATTGACAACACCCACACGAAAGTAACAAGAGAGAAAAGAAAAAGAAAAGAAACGAACCAAAAAGAAAACTCCAACAAGCGATCGAAAGCCGAACAAAGGCAAAGAGCAAGATCACTTGAAGAAGACAAGTCTCGGACCCCTTAGGCAAGGGCAACGGCTCGACACATCCGAGACAAAGCAAAGCTCAAGCAAAGAGCGCAAACCACCAAATCAAAGCTCGACCAACCACAAAGAGCTCCCCCTGCACACATGCAAGCTCCCCCTGAACCAATGCACCTCCCCTGGACGAATGCAAGCAAGACACCACTTGAAACAGGGCAGCTGTAACAACTCAGCCCTGACCGGTCAGACCGGTCCACACCACCGGTCAGACCGGTGTGCAACATGTGTACAGAACCAGCACTCACACCGGTCAGACCGGTGACCCTGACCGGTCAGACCGGTGCACAACAGAGCTTAGAAAAGGCTCGAAACCACCTGAAAACCTTCTAAACACGTCCAGCAAGCCATTTCAAGCTCAAACTTCTCCCCCTTGTTGGCAATGCATGAATCAAGCCAAAAATGCAAAACTTTCAACCTAGAGCTTCTCGAATAGACAAAATTCAACAAAGAATGCTACACATGTCCAAATGAGCAAGTTAGGTACTCAACGGCTTCGTATCGATCTCAACTACATGATCACCAAGTTTCACAACCATTGGACGAAGCTAAGATGGATTTTGGCAATTTTGCGAAAAACTTGCCTCTCATGAGCAAAGTCCTAAACATGATCAAAGCATATCAAAATGGCAAAGCCACACAAACTTCATGTTAGGACAGCCATTCTAATCATAAGACCATCACAAACACCCACAAGCACCTCATGTCATGTCAAAGCCACAGAGCCATGTGCCTACTTCTATGTATGAGACTTCTCATTGGTAGGCATCATGCAACGGTTTAGCACCCAAAGCAAATTAAATTCAGCACATATGACATGGGAGCATATTTCCAAGCATTTTTCATTTCATTTTCAGATTTGTAAATGGTACATGAAATGTCTTTGCGACAAAAAGGAACTTATGTCCCTCCACAAGATAAAACAAGAGGGCTAAACATTCATGATGGCAAATGAGCCTTTGGCCCCATATGATCAATAAACTAGCTATCCAATCCACAAATTAAGCATAGCAAGGCCACAAAAACATGTCAAGAGCATGTAAAGGCATTTACACATGAGAGAGCATACATGTGACATTTTTCAAAAGCATAGCTATCAACCATGGATTATTCATCAAGATCATCAAGAGCTAAGCCAAACTTGTCGGGGACCGCCCTAGGGGTCCCCTCAAACAATGGGGGAACCCTCACTTAAATTCCCGCATCAAAATAAGCTAAGCCTAACCATGCGAGAGAACTAACCATGCGGACGTGACCCATGCGGCGGGGACTTCGGAGGCCCACCAAGACAGCTCGCCTATGAGACCCCTTGAGCAGGCTCCACCTCGCCCGAGGGTATGCTCCTCCTCGAACGGGCTCCGCCCCGTTCGAGGGGCACCCCCTCCTCGAACGGGTTCCGCCCCGTTCGAGGGGCGACCCCTTCCCTCGAGCGGTCCCGCCCCGCTCGAGGGCTCGCTCCCCCTCGAGCGGGCCTCGCCTCGCTCGAGGGTTCGCTCCACCCTCGGCCGGGGGCCCGCCACGCTCACGGGCGCCCCGCACGCGTGCGCCGGCCCCGTACTTGGGCATTTAACGCCCCGACGCCGCGGGGACGGCGCCATCATGCGCCCGGGCTCACGCCCGTGCCGCCGCACCAACTCCCCGGGGAGGAGCCCATCCCCGCCCCCGTGGGGTGGACCGTGCGGTACGGCCGGCGTCGGTCCCCGTGACACCGCGCGCTCGCCACCGTACGGCTAACGCGCTCGACCCTCGAAAGGGGGCGGGCTCACCCTCGACTCCACTTTTCCGTGACCCCCGGGTTGGGTGAGGGGCGCTAGGCCGGTGGGTGGCCATCCCGGCCACCGTAACGGCGCGGCCGCCCGTACCCACGCGCGCGGGCACACACCGACTCCGCGGGCGCACGCCCGAGCACCCGGCAACAACCACTCCACCACCGCAGAGCTCATTGGGAAGGAACGCCGTTCTGCCCGCTCCTGTGCCCCGTACCAGCCATCATCAGCACCTCCCTCGAAGCCTATCAGGGGACGCCATCGCCATCTGCCGCCTCCTACCCTCGAACCGCCACTGTTCGGGTACAAGGTAGGCCATCATGGCCGGATCGCAGCGAAGATCGACCGGACGGCCGCCCGCTCTACACCGTAGCACGACGTGCTCCCACACGCAGCTAGGTAGCGCGGCGTGCATGTAACTCGCCGCTCCCTTGGCCTATAAAAGGGAAGGCGAGCCCCCAGCCGTGGGGGGGACGAATTCGAGAGGAACACGACGCACCGTGCACTCACTCTCTTATTCTCCCACAACATCTCTAACCACTCACCCGTGGGACTTGGAATCCACGATTCCTCTCCCGCCTTGCTTGTATTTGCCCCACTACAAGCACCCCCGGTGCCGAGCAATATAGTGCCACGAGCATGCCCCTGTCTGGACGTACGGCCCCCTCGGCGGGAACCGGGATAAAGACTTGTGTCATTTGTTGCTTAGCATCGACCATTGAGGGATAGACCTAGGCGTTATCTCATCGGTTAGTGTCGGGACCATATTCCGCACCGACAGTTGGCGCCCACCGTGGGGCGAACGAGCGCCTAAGGTCATTTCGCTAATTCCCCCCATGGTGATTCGCACTGAGTACCGTAGCACACGCTACAACATGGGTAGCTCAGACCCCCTTCCGGCCGGGTTCGAGATCCGCTTCGGGGACTTGAACTTCCAGGCCACGGGGAACGGCTATCTCATGCGCCTCACCAACCGTGAGGAGCTACGCGCGCGCGCGGGAGGCCGGAGTCCGCTCTCGGTCTCCGCCGCACGCACGACACGGCGCGGCGCGCCGGCGGCACGGATGCCGCGGCCCCTGTCGACGCCGCGACGCCGTCGCCGCTCCGGGCTACGCTCGCGTCGGGGCGCGGTCCGAGCGGCGGCGGGCCGAGCGCGCGCCGCCGCCCGGCGCGGTGCGCCCACCGTCACGACGACCGCCACCGCCCCGGCGGGACCGCGTGTGGTCTCGGGACCGCGCATCCCCATCGGCCGCGTGGCGCCACCACGGCCTACAACGCCAACGTCAACACGACAATGCGCAGGGTTCCGCCTGGTCGGCACGTCTTCGTCGCCAGGGATCCCGGCACTTCAGCAGCGGACGAGTCGTCCCTGGGCTCCGTCGACACGATGCCACCCGCCAGCCGCCATGGGTACGCGGAGTGGGACTTCTCCGGTGTGCCGGACCCAGTCGCGTTCAGGCGCTTCCTCGACGCCACGGACTACTGGTTTGGCTGCTCCGACGACTCCAGCACCGGGAGCTACGACCCCACGCGGGAGTGCTGCGCCGTCATCACCAACGACCCGGCCAACGCCGCCGGTGCGGCGGGCGCCGGAGACGGGGAAGTCACGCCTGCCCCAGGGATCGCCACGCGCCTGGCCGCGGGGCCAAGCGCTCCCGGCCCGGGGCCGACGTCGACGCGCAACGGCCCAAGCTCGCGAGCTCGAGGCCAAGGCGGCGAGGAGCACGGACGGTGCGGCTACTCCGCGCCTCGATGGCGGGGAGGCCTCCGCACGCGGCGAACGCGCGCGGGAGCTAGGCCGACAAGTCCGCGACCGCCTCAACCCCGTCCCCAACGTCGACAACGCGGATACTCCGCCGCGAGCGAGCCAAAAGCTCATCGCCGCCGCGACACTGCTGCGCGCCATGCCGGCACCCTCGACCCCCGAGGCTCGAGACATGCACCGCGAGGTGCGGACCCTCCTTGAGCAAGCGGCCGTCCAGCAAGCCGAAAGCTCGGCCTCACGCATCCGCCAACAGGGGGACGCGCGGGGGTGATGATCCGGCACCGGGGGCGAACCCTCGGTGCATGTGGGTCGACCCGCCGACCGAGGACGCACGCCGGCCAAGGAACGGCTCCTCGACACACGCGGGCGCCGGATGGCGACGCCCGCAACGTCATCAACGCCGGGCGCACCGGCAAGGCGGACGCGCGAGCGGCCGGGGGGCTACCACCCTCGAAGGGGGTGGACGCTACGACGGCGGTGAGGATCGCTCCCCGACACCGAGCCCCCCGGCACCCGTGTGTTCGGCCGGGAGATCCGCACGGCGGCTTTCCCCCCCGCCTTCCGTCGGCCCTCGACGATCGTCAAATACAACGGGGAGACGGACCCTCGTGTTTGGCTCAACGATTACCGCCCGGCTCCGTCGGTGGGCGGGGCCACCAACGACGAAGTGATCATCCGCAACTTGCCCCCGCATCCGGGCGACGCGGCCCGGACATGGCTCGAGCACTTGCCCGCCGGCCCGGATCCATAACCGGGACGATCTAGTCCACACCTTCGTGGGCAACTTCCGGGGCACGTACGTGCGCCACGGGAACTCCGGGATCTGCGCTCCCCGCACGCGAAGCCGGGCGAATCGCCGCGGGACTTCATACGGCGCTTCTCCAAGCGCCGCACGGAGCTCCCCGGCGTGGCACGGTCGAGAGATCGTGCACGCGTTCCTCGAGGGCACCACGTGCGGGACCTTGTGCGCGAGCCGGGACGCAGCCCGCCCACGGACTCGAACGAGCCGTTCGACATTGCCACCGGCCTTCGCCTCCGGAGAGGAGGCCGTGGGGGCAATCTTCGATGGCAAGAAGGGCAAGCGCTCCGAGGACACGCCCGCGGAGGGCGCGCGGGTCCAAGGAGCCGCGCCGCAATGACAAGCGGGGCAAGAAGGGGGGAAGAAGCCGCGCCGCGAGGCGCGCGAGCGGGGCGCAACGGCGGCAACGCCGAGGCCCTCGCCGTTGACCCGGCCCGACGGGGCCCTCGACCGGCTCCTCGAGGCCCGGGGTGTTCGACGACATGATGAAGAAGCCATGCCCCTACCACAAGACCCCCGTGAATCACACTCTTGAGCAGTGCGACATGCTCAAGAAGTTCTATGGCCGTGCCGCCGCGAAGGAGGCAGAGGCCAAGAAGGATGGGGGCGACGGCGACGCGGTGGCTTCCCCGCCGTCGAAAATGTGTTCCTCATTTTTGGGGGACCTACCGTCGACATGTCAACCCGGCAGCGCAAGAAGGAGCGGCACGAAGTCCCTCGCCGCGGAGAGGGGGCGCCTCCGGCCTTTCTCAAGCGGGTCGAAGGATGCCATCACCTTTAGCCGGGATGATCACCCAAACCGCATCCCGAACCCGGGCCGATTCCCCCCGGTGGTCGATCCCATCATTGGGAACGCCGGTTTTCGAAGGTCCTTATGGACGGAGGCGTAGCCTCAATATCCTCTTCGCGCATACATTGCGCCTAATGGGGATTGGGGCTGGACCAGCTGCGGCCCAGCACGAAGCCGTTTCACGGCATCGCGCCCCGAAAGCGGAGTTCAACCCCTCGGGCGGATCGACCGCCCGTCGGTTCGGGACCCCCAAGAATTTCCGCAAGGAGACCCTCACCTTTGAAGTGGTGGGATTCAAAGGGGCCTACCATGCCATCCTTGGGCGACCATGCTATGCCAAGTTCATGGCGGTCCCCAACTACACGTACTCGAAGATGAAGATGCCGGGTCCAAACGGCGTCATCACCGTCGGGTCGTCGATCGAGCATGCATTCGACTGCGATGTCGAGTGCGTGGAACATGCGGAGGCGCTAGCGCCGGATGAAGCGCCGGTAAACACACCTGGAGAAGATGGTCAATGACGACCTCAGCTCCGCCGCCAAGCACGTCGGCACGTTCGAGGCCGCCGAGCAAACCAAAGGGGTCCCTCTCGACCCATCGGCCCCCGAGGGCAAAGCATTGAGGGTCAGCTCGACCCTCGATCCTAAATAGGAAGCAGTGCTCGTCGACTTCCTCCGCGCCAACGCCGATGTCTTCGCGTGGAGCCCCTCGGACATGCCAGGCATCCCGAGGGAGGTCGCCGAGCACTCCCTTGATATCCGCCTAACGCTCGCGGCGTTCGGCCGGCGGCCGCGCCGCTTCGACGAGGAACGGCGACGGGCGATCGGAGCGGAGCCGCGGAAGCTCCTCGAAGCCGGATTCATCAAGGAAGTGTTCCACCCTACATGGTTAGCTAATCTCGTGCTTGTAAAAAAGAAAAATGGGAAGTGGAGGATGTGTATTGACTACACCAGTCTCAATAAAGCATGTCCAAAAGTTCCTTTTCCTTTGCCACGCATAGATCAGATCGTTGATTCCACAGCCGGGTGTGAACTACTCTGTTTCCTTGATGCCTATTCGGGATATCATCAAATAAAGATGAAGGAGTCCGACCAGCTCGCGACTTCGTTCATCACACCGTTCGGGACGTTCTGTTACGTCACGATGCCTTTTGGCCTCAGAAACGCGGGCGCAACATATCAGCGCTGCATGCAGCACGTTTTTGGGGACCATATCGGGCGGACGGTCGAGGCTTACGTAGACGACATCGTCGTCAAAACCGGAAGGCGGACGACCGGTCGGCGATCTTGGCATCGCATTCGGTACCGCTGCGGGCCAACGGGGTCAAGCTCAACCCCGAAAAATGTGTCTTTGTAGTGCCGCGGGGCATGCTCCTAGGATACATCGTCTCCCAGCGGGGAATCGAGGCCAACCCTGAAAGGGTCGCGGCCCTCGAGCGAATGGGTCCAATTCGGGACCTCAAAGGGGTGCAGAAGGTGTTGGGGTGCCTTGCCGCCTTGAGCCGCTTCGTCTCGAGGCTCGGTGAGAAGGGCTCCGCCCCTCTACCGGCCGCTCAAGAAGCACGAGCGCTTCTCTTGGACCGCCGAGGCCCGGGAAGCGCTCGACAAGCCGAAGGCATCTCGACGCACGCCCCAATCCTTACGCCGCCGCGAGACGGCGAACCCCTCCAACTCTACGTGGCCGCAACCACCCGGGTGGTCAGCGCCGTGGTCGTTGTGGAGCGCACGGAGGAAGGGCATGCCTTGCCCGGTGCGAGGCCGGTCTACTACATCGGCGAAGTCCTATCGGACACGAAGACGCGCTACCCCCGTGTCCGGAAAGGCTGTTGTATGCGGTAGTCCTCGCGCGGCGCAAGCTCCGCCACCACTTCGAGGCCCACCCGCCATTACGCGTGGTCTCTTCCTTCCCGTTAGGAGAGATCATTCGCAACCCCGACGCGGCGAGCGGAACTGCCAAGTGGTCCGTGGAGTTGATGGGCGAGACGCTCGCCTACGCCCCGCGCAAGGCCATCAAATCGCAAATCCTAGCCGATTTCGTCGCTGAGTGGACGGACACGCAGCTGCCGCCCCCTCAGATTCAAGCAGAGTGCTGGACTCTGTTCTTCGACGGCTCGGTGATGAAGACAGGAGCGGGCGCGGGCCTGCTCTTCGTGTCACCCCTCGGGGAGCACATGCGCTACGCAGTGCGTCTCCACTTCCCCGCGTCTAACAATATGGCGGAATACGAGGCCCTTCTCTGCGGCCTCAAAATCGCCATTGAGTTGGGCATCAAGCGCCTCGATGTG
This sequence comes from Cenchrus americanus, assembly GCA_947561735.1. Lineage (NCBI taxonomy): Eukaryota > Viridiplantae > Streptophyta > Magnoliopsida > Poales > Poaceae > Cenchrus > Cenchrus americanus. Next base: position 28,605,235 of record OX387243.1, read on the forward strand.
CGAGGGGATTCGCAGCTCGTGATCGACCAAGTCATGAAGAACGCGAGCTGCCACGACGACAAGATGGAGGCCTACGCCAAGCCGTGCGAGCCCTCGAGGACAAGTTTTACGGCATCGAGCTTAATCATGTACCCCGCCGGTACAACGAGGAGGCGAGACGAGCCGGCAAAGATAGCGTCGGGCGGATCACCGTTCCCCCGAACGTTTTCGCGCGCGACATCGCGCGGCCCTCGGTAACCTTCGAGCCCTACCCCTCGAGCGACGGCGGACCCTCGGGGGCTCCCTCGAATCCGGCGGGTGCGGACCCCATGGAAGGGGACCCCTCGAACGAGGCGTACGTACTCTCCCTTCTCGAAGGGTACGGCTCCCACGAGGCTGTCGCAATGGACATCGAGCCGGCTCCCCGGTCCGGGCGGACCGGCGGGAGAAGTACATCGCCCGGATTGCTCGAGGGGAGCTCCCCGCGACCGGGCCACGGCCGGGCGCATCGCCGGGATGGCCAAGTCATTCACCCTCGTCGACGGCGAGGGCGTACAAGCGCGCCGCGTCGGGCATCCTCCGGCGGTGTATACCCATTCCCGAGGGGCGCGAGCTCCTACGGGACATCCACGCGGGGATGCGTGGCCACCACGCGCGCGCCGCGCACCCTCGTCGGCAACGCGTTCCGCCAAGGCTTCTATTGGCCTACCGCGGTCGCGAAGCCAACGAAATCGTGCGCACTTGCGAAGGGTGCCGGTTCTACGCCCGCAAGACCAACTTGCCGGCTCAAGCTGCGCAAACGATCCCCCGTAACATGGCCGTTCGCCGTGTGGGGGTTAGACATCGTCGGGCCCCCGCGGAAGGCGCCGGGGGCTTCACCCACCTCGCTTGTTGCGATCGACAAGTTCTCCAAGTGGGTGGAGGTGCGCCCCATTACGAATTTGAGGGCCGAGCAGGCGGTCACGTTCTTCACGGACATCGTCTACCGCTTTGGAGTGCCAAACTCCATCATCACGGACAACGGGTCCCAGTTCACGGGCGGAAGTTCTTGGAGTTCTGCGACAAGTTCCACATCCGAGTGGATTGGGCAGCTGTGGCGCACCCGCAGACCAACGGCCAAGTGGAACGTGCCAACGGCATGATTCTACGGGGCCTCGGACCCGAAGTTTTGACCAGCTCAACAAATGCGGCCGGAAATGGCTCCAAGAAGCGCCGGCCGTCGTGTGGAGCCTAAGGACCACCCCAAGCGGGGCCACCGGGTTCACCCCGTTTTTCCTAGTCCATGGCGCGGAGGCCGTCCTCCCCACGGATGCGGAATACGGGTCGCCCAAGGTTCGAGGCTACAACGAGGATGCTAACCGGCGAGCCCGCGAGGACTCGCCGGATCGGCTAGGACGAAGTACGCCTCGTGGCGTTGATGCACTCCGCGAGGTATCAACGGTCCCTACGACGCTACCAAGCACGCAAGATACGTCGGAGGGATTTCAGCGAGGGGGACTTGGTCCTAAGGCTACGCCAAGACAACCGAGGGCGCCACAAGCTATCGCCCCCATGGGAGGGACCCTACGTCGTGGTGAAAGTGCTCAAACCGGGCACGTACAAGCTGGCCAACGAGGACGGCGAAGAACTCACCAACGCTTGGAACATCCAACAGCTACGTCGCTTCTACCCTTAGCTAGGATTTCCAAGTATTTTCCGTTGTAAAAACGCACGGCCAACACCCCAGTTGGTGTCACCTATGTAAATACTCCGAATCTAATAAAAGGGCAACTCGGCTTTCCCCCGAAACCCAAGTTACCCTCGGGGGCTCTTGCGGGGGGGGCACCCCCCCCCCCAAATGGTCCCATTTTTTCGCGCAAAAACGTAATAACACGCGCTAAGTTTGTTTCCTACTTCAACCACGAGCCACGATTCGAATAGGGCGTAGGTGGCACGGCGGAAGGAGCGCGCGAGCCGAGAGACGGCCTACGCCGCGTGGCTATGGCCCGTCTCTCTCGCCTCCAACCCGGCGGGCCCCCGCGAAAGGCGAACTCCCCTAACTAGAATCTACTCGGGAAGAAGAAGAAGCAAAAAGCGCAATAAGCAAGCGATTTCATTTACAAGCCGACCATGTTCACGAAACGACTTGTTTATTTACAAGAGGCCACGAGGCCGAGTTCGATACACATAAACAAAAAACGGGCCTAGCGCCCGTGTGCTTTCGGGCGGGTGGAGCGGCGGCATCGGCGGCGTCGGAAGAGGAATTCTTCGAAGGCCTCGGCGAGCGACTCGGCGGCGTCGGCGGCAAGCGCGTCCGCACGCTCCATGGACACCTCGTCCTCGACGCCCTCGGGCACGATGTAGCCTTCCGCTACCGCCTCGAGGTTGACCTCGTAGTGGGATCGCACCACTCCGAGGGCCTTCGCACGCCCGGGTGCAACGCCCGACGCACCCGCCCCGTGACGTGGCCGCCGAGGGCGCGTAGGCGGCGGCCGGCGAGCCGCCGGCACGGGCATCGCCTTCCTCGACGACGTGACGGGTCTCGAGGGCCGCGTCCCGCGGCCTCCCGCCGCTCTCGCTCGGAGGAGGTTGTAGGAGGCTGCGCAGGGCCTCGGCCCGCCCAACAAGCGTGCCCCAAAGGCTGTGCGCGGCCTCGGAAGCGACAAGATGACAAGAAATCGAAAGGGGGAAACGAACCCTCTAAAGCAAGAACTAACAAGCGGGGTCGGACGGTAGCTTACCCTCGACTTGCCTCTTCTCCCGGATCGAGGTCGCGGCGCGCGGACTCGAGCGCCAACTCGAGATGCCGGACGGTCTCGCCTTGCTCGACGAGGGCCATCTCTTGGGCGGCATTGCGATGCCGAGCGCCAACGCCTCATCCTCAACCTCGGAGAATGCGGCGTTCCGCTCCTTCGAGCGACCTCTCCGCCGTGTCTCGCGCGCGGCGCGCTCCCGGCTCCCGGCGCCGTCGGGCGTCGCCAAGGGCGGCCCTGCTCTCGCCGGAGCCGCCCCTCGGCCCCCGGCGGGGCGATGCGCTCTCCGCCGGAGCCGCCCCTCGGCCGGCGACGAGAGCCGCGGCCTTGGCGTCGAGGGCGGCCTTCGGGTCATCGGCCTCCTTGGCGCGGCGCTCCCGCCCCGCGCGCCGGCTCCTCCCGGCCCGGCGGCTGCTGCGCGCCCGCGCTCCCTCGAGCGACGTGCGGAGCTCCCGGGCCTCGGCGCGAGCGGTGGCCACCTCCGCCTCCCGGTGGCGGCCAACGTCCGCGTCTTGTCCGAGTCCTCGCGCGCGTTCCACGGCGCCTCGTCGCGATCGACGAGGGCCGCGCGGATCCGCTCGAGGCTCGCGTGACGTGCCGTGCCCCCGCCCGAGCTCTCGGGGAGCACGTCGCACCACGCCATCGCCGGTAGACCGGCCCACCGTCCGGCATCCCGAGAGCTTCCGCAAGCGCGTCGAAAGCGCTGCATCGCTCCCGGAGCTGGCGGGCCTCGGCGTTCACCCCGGGTCGAACGCGCCTGTACTTCTCATGGGCGCGGCGCTCGAGCTCCTGGCATCCACACATCGAGCCTCGTAAGCGCCAAGTCTTGAATGCAGCACGCGAAAGCGAAAAAAAGGAAAGAAGAAGAGCAACCGTGGCTCACCTGGAAGACGATCCAGGTCGGGCCGCCGTGGACCCGCAGCGCCTCGTTCAACGCGCGGTTGAGCGTGGCGCCGTGGCTCCGAAGCTCGCCCCAGAGCTCCTGCTCCCTCTGGGCGTCAGCAAACGCCGGGGGGTCCTCCACGGCCCCCCCCCCCCCCGGGCGGGGCGGCCGGCGTGGGAGGACGAGGCCTCGGCGTCGTGCCCTCGGCCCCCCACTATCACGTGACCCTCGTGCCGCCTCACGAGGGCCCCCTCCTGGGGCTCGGGGGAGTTCACGGGCCAGCTGGCCCACTGGTTCCACCCAGGCGGCGGGGAGTCATCCGAGAGCTCCACCACCTCCGCCTGGAGACCGCCGGCGGGCGGAGCCGCCCTCGCTCCGCCTCCGCCGGCGCCCCCACCGCGCCTCCGCGACCGCGGGCGCCCGTTGTGGCGCCGTTGCCGCCACCTCCGTCCGTGCCGCCACATCCGCGGGCGCTCCCGCGAGTTGCGCCCGCTCCGCCTCCTCCGCGGTGGCCGCCACCGCGGCGGCACCTCCACCGTAGCCGCCGCCGCGGCCCGCGCCTCGTGGCGACCGGCGCCGGCCGCCCCCCGGCGACCTCTCGGCCGCGCCGCGGCGGGCCGATCCGCCGGCCGGGGCCTCGAAGCCCGGCCCGGGCCTTGCGCGCTCGTGCCCGCCGCCGCGCCCCCGTCCCCGGGCGCGACCCCCTCGACGAACGCCGCCGGTGGGGATCGACGCGTCCGTCCTCGGCACCTTGGCCGGTGCAAGAGGAGGGACGGTTGGCACCGCCCGCGCAAACGCGAACGGAGGATTAGAACGTCTAATAACCAAAGCAAACTAAGGCCAAGCAAAGGAAGAACAGGGTTCCTTACCTCGCGGAGGAAAAGGCCCGCTTCCTTTTCCTCGAGGCCTCCGACGAGGCCGGCGCGGGGGCCGCGCGCCGCCGCGGCACCTCCCCCGACGGCGCCGCCGCACGCGCGGGCATGCCCGCCTCACGCGTGGGCGCGCCGATGCCGCCACCACGCGCGGGGGCACGCTAGCCCCGCGCGCGCGCGCGCCCACCGACGCGCCCCTCGACGAGGACACCGCGCGCGCGGACACGCTCCCCGCGCGCGCGCGCGCTTGCGCGCGCGCGCGGCACGTCCGCCGCGCGCGCCTCCGTGGCGCGCGCGGCACCTCCGCGGCGCGTGCCGCCCCGACGATGATCGCCCGGCAACGAGCGCCGGTGCGCCCACCCCGGGCAAAGCCGCCCCCGACGCGCGCGGGTTCGGCGACGGGGGGCGCGGGCCGCCACCCGTCCGAGGGGCCCTCCCCCCTCGGACTCTTCCTCCTCGTCTCGTTCCGAGGGACGAGGGCTCCTCGATGTCCGGGGAGGAGAGCCCCGCCTCCTCCCGCCGCCGCCGTACTCCGCGGACCATGCGTCGCGGCACGCTTGGCGCCGCCTTGCGTGCTCCCTCTGCGCGCCGCTCGCTCCTCGCTCTCCCGCGCGCCGCCCGGCCGAGCGCACGGGAGTCGGGGGGTGGGTGGAACGGACTTGGCGGCGTTGAACGCACCGGTTGCGCGCGAGAACAACGATGGCACATCAGGAAACGGAATCAAGAACAAGGACTAAAACAGAATCAAAGAACCACACTCACCAACGGGCCGATAGGGAGCATCTCGATGTCCCACGGGGGTCCGACCCGCGGTGGCGGCGTCCTGGTGTCGACGGCGCTCCGCGCCCGGGTGAGCGTGTACGGCGCGCTCCGGCGGCGTCGGGAGCATCCGCGACCTCGCCAAGTCGACGGGGTTGGCCGCCTCCGTCATCTCGAAGATGCGAGAGGGGCCTCTCCATCAACGGCACGACCCGCCGGTGGTGGAGGAAGGCGAGGACGCCCATCGCGTTGAGCCCCTCCTTCGCCGGCCGGCCGCAGGCGGCAAGGACGGACCCCCGCGCGCCGGTGATTGGCCGTAGGCAAGCCGTAGCCCCGGAGTCCGGCCTCTTCTTGAACACCGGCCGGTGTAGGGAGGGAGGCCGGGCTCGGCGTTGCGCGAGTAAAAACCATCCCCGCTCCCGGCCGGCGTTGTTCGTCGTCATGGTGCGGGGGATGTAGAACTCCTTGAGCCGCCCCCGCGGGGCGAGCGACATCCCGCCGCGCGCACCGCGCGGCGGGTCCTCGGCTCCGACGTGGGGCTGCGTGATGAGCTCCCCGCGGAAGAGGTGTACCTAGAGCTCCCGGTTGGCGGGATCCCCGTGTACCCTTCGCGGACGCCCACGAATGTGGCCGCCTGCGAGATCGCATTGGGGGCAAAGTTGTGCAGCTCCACCCCATAGTGGTAGCACAATGCCCGCATGAATGTGCTCGCCGGCGCGTTGAAGCCGCGCTCGTGGTAGCGGAGGAAGCTCACCACGTAACCCTCCGGCGGATTGGGCTCAAGGTGCGACGATGGCGGCACGATCCACTCCGCCGGGCGCCCTTCTTCGTTGGCCGACGGTGGCGGCGGCGACCGGCTCGCCCGGGCGAGCGGGTCACGGTCCGACCTCTCCCATGCGTACGGCTCCCGGGACCCTAATCGGAAGGCGAGGCGGCGCCATGAGGGGGGCGAACGAGTGCGAGGGCGGAGGACAAGGAAACAAGGAAGAAGCTCTAAACGCGCGAGCCCGCGCGACGGCAAGAGTGAGGCGAAGGCGAAGGGACGGAGGACCGAAAACGGTGAGGAGCCAAGGTAGAAAGCCGCCGTCCCTTCCTCACCGCGGTTTATAGGCGACGGGCGAGTTCTCGGAGCGCACGCCCCGCCAACATTAACCTTGCAGGAATCGTTCCATCGCGTCGACGGGCGGGCCCCACCACGGCCGCGGCGGCTCTAACACCGCAGGCGGGTCATCATTACGGCAAGACCGGCGACGACCGAGGCGAAACCGTCACGTCCGCCGCCACGTCGCCCACTACGCGCGCGCGCGCCGCGGCGCCTAAAAGGCGCGCCCGCGCCGCAAAACCCGCGGCCACGCCCGCAAGGCAATTAAATGCCCGGCCCCTTGCCAAGCAAGGAGAGCCCTCGAGCGAGGCGAATCCTCGGCTCGAGACAAGGGTGACCCTCGATGGGATGACGGCGTGAGAAGGTCGCCGGGACCCGCTCGGTGTAGAGCAGGCGGCCCGCGGGCACCCATGCCACGTAGAACCCTCGAGCGGCATGACCCTCAACTCGAAACAAGGCGACCCTCGATGGGATATCGGCGTGAGAAGGTCGCCGGGACTCGCTCGAAGTAGAGCGGACCACCGCGGGCACCCATGCCACGTAGGACCCTCGAGCGGCATGACCCCCAACTCGAGACGATGTCAACCCCCTAAGGAAGGCACGCGCGTAAGAGGATCGCCCGGGTCACGCTTGAAATAGAGCGACACCGAAAGCACTCATACCGCGCCATGCCACCAACCGAAGCACCTCGAGGGTCGGCACGCCCCGGACCCCTCGACGGCCGCAAACGCGAAAAGACGGGGCCGGCCAAGGCACGGCCCCGCACGGCCTTGCGATCGGAGGTTCGAAGCCCGACCCTCGACGGGTTCGAACGGGCGCCCCGCATCACGCAGTTAGGGACGACGAGGGCACGCGCATTCGAGCCGTTCCTCGAGCCCGTCGGCTCGAGGGTGCCCCACATGTCGTGTTCAAGAGCCGCCGAGGGCGGCTAGCCGGGGGGATCCCACCGAGGGAGAGCTTCCGCGCCCTCGGTCCCTAGCGAACGGGACCGAGCCCCACCTAGCAAACCCACGCAAGCGCTTCCATGGACGTGTCTCCGGACCGCGCGGCCCTACCCTTATCGAACGGGGCATGGACGTCCACTTGAACCACCCGCTAGCGACTCGAAGAGGAATCCGCGATTCGCGACCCGCTCGATGGGAGTCGTGAAAACCTCACCCTCCGACCCGCGGAGGGACGGCGAGGGCGCGATAAAAAACAAGTCGTCGGGCTCGACCCGATCGCCTCGAACGGGCCAAGGCTCGGGGGCTTGACGCACGGCTACACCTCCTTGGGAGTTGCACCCGCCGGAGACGAAGTGACGGGGGAGCGTGCACCCCCGATGCCGCCGAAATACCGCCGATGCCGGTTGGCATATGTGCCACGCCTTTCGACCGAATTGCTCGCGGTTAACCCCCGCAGGAGAACCCACACTCTGCCCGGGGCTTCGGGGCTAGGCCCGCGGGTCCGCTAGCGCGGCCCCACGGAAAGCGTTCGCAAACAAGGAGGGAAGAACGTCCTATCGGTAGGTTCCGGCATCCGCGGGAGCCTCAATGGCAAACCCGCGGATGCTCGGGGGCTGCGTCGGGGACCGCCCTAGGGGTCCCCTCAAACAATGGGGGAACCCTCACTTAAATTCCTCGCATCAAAATAAGCTAAGCCTAACCATGCGAGAGAGAACTAACCATGCGGGACGTGACCCATGCGGCGGGACTTCGGAGGCCCACCAAGACGGCTCGCCTATGAGACCCCTCGAGCGAGGCTCCACCTCGCCCGAGGGTACGCTCCTCCTCGAACGGGCTCCGCCCGGGTTCGAGGGCACCCCCCTCCTCGAACGGGTTCCGCCCCCGTTTGAGGGGCGACCCTTCCCTCGAGCGGTCCCGCCCCGCTCGAGGGCTCGCTCCCCTCGAGCGGGCCTCGCCTCGCTCGAGGGTTCGCTCCACCCTCGGGCGGGGCCCGCCACGCTCACGGGCGCCCCCGCACGCGTGCGCCGGCCCCCGTACTTGGGCATTTAACGCCCGACGCGCGCGGGACGGCGCCATCATGCGCCGGGGCTCACGCCCCGGTGCCGCCGCACCAACTCCCCGGGGAGGAGCCCATCCCCGCCACCGTGGGGTGGACCGTGCGGTACGGCCGGCGTCGGTCCCGTGACACCGCGCGCACGCCACCGTACGGCTAACGCGCTCGACCCTCGAAAGGGGCCGGGCGCACCCTCGACTCCACTTTCCCGTGACCTCGCAGGAGTTGGGTGAGGGGCGCTAGGCCGGTGGGTGGCCATCCCGGCCCTTGTAACGCGCGGCCGCCGTACCCACGCGCGCGGGCACACACACGACTCCGCGGGCGCACGCCCGAGCACTGCAGCAACCACTCCACCACCGCAGAGCTCATTGGGAAGGAACGCCGTTCTGCCCGCTCCCCGTGCCCCGTACCGCCCATCATCGGCACCTCCCCTCGAAGCCTATCAGGGGACGCCATCGCCATCTGCCGCCTCCTACCCTCGAACCGCCACTGTTCGGGTACAAGGTAGGCCATCATGGCCGGATCGCAGCGAAGATCGACCGGACGGCCGCCCGCTCTACACCGTAGCACGACGTGCTCCCACACGCAGCTAGGTAGCGCGGCGTGCATGTAACTCGCCGCTCCCTTGGCCTATAAAAGGGAAGGCGAGCCCCCAGCCGCGGGGGGACGAATTCAGAGGAACACAGCGCACCGAGCACTCATTCTCTTATTCTCCCACAACATCTCTAACCACTCACCCAGGGACTTGGAATCCACGATTCCTCTCCCGCCTTGCTTGTATTTGCCCCACTACAAGCACCCCCGGTGCTGAGCAATATAGTGCCACGAGCACGCCCCTGCTGGACGTACGGCCCCCTCGGCCGGAACCAGGATAAAGACTTGTGTCATTTGTTGCTTAGCATCGACCATTGAGGGATAGACCTAGGCGTTATCTACTGGTTAGTGTCGGGACCATATTCCGCACCGACAAAACTAACCATAGCATACCAAACAAGCTCAAAAAGACATAGATCTCATTCCATGGTGAACAATGTATATAAGACAAGCTTTTCCTAACCAATGCATATGATACAAAATGCATCAATCTAAGATACAAGGATGCCTATACATCATGTTACATATGCCATGCCAAATGCAAGAAATGCACAAAGAGAAGCTATACATATGCTACCACCGGCTCCTCGAGGGGAGGCAAAACGGGCTCGACACCACCGGCAAAAGAGAGCTCCCACACACCCAACTCAAGAAATCAAACACACAACAAGTTCCCCCCGCAAACGAGTGAAAGTTGCTTGATCTAGGGGTTTGGTGAAAATATCGGCTAGTTGGTCATGTGTGGGTACATGGATCAAAGCTATGTTTCCTTTCTCAACGTTGTCTCTCAGAAAGTGGTACCTCACTTCTATGTGCTTGGTTTTGGAATGGAGCACTGGGTTCTTTGCAACGCTTATGGCACTGGTGCTATCACATTGAAGTGGGACATGGGTATACTCCTCACCAAAATCACTCATGGTGTAGGTGATCCAAAGGAGCTGAGAGCAACAACTAGCAGCGGCAACATACTTGGCCTCGGTCGTGGATTGAGCAACACTCGACTGCTTGCGGGAAGACCAAGACACCAACGAAGAACCCAAAAACTGGCAAGTCCCAGAAGTGGACTTCCTATCCAACCGACACCCGGCAAAATCCGCGTCTGAAAAGCCATGAAGCGCCAAAGAAGAGGACGCGGAGTACCAAAGGCCGAAGTCGGGAGTGTGACGCAAGTACCTGAAAATTCTCTTCACTGCTTGCCAATGCGAAGTCCTCGGAGACGCCTGAAAACGAGCGCACAGACACACCGAGAACTGTATGTCCGGCCTCGTCGCCGTCAAGTAGAGGAGTGACCCGATCATGCTCCGGTACTCCTTCTGGTCCACGTGTTCACCTTCCTCGTCCACATCAAGAGTTGTAGTCGTACTCATCGGTGACGTCATAGCCTTGGAGTCCTCCATCTTGAACTTCCTCACAATGTCCTTGGTGTACTTAGCCTGGTGCACAAATGTTCCTTCCTTTGATTGCTTGATTTGTAGCCTGAGAAAGAACTGCAACTCACCCATCATGCTCATCTCAAACTCCCTGCTCATATCATCTGCAAACCTTGTAACAAGAGAGTTAGATGAGCCACCGAAGACAATATCATCCACATACACCTGCACAATCAGGATATCTCTGCCCTGCCTCCGCAAAAACAAGGTCTGATCGACTTTCCCCATCTCAAAACCTCTCTCAAACAGGAACCCCCTCAACCTGCCATACCAAGCTCTAGGCGCCTGCTTCAACCCATAATGCGCCTTCCTCAACTTGTACACCCGGTGGGGGTACTTCTCACTCTCAAACCCCGGAGGCTGCCTCACATACACTTCTTCCTCCAGCACACCATTCAGGAAAGCACTCTTCACGTCCATTTGGTGCAACTTGAACCCTTTAGCCACGGAAAAGGCAAGAAGGATCCTAATCGCCTCCAAACGGGCTACGGGAGCAAAGGTCTCCTCGTAGTTGATCCCCTCCTTCTGACTGAACCCTTGAGCAACAAGTCTCGACTTGTTCCTCACCACCTCACCTTTCTCTCCCTCTTTGTTTTTCCACACCCACTTTGTACCAATTGGCTTACACCCTGGGGGAGGGTCAACCAACTCCCACACCTGATTCCTCTCAAAGTTCTCCAACTCCTCATGCATCGAGTTAACCCAATTGTGATCAGATAGTGCGTGTCCAATGTCTTTGGGCTCAAAAAAAGCAACAAACGCAGCATGTGCAAAATGGGAATTGTTTCGAACCCTCGACCGTGTAGTGCGTTCATTCATGTCGCCGATGATCCTCGAAGCTGGGTGATCCACTAGAACTCGCCGGGGAGGTTCTCGCCTCGAAGCTACCTCCCCCTCAACATCAGCTCCTTCTCGTTCTTGATTTGTCGTCGTAGGTGTAGCAGAGGGTCCATCCATCATCGTAGTCGAAGTAGTAGGTACATGTTCAGCCGGGGGCACCACACCGCCATCTTCATCCTCTCCATGTTCATGCTCCTCCTCCTGAAAGATCTCCTCGCCAAGCTCATCATCACCTGCACACTCAAAAACAAGCTGACTACGTGACTCTGTCTCGTCGAAGGTTACCTCGCAAGTCTCCACGATTTGGTTAGTTTCAAGATTGAGCACACGATATGCTCTAGAATGAGATGCATAACCAAAGAAAATGCCATCGACAGACCTAGCCTCAAACTTATCCAACTTCTTGCCTTTCTTCAGAATGAAACACTTGCAACCAAAGACATGGAAGTGACTCACCTTGGGTGTGCGACCATGCATCAACTCATAGCATGTCTTCTTCTTGTGCACTCTGAGGTATATCCTGTTTGACACATAGCACGCGGTATTCACCGCCTCAACCCAATACCTCCTTGGAGTCCTATGCTCATCAAGCATCGTCCGAGCCATCTCGCACAAGGTCCTGTTCTTCCTTTCCACAACACCATTCTGGGGAGGCGTATACGGACTCGAAAACTGGTGCTCAAGACCCAAGTCATGGCAAAAGGATTCAAAACGAGAGTTCCTGAATTCCGAGCCATTATCACTGCGGATAGCTCGTATGCAAGGTTTTAAATCGCGGGCTAAGGCATTTAGCGGCGAAGCTGCCAAAATGATGTTTAGCGGGCTATAGCTGGCATTTAGCGGGGTATAGCCGGCTATAGCAGGTTAAATGCCATAGCCGCTACCCTTCCAAACAGCTATATCCGGCTATAGCGGCAGCTTTAGCCGGCTATTTAGAACCATGCTCGTATGGCATCTCCGTGCCTCTCGTTCTTCAACTTCAAGACTAGATCTCGAACAAAACCAAACGTCTCCCCCTTATCCTCAAGAAAGAACACCCACGCATACCGAGAATAGTCGTCCACCACAACAAGGACATACCACTTCCCACCCGCAGATCGCACACGAGCTAGGCCAACAAGGTCCATATGGAGCGACTCGCATGGACGCTCGGTCATCACATCGGTGAGAGGCGGGTGAGAAGAGGCCACCATCTTGGCATGCCTACACGGCGCACAAACCAACTCTTTCTCAAGCCTCAACCGTGGCAATCCTCGGACCAAATTGAGTTTACTCAAGCGAGACAAAAGGTCAAAGCTCAAGTGACCCAACTTCCTATGCCACTTCCACAACTCACTCGAAGAATCGCCCAAGAAACAACGCTCCACACCCGAAGACCGAGAAAAATCAGCACGAAACACCCGACCCTCGGGAACGACCATACGGACAAGGTCCCCTCGAGAGTCCACAATCCGAGAACCACCTCGGCCGAAACAACACCTCAAAACCCTCATCCAACAAGCCGGGACACGGAAAGCAAATTGTACCCCGGCGATTGAACAAGAGCAACACGCCTCAGAGTGATCTTGTCACTCACTTTGATCTCACCTTCTGAAAGCACACGCCCACACCCATTGTCCCCAAAGGTGATGTACCTCTTCGTCACCACCGGGACGAGACTTGAGAACCACCCCCTATCTCCGGTCATATGTCTCGAACAACCGGAGTCAATCAACCAAATGTTCTTCAAGTCTCCCACCTGAAATTCAAAAACGAGCACGTGAGAGAACAAACGACTCAGCACTGGGGTTAGTACCAAAAGAGTAAAACCAGTGCCGAGCCATTTGCTCGAAAGTGGGGTTAGCACCAACCAAGGCATCTCTCCTACCAAAGCTACCCCCACGAACACCACCACGGTAACCACCCTGAGGGAACCACCCCTCTCTGCCTGGAGGAGGACCAAATCCACGCAAGAAAGCCCGTGGAACGTCCTTCCTCTCCAACTCAAAGCCACGACTCCTCTGATCCCCGTATTGAGCACAAGGAGGAGAACGCCTAGCAACCCGACCACCCGCACCCTTTCCGCCCCAACCACCGGAACCACGACCACCGAAACAACCCTCGCACTCGTACGAGCTCGAAACCCAAACGGTATGTCTCCGTTCGGGCACGCACCGGTCGGACCGGTGCCCCACACCGTCCGACCGGTGTGACCTGGGCGCAGCGCCTCCAACAGCCTTCCGCTCTCCCCAAGCCCGAACTGTCCTCACACTCGCCTTGCCCCTGGGCATCTGCATACAAGGTTCAAGTACACCATCGGAAGGGTGGTACTTGTCCTTGTTAGCCCATTCCTTCTCCATTCTCTCCTCACGCTTCCTCTTGAAGCAAAACTCCTCCTTATGGCCATCTCTCCCACAATAGACACAATGGAACCTCACAAGCTTAGGCTTAGTCTTGGGATGTGGCTGCTCACTTGGTTTCTCTCCACTCAATCCCTCCACCGGTTTCTCACCACTAGCCTTCTCACTCTCCTTCCCAAAGAACACTTTCCCCGAAGTGCTCACAAACTTGATAGGCTTTTGTAGGTCATTTGTGGGTGTAGGAAACACGGGTGGAGCTGGGGTTGTGTCTAGTCGGTTCCTTAGATGGTTAGGTTTTGGAGGGAAATCATTTTTGTGGTGGGTTTTTGGTGGCTCCGGATATTCTCTCCACTTCCTTCACCAACCTTGTTTGCCCCAAGCCCCTCACCATCTTGCCTCTTAAAGGCCTCGATCATCATCCTCAACTGAGGCTCATGACCGGACAACCAACCCATCAACTTCCTCAAGTCATCATTCTCATCCTGCAAACGATCAACATAATGTGCAAGCTCCAAATTTTTCAATGCATGCAATTCACAGGTAGAGCAAGATGTAGGCATGGGTTCCTTCAATTTAGCCTCGAGCGAACTAGTGTAAGCATGCATCTCATCAATCTTAGCATGCAAAACAGGGCAAGAAGTGCAAGCACCTAGCAAAGCAGGTCTAGACTTAAGCTCAGCCACTTCAACCCTAAGCACATCTAGTTCCTCACACTTGGAGGCATGCTTCTCCTTAAACAAAGCAAGATCAACAAGGAATATGGAGCAATCGACACAATCATTCTCATCGAAACAACGGGACTAGCCTTAAGGGAATCAATCTCAAGCTTGCTATCAAGCACTTGTGTCTCTAGCTCGGCCACTCTAGTCCTAGCATACTCGAGTGAAGCCACGAGCTCTTTCCTCATTTTCTCGGGCCTCTCTAAGCATGTCATCACGATTATCTAGCAAAGAGCCAAGCCTCTCATTCTCTGGCGCAAGAAGGGAAGTTCATCACGCACCTCGTCGTCGGACTCGCAGTCCGAGTCGCTCCGTGTGCTCTTCTTGCTGCGGAGCTCGGCGCCATGGTGCGAGAAGCCATCTCTCGCGAAGCGGCTCGGCCGCTCGGGTTCTTGGACGACTTCTTGTTCTTGCGGCGATCTCCCTCGTCTTCACCGCTTGCTCGAGCTCGAGGTGGAGTACGCGGAACTGGAGTCGACGTCGCTCGCTCCAACCATCGCTCGGGCCTTGCCTCGGCTCTCCTTCTTCCTCGATCGTCGCTCGTCCTTGTACTTGTTCTTGTGCTTGCTCTTGTGGTCGCGCCTCGAACGGTGCTTGCCGTCCATCCTCGGCTTGTGCTTGTAGCTGTCCTTGTTCTCGGCCTTCTCCGGGCAGTCAGCGACGAAGTGTCCCGGCTTGCCGCACTGAAAGCAAGTCCTCGTGTTCCTCCTCATGTTCACGCGGTTCTCGTGCAGCCTCTCGAACCGCATCGTCAACAGTGCCAGCTCGTCCTCTCCAAGGTCATCAAACTCCTCATCTGACATAGACATCAAAGAGGAAAAGGAGAACATCCTGGTGGATGGGTTAGAGTTAGCCTTTCCTTTGGAACCACCAACGAGGGCAAGACTATGGGAATCAGTCGGTCCCTCGAGCTTGGCGATCATGCCCCTATCCACCTCGGCCGACTTGAGCTTCGAGAACGGCTCGTTCACCGTCGAGTGTCATACTTCTCCGACTCCACAATGGCCTCGAACTTTCCGCCCCAAATCGTACGATCCAAAGAGTGTAAGAGCTTGACCGCTCTATCATGATCATCGTACGGAGCACGTCCACATTGGCCCTCATGTTGTTCACAACCACCGTGAACCTCTGAAACAATGCATCGATGGACTCACCGGGGAGATGAGTGAAGTTCTCGTACTCTCTCCGGTAGGTCGCATACATCCGTGCCTGAACCTAGGCGTTCCCAACATGAGCCTCCTTCAACACCGCCCAAATCCTACAAGCCAAGTGCTCGGTGTGCACCCGATCGAACTCGGGCGGCACAAAGCACGAAACAAGTAGTCGACCGCCTTATTGTTGGCGTCAAATCCGTCCCTCGATCTCGGAGCGAGGAAGTCCATCGGCCGGACATAGCATGTGTCCACCGTGGCATCCCAAAGGATGCGACCCTTTCCGCGGACAAAAGCACCCATCCGCTTGCTCCACATCCGGTAGTTCTTGCCATCGAAGTGTGGAGGACCCGAACCCCATTCCTGGTACGCCATCCTTGGATCTTAGACTGGTTAGAGTCAACAAAGACCCGAACCGGCTCTGATACCACTTGAAGGACCGATACGGCGAACCAGAGAGGGGGGGAGTGAATGGGAGCCGATAAAAATTCTTCTCGAAGGAGATGGAAACTCCAACAAGATGAACACGACTTCCAACACACGTCTCCGACTCACTACCAAGGTTGGTCAAGCCCACGTAGCCACTGGAGTGCCACTGGACCTAGGAACCAACACACCACCTTCCGACCCGAGAAACGCAGCGGAAAAACCAAACCTCGAGCCTACAGACCCACACCGGTCAGACCGGTGAGCACCACCGGTCAGACCGGTCCCTGCTGGTGAAACTGAGCAACTTCCACTAAGTGGCTCTACACCGGTCAGACCGGTGAGACACACTGGTCAGACCGATGGCGGCCTGAAAGCCCCCAAGGCACCAAACAGGCCAACCGACCACCAAACAGACCCAAACTCGAAACAGCAGCAACACGGGACAACAACGAACACACCAAGACGTTCACCCGAGCAAAATCCCACAAGGGCTCGCACCGGTCAGACCGGTCAAGAGCACCGGTCGAGCCGTGTAGCTCGGGCGGCTCGGGATGAACAACACCCGCGGGTCAACTCCCCCAAATCCAAATCTCGATCTCCCGAATCACTCCACGGTCTTGAACAAGACTTTGGGGATATCGAGAACACCTCATGAGGAGTCCATAGCCAAGTTTAATCCCACCAAATCTCGTCCAAAAAGGAGGAATCGAAGAAATCCCGCCGAAAGCACTTCCAACCCAAGAACTCAAGAAACCCCAAAATCGAGCACTTTTACTCACGGATTTGGGAAGGGAATCACAGCCCAAAGAACCACGAAGGTTCCCACAAATTTCCCCCATCAAATCCCCAAGAGAAAAGTCCCGAAAACAACCCAAAGAAATCACCGAGAGAGGGCTCCGAAAATCACCACCAAGAACAACCGGGGAAAACACATCCAAACCTTGAGGAACCACGCCGAATCATCTATACATGAAACAAAGGTTCGTACAAGGTCTAGCAAGCCGCCCGATCATCCATCCCTCTCAACAAGATCTCTCCGTGAAGCTCTCTTGCTAGTCCTAAAGAAAACCTAAGGAAAATAGGTGGAAAATAGGAAAACTAATGAGCTAGGGTTCCAAGAGTTGGCTGCCATCCTCTCACCTCTTGGGTTATATGGAGGCAACCGAATGTCTAAAATGCCCTTCTCTACTAACTAGGGATACAAGCCCCTCAAGGGCGGATTTGGAATTCTTGATGTCTTCACCATCGGACGGATGCCGGCGACCGCACCTCGCGTAGCCTCGACGCAAGCCATGCGATCCCGACGCGTGTCCTCCGCTTCGAAGATTCGGACTGCGTCGTCGCACACCGGTCAGACCGGTGCTCCTCACCGGTCAGACCGGTCAGACCCACCGGTCAGACCGGTGCGGCGCGCCGCCGCACCTCCGTCTTCGGTTCTCCGGTCTTGGCTTTGTGGATCAACCAAGGAACCCGGTGGTTTTACGGTGAACCACCGGAAACCCCGCGAACTCGGTGTAGCCTCCGCCAATCTCCACTCATGACTCGGCTCCCACGTAGTCCCGGCTCGACCTTGGTTTTGAGGCTCAACCAAGAAAGCTGTCCACGACTTCAACTTGCTATTCATGCCACCATGCGGCCCGCACTTGACCCCCGCCGGCCACCGGGTCATTCGAACGAAGCCTACTTGTCTTCCCCACACCTGGAGGCCTTACCGGTGACGACCTTTTGCGCTTGTTTTTCACCTGCACCAACACGAGTCAAGCCGAAACCTGCACCTGCAATACATAGCCAAGAATCGGTCCACACAACGTTGTCAATCACTCATCACACAAGGAAGCGACCATCCAACGATCCTCGAACCACACATGGTCCTCGGGTCGGAAGCCGCGTCCTTGGCCTTTTGCTCGGCGTCCTCCGGCTTCTTCTTCGGGTTGGCCGCCTCCTTCGCGCACGGCGCGCCATGTCCTCCTTGACGTGCTTTGGATCTCACGCATGGCCATGATCTCGGCCTGCGAGCTTCTCCTCGTGGGGCTGCGGCGGCCTCTGCATGTGCGTTCGCCGCCTCCCCGCGAAGACCTCGTCCAAGCTTGTGCCCGCTCGGCAAGAGACCGCACAACAAACAAAGTAGACAATTGAACCTTATGGCACTCAAATAACCGAAGCAAGAACCTCGGAAGGTAAACAACGGTCCTTACCGGCAGCACGATGCCAATCGTGTGCGACACCTCCTTGAACATCTCCGGGTCGCGGCGGTCGGTAACGACCTCCGTCTCCCAAGGGGTGTCGGCGTAAAGGCACCGATCCTCATCGTCCACCGACTTCGTGCCCTCCTCCATGATCCCCTATGGGCCTAGCGCGCCCTGCGGACCAAAGGTGCCGCGGTCACCGCCCTTACTTCCGGCGGTGGGAGCCGCACCGGTCTCGGCCCTCCGTCCGCCTCGGACGCCGCAGTCGTCCCAGCTCCGACGACCGCGCTTGTTACGTCGGCCGCTGAAGCTGCCGGCGACTCCACCACCAGCGTCTCCGGCAACTTGCTCCCAAATGCCTCCTGGACTGAGGCGTTGTTCCCGCTTTCCGACATCGTCAGAGGAACCCTGCTCATGAATAGGCAACCGCAGTAAACAACTAACCGAAAGTGGAAATGCAAAGCTAAGTTATGGGCAAGACAGTCGACTTACTTGGTCGCCAACCTAAGATTGGGCTTGTAAGGCTTGGGCGGGGTGTTCTTCATCCTCTTGTTCGACCCAACGTCATCCGGCCGGATCGGTGCTCGATGTTGATCGCTCCTGCGCCCTCCGAATCGGGCGGGGCGTCTCCGCCGCCTCGCTTTCCCGATGACGGAGGCTGTTGTAGCCTTCGGCGACTACACGTCGCCCTCGTCATCTTCAACGTCGATGGTCTCGATGTCGGAACTAATTGTGGCGGTTTATGCGGCCCTGCGGATCTAGTCCGTTTCCCCCTCCTCTTCTTAGCCTCGGCGACACGGGTTGCGACACGGGAGGCGGGTATCTTCCCCGCGGTCTGCTGCGTGCGTCGCGACGCGACGACCTTGGACGGCGCCCTACGCGACACGGCGGAGGCCTCATTGTCACTCCCCACGCGTCGAGTCCGAGATGTACTCATCGATGGGGGGAGCGGTCTTTCTGCCCGCACGTCCGCCATGTCGCCGACCTTGTAGGCCGCGGTGGTCCTCGTCGAGCAGTGGTGCCGGGCACCAGTAGATGCCCTCGCGGTGCTGCAAAACAAGACATAACTATTTCATCGAACCGGGACGTGTACTCACGAGAGACCCAGATTGGAAAAATACAAGGTCACCTTCGAGAATCGAAGGCAACCCTCAAGAACACCTTCCCATGGAGACCAACGAAAACACCCAAATTGAAGCCATTTCGGAGGGTTTGGTTGATGAAGATCACCAAGCAAAGAAGCACAAGGTCCTCATACGTGACATCCAACAATAACCCCTCAAAGAAACGCCCCCCAAAACCTCGCCACGGAAAACCTAAGAAAAGACCACGAAAATCACCAAAAAGGAAAAATGGGAGGAACACAACCAAGCCTCGAGGAACCACGCCAAATCATCTATACATACCAAAGATGTTCATACAAGGTCCGGCTTGCCGCCCAATCATCCTTCCCTCTCACAAGATCTCACCATGAAGCTCTCAAGCTAGTCCTAGAAAATAGCAAAACGAAATGAGCTTGGGTTCCAAGAGTTGGGCGCCATCCTCTCACCTCTTGGGTTATATGGAGGCAAGCGTAAAGTCTAAAATGCCCCTAAGGCCTAAACTAGGATACACGCCCACCAAGGGCACTTTGGGAATTTGTCTTCATAGCACCATCGGACGGATGCCGGCGACCGCACTTTGCGTAGCCTTGACGCAAGCCTTGTGATCCCGACGCGTGTCCTCCGCCTCGAAGATTCCGGCGCCCTACGACCCCAAACCGGTTAGACCGGTTCTCCAAACCGGTGAGGCCGGTTTTGGCCTGACAGCCATGCCCGGTCTTCGGCCTTGGCTTTGTGGCTCAGCCGAGTAACCCGGTGATTTTCTGGTGAACCACCGCAAACCCCGCTAACTTGATGTAGCCTCCGCCAATCACCACTCATGACTTGGCTCCCACGAAGTCCCGGCTCGACCTTGGTTTTGTGGCTCAACTAAGAAATCTTCCTCGACTTCATCTTCTTGTTCTTGCCACCATGCGGCCCGCACTTGACCCCCGCCGGCCACCGGGTCCCTCGAACGAAGCCTACTTGTCTTCTCCACACCCCGGAGGCATCACCGGCAATGACCTTTCGCACTTGTTTTTAACCCGCACCAACACGAGTCAAGCCGCAACCTCGCACCTGCAATACTTAGCCAAGAATCGGTCCACACAACGTTGTCAATCACTCATCATACTAGGAAGCGACCATCCACCGGTCCTCGAACCACACATGGTCCTCAATCTCCCCCTTGATGAGTGCATTGACAACACACACATTTGATAACCAAAGTTAAAAGGAAAAAGAAAAGAAACGAACAAAAAGAAAAAAATCCGACAAGCGATCGAAAGCCAAATAAAGGCAAAGAGCAAGATCACTTGAAGAGGACAAGTCTCGGACCCCTTAGGCAAGGGCAAGGGCTCGACACATCTGAGGAGAAACTATGCTCAAGCAAAGACCACCAACCACCAAAGCATATAAGAGCTCCCCCTAAACATATGCATGCTCCCCATGAACAAGTGCCAACCCCGAGCACAAATCGGTAAGCCCGGTTCCCAAAACCGGTCGGGCCGGTTCCACCAAAATCGGTTAGGCCGGTTACCCAAACCGGTCGGACCGCTTTGGTACAAGAGAGACCACGACCCCCAAAAGCCAAAAATGCAAAAGAAATGCACAAGCTCCCCCTTGACTCTTGGGATATGTTCTAGGGATGCAATGCAACTTTTCTCCACCTTTCTTTCTCCCCTTGTTGCCAATGCATGAATCAAGGCTCCAATTGGAAAACATGCAACCTAGAGCTTATCAAGTATACAAAATTCATCACAAGATGCTACAAATGTCCAAATGAGCAAGTTAGATACTCTACAGACTTCGTAATGACATCATCTTCATGATTACCATGGTTTACAACCATTGGACGAAGCTAAGATTGAATTGAGAAATTTTGCGAAAATTTACCCTCTCATGAGCAAAAACCTCAACATGAGCAAAACATGTCAAAATGGCCAAGCCACACAAACTTCATGCTACGACAACGATTTTAAGCATAAGACCATCACAAACACCCACAAGCACCCCATGTCATGTTAAAGCCACCGAACCATGTGCCTACTTCTATATATGAGACTTCTCATTGGTAGGCAT
This sequence comes from Cenchrus americanus, assembly GCA_947561735.1. Taxonomy (NCBI): domain Eukaryota; kingdom Viridiplantae; phylum Streptophyta; class Magnoliopsida; order Poales; family Poaceae; genus Cenchrus; species Cenchrus americanus. Next base: position 28,626,409 of record OX387243.1, read on the forward strand.
CATGCAACGATTTAGCACCCAAAGTAAATTTAAATTAAGCACATATGACACGGGAGCACATTTTCCAAGCATTTTACATTTCATTTTCGGACTCTTATTTGGTACATGAAATGTCTTTGCGACAAAAAGGAACTTATGCCCATCCACAAGATAAAGCATGAGGGCTAAATATTCATGATGGCAAATGAGACTTTGGCCCCATATGATCAAAATAAGCTATCCAACCACAAATTAAGCATAGCCAAGCCACTAAAACATGTCAAGATCATATAAAGTCATTTACTCGCAAGAGAGCATACATGTGACATTTTTCAAAAACATAGCTATCAACCGTAGACATAAATCAAGATCATCAAGAGCTAAGCCAAACTAATCATAGCATACCAAACTAACTCACAAGATCATATATAGCACATCATGGTGAACAATGTATATAGGAGAAGCTTTTCCTAAACAATGCATATGATACAAAATGCTACAAAGGAGCTACCACACACTAACTCAAGAAATCAAACAAACACCAAGCTCCCCCATCAAACGAGTGAACGTTGCTTGATCTAGGTTTTGGTGAAAATATCGGCTAGTTGGTCATGTGTGGGTGCATGGATCAAGGCTATCTTCCCTTTCTCTATATTGTCTCTCGAGAAAATGATACCTCACTTCTATGTGTCTCGTCGAGGTTACCTCGCAAGTCTCCATTATTTGGTTAGTTTCATGATTGAGCACACGATATGCTCAAGAGTGAGATGCATAACCAAAGAAAATAGCATTGATCGACCTAGCCTCGGACTTGTCCAACTTCTTCCCTTTCTTAAGGATAAAGCGATTGCAACCAAAGACATGGAAGTGACTCACCTTGGGTGTGCGACTGTGCATCAACTCGTAGTAGGTTTTCTTCTTATGCACTCGAGGTAGATCTTGTTTGAAACATAGCGCGCGGTATTCACCGCCTCGGCCCGAGAACCTTCTCGGAGTCCTATGCTCAACAAGCATTGTCCGAGCCATCTCACACAAGGTTCTGTTCTTTCTTTCCACAACACCATTCGGGGAGGTGTATAAGACTCGAAAAGCCGGTGCTCAAGACCCAAGTCAAGGCAAAAGGTTTCAAAATGAGAGTTTCGAATTCGAGCCATTGTCATTGCGGATTGCTCATATGGCATCTCCGTGCCTCTCGTTCCTCAACCTCAATAAAGATCTCGAACATAACCAAACGCCTCCCCTTTTTCCTCAAGAAAGAACACCCACCCATACCGAGAGTAGTCGTCCACCACAACAAGGACGTACCACTTGCCACCGCCGGATCGCACACGAGCCGGGCCAACAAGCTCCATATGGTGCGGCTCGCATGGACGCTCGGTCATCACATCGGTGAGAGGCGGGTGAGAAGAGGATACCATCCCGGAATGCCTACTCGGCGCACAAACCAACTCTTTCTCAAGCCTCAACCGTGGCAATCCTCGGACCAAATTGAGTTTACTCAAGCAAGACAAAAGGTCAAAGCTCAAGTGACCCAACTTCCTATACCACTTCCATAACTCACTCGAAGAACGAGCCGATAAACAACGCTCAACACCAAAAGACGGGAAAAATCAGCTCGAAACACCCGACCCTCGGGAACGACCATACGGACAAGGGCCCCTCGAGAATCCAAAATTTGAGAACCACCGAGGCCGAAACAACACCTCAAATCCCTCATCCAACAACCGAGACATAGAAAGAAAATTGTATCCAAACGATTGAACAAGAGCAACACGCCTCCGAGTGATATTGTCACTCACCTTAATCTCGACTTCGATAGCACATGCCCTCGCCCATTGTCCCCAAATGTAATGTACCTCGTTGTCACCACCGGGATGAGACTTGAGAACCACCCCTTGTCTCCGGTCATATGCCTCGAGCAACCGGAGTCAATCAACCAAATGTTCTTCAAGTCTCCCACCTGGAATTCAAAAATGAGCACGTGAGCGAACAAACGACTCAACACTGGGGTTAGTACCAAAAGAGTAAAACCAGTGCCGAGCCATTTGCTCAAAAGTGGGGTTAGCACAATCCGAAACTTCTTTACTACCAAAGCTACCTCCATGAACACCACCACGGTAACCACTACGAGGGAACCAACCCTCTCTAACCGGAGGAGGACCAAAACCACGAAAAGAAGACTGTGGACCGTCCCTCCTCTCCATCTCAAAGCTACGACTCCTCCCATCACGTGTTGAGCACGATGGGGAGAACGCCTAGCAAGCCGATCACCCGCAAACTCTCCGGACCAACCACCGAACCACGACCTCCCGAAACAAACAGAGACTCCTCCCAAACACGAAACCCAAACATGCCCCCTGTTGAGTCCAAACCGGTCCGACCGGTTTCACTCCTGCGGTAGCACCTCCTGCAGCTTCTCGCTCTCCCCAAGCCGGAACTATTCTCACACTTGCCTTGGCCCTAGGCATCCGCACACGAGGCTCGGGTACACCACTAGAGGGGTGGTACTTGTCCTCGTCGGCCCACTCCTTCGCCATTCTCTCCTCTCGCCTCCTTTTGAAGCAAAACTCATCCTTATGGCCATCTCTCCCACAATAAAACCTCACAAGCTTAGGCTTAGGCTTGGGTTGGGGCAGCTCACTTGGTTTCTCTCTACTCGGCTTCCCAACCGATTTCTCCTCACTAGGCTTCTCACCAGACTTCTCCTCACTTGCCTTCTCATTTTCTTTCCCAAAGAACACTTTCCCCGAAGTGCTCACAAACTTGATAGGCTTTTGGAAATCATTTGTTTGTGGGGGAAACACGGGTGGAGCTAGGGTTGTGTATAGTCGGTTCCTACAATGGCTCGGTTTAGGAGGGAAATCATTTTTGTGGTGGGTTTTTGGTGGCTCCGGGATATTCTCTCCACTTCCCTCACCAACCTTGTTTGCCCCAAGTCCCTCACCATCTTGCCCCTTGTATGTCTCGATCATTATTCTCAACCGAGGCTCATGACCGGACAACCAACCCATCAACTTTCTCAACTCATCATTCTCATTCGCAAACGATCAACATACCGTGCAAGTTCCGCATTCTTCAAAGCATGCAATTCATAGGTAGAGCAAGATGTAGGTATTGGTTCTTTTAGCTTAGCCTCAAGAGAAACGGTGTAAGCATGCATCTCATCAATTTTACCATGCAAGACAAGGCAAAAAGTGCGAGCACCTAGCAAAGCAGGTCTAGACTTAAGCTCAACCACTTCAACCCTAAGCAGATCTAGTTCCTCACACTTGAAGGCATGCTTTTCCTTAAACATAGCAAGATCAGCAAGGAAAATAGAACAATCAGCACATTCAACTACATCAGAAACAACAGGTGAAGCTTTCAGGGAGTCAATTTCAAGCTTAGGATCCAAATTTTGTGTTTCTAACTCAGCCACTCTAGTCCTAGCATCCTCAAGCGAAGCCCTAAGCATGTCATCACAATTATCAAGCAACAAGCCAAGCCATTCATTCTCCCGACCCAAGAAGGGAAGTTCATCACGCACCTCATTGTCAGAGTCGGAGTAAGAGTCCGAGTTGCTCTGGGTGCTCTTCTTGCTGCCGGAGCTCAGCGCCATGGTGCAGAAGCCGTCTCTAGCGAAGTAGCTCAGCCCGCTCAGGTTCTTGGACGACTTCCTTCCCTTGTGACGATCACCTTCATCTTCATTGCTGCTCGAGCTCGAGGTGGAGTACGCGGAACAGGAGTCGACGTCGCTAACTTCGACCATCGCTCGGGCCTTGCCTCGGCTCTCCTTTTTCCTCGGCCGTCGCTCGTCCTTGTGCTTGCTCTTGTGCTTGCTCTTGTGGTCACGCCTCGACCGGTATTTGCCATCCGTCTTTGACTTGTGCTCGTAGCTATCCCTGTTCTCGATCTTATCACGGCAATTGGCGACGAAGTGTCCCAGCTTGTTGCACTGGAAGCATGTTCTCGTGTTCCTCCTCATGTTCACCCGATTCTCGTGCAGCCTCTCCAACCGTCTCGTCGGCAGCGCAAGTTCATCCTCTCCAAGCACATCGAACTCCTCATCTGGCATAGACATCAAGGAGTACAAAGAGAACACCCTGGTGGATGGGTTAGCGTTAGCCTTTCCTTTCGAACCACCGATGAGGGCGAGACTATGAGAATCAGTCAGGCCCTCGATCTTGGCTGTCATGCCCTATCCACCTCAGCCGACTTGAGCTTCGAGAACAGCTCGTTCACGGTCAGAGTGTCATACTTCTCCGACTCTACAATGGCCTCGAACTTTCTGCCCCGAACCGTACGATCCATCGAGTGTAAGAGCTTGACGGCTCTATCATGATCATCGTACAGGAGCACGTCCACATTGGCCCTCATGATGTTCACAACCACCGTGAACCTCTAAAACAAGGAATCAATGGATCTCCCCGGTGAGTCCATCGACTCCTTGTTTCAGAGGTTCACGGTTGTGGTGAATCAATGGAGAAGCCATGCCAACCTTCAAGTGGGCCCGGAGACCTTATCCACAATCTCGGTGACCTTGGAATACCTTGGATGACCTTATCCAGATCGCAGACGACCTGCTAAGCTTGCAGAGCAAGCTTCTCCCTAGATCATGGCGGCGGCGCCACTAGTAGACCTTAGGATCGTGGGATCCACTCTGTAATTACGGAAGGCGACCATCCTAAATCTGTAACCAACCCCGATGAGGGTCCACCGACCTCCAATGGAAACCCTAGACCGTCGGCCATATAAGGCGGCCTAGAGCTCCATTCAAGGGGAGGTCACTTTTTCCACATAATCCTACCACACTAGACGTAGGGTTTTACTCTCTGGAGGCCTGAACCAGTCTAAAATCCCTTGTGTCCTTGCCATACTCGTCGAGTTCTGAGTTCATCCAAGAACTACCGCCTACGCTCTTAGGTCCTAATCCCCCCATTAGTCAACCAACAAATGCATGGGTAGCCCCCTTGCGGATCAGTCTAGGTCTCAACCCCTGACAATGGTGTTATTCATATAGCTCAAAAAAATTTTGTTGGGCCCATTTGAAGGATTTTTAGAAGAAATTTGATTAGGGTGGACCCATTTTAGTTGGGTCGAGTCCAACAAGTGCACACATTGTTGTGGTCTTATGTGTCACGTTAATTTGAAAAAAATTGACTTTTGGCCTAATTAAAAGTGGGCTAAGCCCACTAAAGGACAACATAAAATTAACTAATCATGCATAAATATAAATGGATTTCATTTCAATTCTGATCTTTTTTAGAATAATTCCGATCCTGTTGGCAAAACAGTAATCAACAAATATTTCTTTATACAATAAATCAAACTATTGTTTACAATCAATCACGACCATACCATTCATCATATATCACAACCTATTACAAGATAACATTATCACAATGAACATTGATTAACAAAACTATATCCAGGTCATAATCACAAGAGATAGTTGAGATTTGATCTAATGATCTTACCCTTTCATCTGCCATAAGTTTGCAATCACTGATTTCATTCATATAATTAGTGATTGACCACACTAACATCAAATGCAGAAGCAACATTGATTAAAAGTGAAACAAGTTATCATTTACCTTGCAGCAACACACATCCTGACGCCCAGGGTTGGCGCGTGTCCAATCATACCTCAAATGGATAGGAAACTCGTCCTTGCACTCAATTTCATTAGGATCTAGAATGATAACTTCACTAGGATCAGGTGTCGGTGATTTGGAGCTATCAGAGTCTACTCCAAACACCTTTGAAATACATGAATGTAGTCTGTTAACCCTGATCCCCAAGTACAGAATAACCCTTAACTAGTATGATAGATCAAAGTGCCATGACAAAACAGAGGACTGACCTAACCAGAGCGAGTCTTGCTTTTCCGTTCACCACTAGGGACGCTACAATTCGCCATTCCCACCACGTGCAAGAGCAGATCTAAGCACCGACGCTGCTCTAGTCTTTGCCACAAGGAAAAGGAGTGTGGTGACGGTGAATCTCTTGAAGATTTGCAGTAGTGTATGCCATGTCTTCGAGAGAAATGAGATATATACAATTGTCTGTGGGAAAAGTTTTTTTTGGCTGTAGCACGAGCTTTTCTCCCATAAATTTACCAAAACCGTTGTGTGTTGTTGTTGGGGCTGACGTGTCAAGTTACTGGGGGCTCGACGGCTGACCATGTGTAATAGGCGACACTTGGAAACAATCAGTTACATAATTGTAACTCGGGAAGGTACTTCTTGCAAACCATCAAAAGATCATACCATCTAATTCAAGATCAATCCAAATAAACAACATCTGAGCTTTTCCTCCCTTTTTATCACTAGGAAGGTCCTCCTTGCGAAACATCAACTGACCGGATTTCCTCAGTCATAACTTCCACCATTTCTATCTATTATCACTATACTGTCAGACCTGTTTTTCCAAAGAAAACCAAGTGCATAACTATTTGTATGCCAGGATCTATTTTCATACATATAGTGACATATAAGTGAATATCAGTTTAGTATCACATAAGAAAAAGGGAGATTAGAAAAGATTTATGCTATATCCTAGAAACGAAGGCTCCAAACATCACAGGCAGTCGATTAGGGGTTGCGTACGCCTAGCTCCAGCAACATCTTCAGCAAACCCCAGAGTAGCTTCCTCTTTCTAAGCAACATTGTTTATAACAAGGTTGAGCACTTGTCATGCTCAACAAGTGTGGGGGAAAGGATGAATGCAACAGCTTTATAGTGGACTAGGCTCTAAGCATTTAGCATTTTAATTGGTCAAATTTTATTAGCACCTGATTACTAATAAAGTATAAGTTTATACCAACCCACATTATGCATAAAGACAAGAGATACCCCATAAGCATATGGCTAACATAACCAGAGAGCACAATTTAAGTTTATCTTCAAGTTCAATTATCATGTGAGGGTCTAGGTCGCTCTTGACCGTGAGCATGACTAATCGATTAGATTTACACTCCGTAGAGGTTGTACACTCTCACCACAAGTCACGTAAAAGTCCTGAAGAACTTTGGACTCAACCATGCGATGTTAGCTAGGCATCATACCACGCTACTAAGGTGTGATTGCATAGGGACGCTACAAGGCCTTTACAAAGATTCCACAATGTATAGCAACCCACTAGGTTTTAGGTCGAAGCATGTTATAAAGCTCTATGAGACATGGGTACCGCTGGGTCCCCACTGACCAGGCTCACGGCCGTCCCCGACAAGTGGGTCCGGCCTACCAGAAGACCCGACGACCTGTTAGTGGGCCTAACCGACCTCGTTGGTAGCCCACACGACCTCTTGAAGACCTTCTAGAAGATTCCCCAGACGACCTAGTTCATTACGACCTCAAGACTTGGCGTACAAGACAAGACATCAGTGGATTTCAACCAAAGCAAACTGACGGGGTATGGCAAGATGTGTAATGTAGACTTAGGTCTCCTGGTCGTAACCGACCAGGAGTCTGGGACCCCACCTCATCCGCTGGCAATATAAGGCGGTCGAGGCGACCCCTTGTACCAATACGCAAATCCTCAGCAATCTACATAGAAGAACTAGACGTAGGGTTTTACTCTCCGGAGGACTGAACTAGTATAAACTCGCCGTGTTCTCTGTGTTCCGCATACTCGTGTGCGACCTTCGAGTTCTTAGCCTTAGATTCCACCCCACCGAACAACTAAACCACAGCTATTGATACCCCCGTGGGTTGTCCAGATCTCACCGTCAGACAGTTGCGTGCCAGGTAGGGGAGAATTAAGGTTCTTCGTGCAACTCTATGGCTTCGACCAACAGCGTCATCTTCCCGGAGAGCATGGCGAACATCCTCGCCAACACCGTCGACATCTGCTTTGGCTCGATGCCGGCGACATCTACTACTCCAGCCGCTTGCCAACAGATCGAGGGCAACGCAGTCACCGCTGACAAACAGATCAGAGCAGATTTGTTGATGAAAACTGAGGACCATGTGTGGTTCGAGGACCGCTGGATGGTCGCTTCCTAGTGTGATGAGTGATGGACAACGTTGTGTGGACTGATTCTTGGCTAAGTATTGCAGGTGCTGGTTGCGCTTGACTGGAGTTGGTGCAGGTGAAGAACAAGCACAAAAGGTCATTGCCGGTGAGGCCTCCAGGTGTGGAGAAGACAAGTAGGCTTCGTTCGAGGGACCCGGTGGCCAGCGGAGTCAAGTGTGGGCCGCATGGTGGCATGAACAGCAAGATGAAGTCATGGACGGTTTCTTGGTTGAGCCTCAAAACCATGGTCGAGCCGGGACTATGTGGGAGCCGATTCATGAGTGACGATTGGCGGAGGCTACACAGAGTTTGCAGGGTTTCCAGTGGTTCACCGGAAAACCACTAGGTTCATTGGTTGATCCACAAAGCTAAGACCGAAGAACCGAAGACGGAGCTGCAGCAACTTCAGACCGGTCCGACCGGTCTAACCGGTGGGTACCGGTCTGACCGGTGAGGAGCACCGCTCTGACCGGTGTGCGACGACGCAGTCCGGAATCTTCGAAGCGGAGGACACACATCAGGATCGCAAGGCTTGCGTCGAGGCTAAGCAGGTTGCGGTCGCTGGGCATCCATCCGATGGAGCGATGACAAAGATTTCCGATTTTGCCCTCAAGGGGCATGTTTCCCTAGTTAGCTAGTAAGGGTATTTCAGACTTTCGGTTGCCTCCATATAACCCAAGTGGTGAGAGGATGGCAGCCACCTCTTGGAACCCTAGCTCATTTGGTTTCCTATTTTCCCTTCCTATTTTCTTAGGATTTCCATAGACTAACTCGAGAGCTTCATGGTGAGATCTTGTGAGAGGGTTGGATGATCGGGCGGCAAGCTAGACCTTGTATGAACCTCCTTGGTATGTATAGATGATTCAGCGTGGTTCCTCAAGGCTTTGTTGTGTTGTTCCCGATTGTTCTTGGTGGTGATTTTCGGAGCTCTCTCTTGGTGGTTTTCTTGGTGTGTTTTTGGGACCTTGCTCTTGGGGATTTGGTGGGGGATGTATGTGTGAACCCTTCGTGGTTCTTTACCCTTTGATTCTTGAAGGACTGATACGGCGAACCAGAGAGGGGGGAGTGAATGGGAGCCGATAAAAATTCTTCTCGAAGGAGGTGGAAACTCCAACAAGATGAACACGGCTTCCAACACACGTCTCCGACTCACTACCCAAATTGGCCAAGCCCACGTAGCCACTGGAGTGCCACTGGACCTAGGAACCAACACACAACCTTCCGACCCGAGAACGCAGTGGAACACCAAACCTCGAGTCTACAGACCAACACCAGTTAGACTGGTGAGCACCACCGGTCAGACCAGTCCCTGCTGGTGAAACTGGGCAACTTTCACTAAGTGGCTCCACACCGGTCAGACCCGTGAGACACACCGATGAGACCGGTCAAAGCCTGAAAGCCCCCAAAGCACCAAACAGGCCAACCGACCTCCAAACTGACCCAAAATCGAAATAGCCCCAACACAGGACAACAGAGAACACACCCAGATGTTCACCCGAGCAAAAACCCACCGAGGGTTGCACCGGTCAGACCGGTCAAGAGCACCGGTCAGACCGGTGTAGCTCGGCGGCCTCGGGATGAACAAGCACCGCGGGTCAACTCCCCCAAATCAAAACCTCGATCTCCCGAATCGCTCCATGGACTTGAACAAGACTTTGGGGATAATAGGAACACCTCATGAGGAGTCCATAGCCAAGTTTAATCCCACCAAAACTTGTCCAAAAAGGAGGAATCGAAGAAATCCCGCCAAGAACACCTCTAACCCTAGAACTCGGAAAACCCCAAAATCGAGCCCCTTTACTCACGGATTTGGGAGGGGAATCACAGCCCAAAGAACCACAAAGGGTTCCCACAAATTTCCCCCATCAAATCCCCAAGACAAAGGTCCCGAAAACAACCAAAGAAAAACACCAAGAAAGGGCTCCGAAAATCACCCCCAAGAACAACCGGGAACAACACAACAAGGCCTTGAGGAACCACGCCAAATCATCTATACAAGCCACAAAGGTTCATACAAGGTCTAGCTTGCCGCCCGATCATCCAACCCTCTCACAAGATCTCACCATGAAGCTCTCAAGCTAGTCCTATGGAAATCCTAAGAAAATAGGAAGGGAAAATAGGAAAGCAAATAAACTAGGGTTCCAAGAGAGTTGGCTGCCATCCTCTCACCTCTTGGGTTATATGGAGGCAACCGAAAGTCTAAAATACCCTTCTCCAACAACTACGGATACAAGCCCCTCAAGGACGGTTTTGGAAGACTTGAAGCTTTCTCCATCGGACGGATGCCCGGCAACCGCAACCTGCTTAGCCTCGACGCAAGCCTTGCGATCCCGACGCGTGTCCTCCGCTTCGAAGATTCCGGACTGCGTCATCGCACACCGGTCAGACCGGTGCTCCTCACCGGTCAAACCGGTACCCACCGGTCAGACCGGTCTGGCACTGCTGCAGCACCATCTTCGGTTCTTCGGTCTTGGCTTTGTGGATCGACCAAGGAACCCAGTGGTTTTCTGGTGAACCACCGGAAACCCCACGAACTCGGTGTAACCTCTGCTAATCTCCACTCATGACTCGGCTCCCACGTAGTCCCGGCTCGACCTTGGTTTTGAGGCTCAACCAAGAAACCGTCCCTGACTTCATCTTGCTGTTCATGCCACCATGCGGCCCGCACTTGACCCCGCTGGCCATCGGGTCCCTCGAACGAAGCCTACTTGTCTTCTCCACACCTGGAGACCTCACCGGCGACGACCTTTCGCGCTTGTTCTTCACCTGCACCAACACCAGTCAAGCCGCAACCTGCACATGCAATATTTAGCCAAGAATCAGTCCACACAATGTTGTAAATCACTCATCACACAAGGAAGCGACCATCCACCTGTCCTCCAACCACACATGGTCCTCAATCTCCCCCTTGATGAGTGCATTGACAACACCCACTCGAAAGTAACAAGAGAGAAAAGAAAAAGAAAAGAAACGAACAAAAAAACTCCAACAAGCGATCGAAAAGCAAACAAAGGCAAAGAGCGAGATCACTTGAAGAAGACAAGTCTCGGACCCCTTAGGCAAGGGCAACGGCTCGACACATCCGAGACAAAACAAAACTCAAGCAAAGAGCGCAAACCTCCGAAACAAAGCTCAAAAAGCCACAAAGAGCCCCCCCTGCACACATGCAAGCTCCCCCTGAACCAATGCACCTCCCCCTCGACGAATGCATGCAAATCACTTGAAAACAGGGCAGCTGCAGCAACTTCAGCTCACACCGATCAGACCGGTCATCACTACCGGCCAGACCGGTGCCCAACATGTGCACAGGACCAGCACTCACACCGGTCAGACCGGTGACCTCGACCGGTCAGACCGGTGCACAACAGAGCCCAGAAATGGCTCGAAACCACCTGAAAACCTTCTAAATGCATCCAGCAAGCCATTTCAAGCTCAAACTTCTCCCCCTTGTTGGCAATGCATGAATCAAGCCAAAAATGCAAAATTTTCAACCTAGAGCTTATCAAATAGACAAAATTCAACAAAGAATGCTATACATGTCCAAATGAGCAAGTTAGATACTCTACAGCTTCGTATCGATCTCAACTACATGATCACCAAGTTTCACAACCATTGGACGAAGCTAAGATGGATTTTGGCAATTTTGCGAAAAACTTGCCTCTCATGAGCAAAGTCCTAAACATGATCAAAACATATCAAAATGGCAAAGCCACACAAACGTCATGCTAGGACAGCTATTCTAATCATAAGACCATCACAAACACCCACGAGCACCTCATGTCACGTCAAAGCCACCGAGCCATGTGTCTACTTCTATGTATGAGACTTCTCATTGGTAGGCATCATGCAGCCGTTTAGCACCCAAAGCAAATTAAATTCAGCACATATGACATGGGAGCACATTTTTCAAGCATTTTACATTTCATTTTCAGATTCATAATTGGTACATGAAATGTCTTTGCGACAAAAAGGAACTTATGCCCCTCTACAAGATGAAGCAAGAGGGCTAAACATTCATGATGGCAAATGAGCCTTTGGCCCCATATGATCAATAAACTAGCTATCCAACCACAAATTAAGCATAACCAAGCCACTAAAACATGTCAAGAGCATATAAAGGCATTTACACATGAGGGAGCATATATGTGACATTTTTCAAAAAACATAGCCATCAACCATGGATTATTCATCAAGATCATCAAGAGCTAAGCCCAACTAACCATAGCATACCAAACAAGCTCACAAAGACATAAATAGCATTCCATGGTGAACAATGTATATAGGAGAAGCTTTTCCTATCCAATGCATATGATACAAAATGCATGCAATCTAAAATACAAGGATGCCTATACATCATGTTACAAATGCCATGCCAAATGCAAGAAATGCACAAAGGAAAGCTATACATATGCTACAAAGGAGCTCCCACACACCCAACTCTAGAAATCAAACACACACCAAGTTCCCCCCGCAAACGAGTGAAAGTTGCTTGATCTAGGGGTTTGGTGAAAATATCGGCTAGTTGGTCATGTGTGGGTACATGGATCAAAGCTATCTTTCCTTTCTCTACGTTGTCCCTCAGAAAGTGATACCTCACTTCTATGTGCTTGGTTTTGGAATAGAGCACTGGGTTCTTTGCAACGCATATGGCACTGGTGCTATCACATTGAAGTGGGACATGGGTATACTCCTCACCAAAGTCACTCATGGTGTATGAAATCCAAAGGAGCTGAGAGCAACAACTAGCAGCGGCAACATACTCTGCCTCGGTAGTGGATTGAGCAACACTCGATTGTTTGCGGGAAGACCAAGACACCAAAGAAGACCCCAAAAACTGGCAAGTCCCAGAAGTGGACTTCCTATCCAACCGACACCCGGCAAAATCCGCGTCTGAAAAACCATGAAGCACCAAAGAAGAGGGTGCGGAGTACCAAAGGCCAAAGTCGGGAGTGTGACGCAAGTACCTGAAAATTCGCTTCACTGCTTGCCAATGCGAAGTCCTCGGAGACGCTTGAAAATGAGCGCACAGACACACCGAGAACTGGATGTCCAGCCTCGTCGCCGTCAAGTAGAGGAGTGACCCGATCATGCTCCGGTACTCCTTCTGGTCCACATGTTCACCATCCTCGTCCGCATCAAGAGCTGTAGTCGTACTCATCAGCGTCGTCATATGAGGACCATGTGTGGTTCGAGGACCGATGGATGGTCGCTTCCCCTGTGTGATGAGTGATTGACAACGTTGTGTGGACCGATTCTTGGCTAAGTATTGCGGGTGCGGGTTGCGGCTTGACTCGTGTTGGTGCGGGTGAAGAACAAGCGCGAAAGGTCGTTGCCGGTGAGGCCTCCAGGTGTGGAGAAGACAAGTAGGCTTTGTTCGAGGGACCCGGTGGCCAGCGGGGTCAAGTGCGGGCCGCATGGTGGCATGAACAGCAAGATGAAGTCGTAGACGGTTTCTTGGTAGAGCCTCAAAACCAAGGTCGAGCCGGGACTACGTGGGAGCCGAGTCATGAGTGGAGATTGGCGGAGGCTACACCGAGTTCGCGGGGTTTGCGGTGGTTCACCGTAAAACCACCGGGTTACTCGGTTGAGCCACAAAACCGAGGCCGAAGACTCGACGAAGAGGTGCGGCCACCCGGGCCGGTTCAACCGCCCCGGGAGGGGCGGTCGGACCGCCCGGGGTCGGTCGGTTCCCGGGGCCGGTCCTAACCGCCCGTGGGGGGCGGTCCGACCGCCCGGCCGCCGGCGCCGAGAAGCTTCGAAGCGGAGGACACGCGTCGGGATCGCAAGGCGTGCGTCGAGGCTACGCGGGGTGCGGTCGCCGGCATCCGTCCGATGGTGAAGACATCAAGAATTCCAAATCCGCCCTTGAGGGGCATGTATCCCTAGTTATTAGTGAAGGGCGTTTTAGTCTTTTGGGTGCCTCCATATATACTCATTAGAGGGGTGGATGGCAGCCAACTCTTGGAACCCTAGCTCATTTGGTTTTTCCATTTTCGTTCTCTATTTTCCTTAGGATTTTAGAAGGCTAGCTTGAGAGCTTCATGTGAGATCTAGAGAGAGGGATGGATGTTTGGGTGGCAAGCTAGACCTTGTACGAACCATTCATGGCATGTATAGAAGGTTTGGCGTTGCTCATCATGGTGGTTTTCCCGTCTCTTTGGTGTTGATTTTCGGAGCTCTTTTTGGCGGTGTTTTGAGGATGATTTCTTGGGGTTTTTGGTGGGTGTCACGTATGAGGTTCTTGTGCCTCTTTGGCTGGTGACTTTGCCCCCATATCTCCTTTGAATCGGACTTGATTTGGTGGTTTTTCGAGTTGGGCGAGTTCTTGACCTAGAGAAGCGATTTCTTTGATTCCTCTTGATTGTGAGCGTTTCGGGTCGATTCCTTTGAGGGAGAGGTTGTCCACGAGGTGACCCAGGCATTCCCAAAGTTTCGCTGCAATCCGTTGGGTGGATCGGGAGATTGGGTGTTGCAAAGTTGAGAGTTGACCCGTGGTTGCTGTTTTTCCCCGTTCGTTCGGGGAGGGCGGTCTAACCGCGTAGGAGGGGCGGTCTAACCGCCCCGGGCTCGTCCGGAGAAAGTTTTGATTTTGGCCGAGATCTTCCGGTAGCATGTTGGCCTTGACCAGGGGATTGTATGGTTGAAATCTTGGAGCGTTTCGAGTCCGTTTGCTTGGGTTTTCACTCGGATCTTTGTGCTCGGGGGAGGGAGGTCTAACCGCCCCCGGCACCGGGTTTAACCGCCCTAGGCCTTTCCGAAGAAAGTTTGATTTTGCTTTGGACCTTTCTCTCGTGAGTTTGTTCACCTTGATCGGAGGAGCGTTCGGTGAAATCTTGGCTCGTTTTAGTGTAGTTTGCTAGGTGTTCTTGGTCGGGGTTCGTTCGTCGGGTACGGAGGTTAGACCGCCCCGGTAGCCGGTCTAACCGCCCCTAGGCCCTTGGGTGAAGTTTTGGTTTTCGCTAAGATTTTCCGGTAGCTAGCATGGCCTTGACCGAGAGATCTCCGTTGGTGAAACCGTGGTGTGTTTTGGTGCTCGGAAGAGGCGTTTCGGAGGATTTCTTGGTTGCCGTGTGGAGGCGGTCTAACCGCCCCCTATACCCGGTCTAACCGCCCCCTCGGTTAGCCGGCTTTCGAGTTGTTTCCGCCGTCGGTCTTGCGTGTGTGTTGTGGTTGTCTGGTAGAGTTTGTTCCTAGGACCGGTAGCACTCCGGTGGCTACGTGGTTTTGGCAAACGGGAGGTAGAAGTGCGGAGCGTGTGATTTCGGGGGTTCGACCGAGCTAGTTCGTCTTGTCGGAGTTTCAATCTCCCTCGAGAAGAATTTTTATCGGCTCCCATTCACTCCCCCCCTCCCTCGGTCGCCTTATCGGTCCTTCAAGGGTATCGAGCCGGTTCGGGTCTTTATTGACTCTAACCGCCCAAGATCCAAGGATGGCGTACCGAGAACGGGGGTTCGGGTCCTCCACACTTCGATGGCAAGAACTACCGGATGTGGAGCAAGCGGATGGGTGCGTTCCTCCGCGGAAAGGGTCGGTTGCTTTGGGATGTCACGGTGGACACAGGCTATGTCCAGCCAATGGATTTCCTTGCTACGGGGTCGAGGGACGCATTCGACGCCAACAATAAGGCGGTCGACTACTTGTTTCGTGCTTTGTGTCGGCCCGAGTTCGATCGGGTGCACACCGAGCACTTGGCTTGTAGGATTTGGGCGGTGTTGAAGGAGGCTCATGTTGGGAACGCCCGTGTTCGAGCACGGTTGTATGCGACCTACCGGAGAGAGTACGAGAACTTCACTCATCTCCCCGTGAGTCCATCGATGCCTTGTTTCGCAGGTTCACGGTGGTGGTGAACAACATGAGGGCCAATGTGGACGTGCTCCCGTACGATGATCATGATAGAGCGGTCAAGCTCTTACACTCTTTGGATCGTACGATATGGGGCGGAAAGTTCGAGGCCATAGTCGAGTCGGAGAGGTATGATACTCGACGGTGAACGAGTCGTTCTCGAAGCTCAAGTCGGCCGAGGTGGATAGGGGCATGACAACCAAGATCGAGGGCCCGACCGACTCTCATAGTCTCGCCCTCGTCGGTGGTTTGAAAGGAAAGGCTAATACTAACCCATCCACCGGATGTTTTCTTTGTCCTCTTTGATGTCTATGCCGGATGAGGAGTTCGACGTGCTTGGAGAGGACGAGCCGGCGCTCTTGGCGAGGCGGTTCGAGAGGCCGCACGAGAACCGGTGAACATGAGGAGGAACACGAGGACATGCTTCAAGTGCGGCAAGACCGGACACTATTTCGCCGAGTGTCCGAAGGTGAACAACCACGACAAGCACAAGTTCAAGGACAAGAGGAAGAAGTCTAAGAAGAAGGATCATGGACATGGGAAGAAGGCACGGTCTCGAGAGAAGATGAAGAGATCAAGCGACATCGAGTCTGATTCCGAGGACACGTCTTCAAGCTCGAGTGATGAAGACGAAGAGGATGAGAAGAAGAGGAGGAAGAAGAAGAACCTTGGCAAGTATCTCAACGGCCTTTGTGTGACAGCCTAAGCCTCAAGGACGACTTCGCGGCATGGCTCGCGGTTCGAGCGAAAGAGAAGCCAGAAGGACGCCTCGGACTTGGATTCCGAGGATGAGGTATGTGATGAGCTCTCTTCTTTGCGCAAGGAGAATGAGGAGTTGGTTGACTTGCTTGATAATCGCGATCACATGCTTAGAGAGGCTAAGAAGCTTAGAAAGGAGCTTAGATCTTTGCTCGAGGATGCTAGGACTAGAGTGGCCGAGCTAGAAACACGGTTCTTGATAGCAAGCTTGAAATTGATTCGCTTAAGGCTAGCCCCGTTGTTTCGATGAAAATGATTGTGCCGATTGCTCGCTTTCCTAGCCGACTTGATCGATCTTAGGGAGAAGTATGCCTCCAAGTGTGAGGAACTAGATGTGCTTAGGGTTGAGTTGGCTGAGCTACAATCTAGACCCACTTTGCTTGGTGCTTGCACTTCTTGCCCGGGTTTGCATGAGAAAATTATTGAGCTTCGTTCTCGCATTGGTTCGCTAGAGGCTGATTTGAAAGTGCCTATTCCTACTTCTTGTTCTACATGTGAGATGCATGCTATGAAGAATTTGGATCTTGCAAAATGTGTTGGTCGCTTGCAAGATGAGAATGATAAGTTGCGTGAAGCACTGAGTTGGTTGTCGAGTCAAGAACCTCAGCTTGGTATGATGATTGCTAGCTGTAAGCGCTTTGATGGTTGGGCCTTGGGATTGGATAAGGTTGGTGAGGGCAGTGGTGAGAGAGAAAGGAAATTTGGGAATGTTTCGGCTCCACCACAACCCACACCCAAAGACAAGTTAGCATCCAAGCCAAACCAACCTAGTAAAAAGCCTAGTGAGAAACCAAGTGAAGAGTCTCACCCCAAGCCTAAGCCCAAACCAATCCTTTTCCATTGTGAGTTTTGTGGGAAGGATGGTCACAAGAGAGAGTTTTGCTATAAGAGAAAGAGAGAGGCGAGAATGGCTAAGGAGTGGGCGAACAAGGACGGTACCACCCTTCTCATGGTGTGCCCGAGCCTCGTATGCCACCGCCTAAGGGAAAGGGCTTTGTGCGTAAGGATCCGGCATGGGGATATGAGAAATCCCGTAGCCGCGGTGGTGGTCGGAGAGGGCGGTCGACCCGGCCCGGCTAGGCGGTCGGGGACCGCCCGCCCGGGGAAGGGCGGTCGACCGGCCCGGCTAGGCGGTCGGGCACCGCCCTCCCCGCATTTCCGGGCGCTTCTGTTTTCGAGGTCGTGATGCGGTGGTTTCGGTTCCCTTGGTCATAGTGCGGATGGTAGACACTTTGAGTCTAGTGGCGTTGAGTTTGTCTGGACGTTCTCCACCTCGTGATCAATACGAGTTTGGGAGAGGTCGCAGTTTTGAGTCTCAAAGGGGCTACGAACCATGCTTTCCCTTTCGTGGTACTCGTACTCCTTCAGTGAGACGGGAGTGGCGTTCCCATGGTGGTTCCAGGTTTGATAGGTTTGACAGGATGGATCTATGTATTGATAGGCAGGGTAGGATGAATGTTGCTAACCCTACTTTTGAGGAAATGGCCCGACACTGGTTTCATACCTTTGGGACTAACCCCAGTGTTGAGTCATTTGCTCGTTCTCGCTCTTGGTTTTGAGTTGCAGGTGGGAGGCCCGGAGAACATTTGGTTGATATCGGGGGTGGTTCTTCGGCCTCATTCCCCGGTGGTGACATGTAGGTGCATCACTTTCGGGGATGGTGGACAAGGATGAGTGAATTGTAAAGAAATGATAAAGGTAAGTGCTTTGTGACCTTCGAGTGTGTGGCCTTGGTCAAGCCACTTGGTTTGTTTTGCTCCTTCTCTATATCATGTGTGTAGGGTGAGCTTTGTATGCTCTTTGGCCCTAGTGCATGTGTTTAGGGGGAGCTTGTGAGTTTTGTGCTCCTTTGCTCTTTTGCCGGTGGTGTCAAGCCCTTTTTGCCTCCCCTCGAGGAGCCGGTCTTTTGTGAGCTTGGTGTGTGTGGTTGGTTTCCTAAGTTGGTGGTGAAGCTCCTTGTAGCATATGTATAGCTTTCCTTCGTGCATTTCTTGCATTTGGAGTTGCATTTGTAACATGATGTATAGGCATCCTTGTATCTTAGATTGCATGCATTTTGTATCATATGCATCGGATAGGAAAAGCTTCTCCTATATACAATGTTTACCATGGGTTGCTATATATGTTCTTGTGAGCTTGTTTGATATGCTACGGTTAGTTTGGCTTAGCTCTTGATGATCTTGATGACTGATCCATGGTTGATGGCTAATTTTTGAAAAATATCACATATATGCTCTCTCATGTGTAAATGCCTTTACATGATCTTGACATATTTTAGTGGCTTTGCTATGCTTACTTTGTGGTTGGATAGCTAGTTTATTGATCATATGGGGCCAAAGGCTCATTTGCCATCATGAATGTTTAGCCCTCTTGCTTAATCTTGTGGAGGGCATAAGTTCCTTTTTGTCGCAAAGACATTTCATGTACCAATTATAAATCTGAAAATGAAATGAAAAATGCTTGGAAAATGTGCTCCCATGTCATATGTGCTGAATTTAATTTGCTTTGGGTGCTAAACCGTTGCATGTTGCCTACCAATGAGAAGTCTCATACATAGAAGTAGGCACATGGCTCGGTGGCTTTGACATGACATGAGGTGCTTTTGGGTGTTTATGATGGTCTTATGATTAGAATGGCTGTCCTAGCATGAAATTTGAGTGGCTTTGCCATTTTGATATGTTTTGCTCATGTTTAAGTATTTGCTAATGAGAGAGTAACTTTTCGCAAAATTACTCAAATCTTTTTTAGCCTTGTCCAATGGTTGTGAAACTTGGTGATCACGTAGTTAAAGTCATTACGAACCCGTCGAGTATCTAACTTGCTCATTTGGACTTGTGTAGCTCCTTGTGATGAATTTTGTATATTTGAGAAGCTATATGTTGAAAGTTTTTGCATTTTGCCTTGATTCATGCATTGTCAACAAGGGGGAGAAGTGTGTGCATGATTTGGGCACCCGGGAGCTAATGGAAGGTGTCCAAAGTGGTTCGGCAATTTTCGAGAGAAGTTTTTGCGGGGCGGTCACATGGGGCGGTCTAACCTCCCCCCGGGGCGGTCACATGACCGGGGGCGGTTTAACCGGCTCGTGCAGGCGGTTTAACCGCCCTATGCGGTGTGAGCTTGGTTTGCTCTTTGTCATGCATTTCCAAGTGACCTTCTTGCATGCATTGGTTCGGGGGAGTTTGCATATGTGCGGGGGGAGCTCTTGTGTGAGTTTTTGGCTCGTGGCCTTGTGTGCTTTTGGTGGTTTTTGCTCTTTGCTTGAGCATGGTTTTGTCTCGGATGTGTCGAGTCGTTGCCCTTGCCTAAGGGGTCCGAGACTTGTTCTTCTTCAAGTGATCTTGCTATTTGCCTTTGAACTTCCGCACAATGTCCTTGGTGTAATTAGCCTGGTGCACAAATGTTCCTTCCTTTGATTGCTTGATTTGTAGCCCGAGGAAGAACTGCAACTCACCCATCATGCTAATCTCAAATTCCCTGCTCCTATCATCTGCAAACCTTGCAACAGGAGAGTTAGACGAGCCACCAAAGACAATATCATCCACGTACACCTGCACAATCAGGATATCTCTGCCCTGCCTCAGCAAAAACAAGGTCTGATCGACCTTCCCCATCTCAAAACCTCTCTCAAACAAGAACCCCCTCAACCTACCATACCAAGCTCTAGGCGCCTGCTTCAGCCCATACAGCGCCTTCCTCAACTTGTACACCCGATGGGGGTACTTCTCACTCTCAAACCCCAGAGGCTGCCTCACATACACTTCTTCCTCCAACACACCATTTAGAAAAGCACTCTTCACATCCATTTGGTGCAACTTGGACCCTTTAGCCACGGAAAAGGCTAGAAGGATCCTAATCGCCTCCAAACGGGCTACGGGAGCAAAGGTCTCCTCGTAGTCGATCCCCTCCTTCTGACTGAACCCCTGAGCAACAAGCCTCGACTTGTTTCTCACAACCTCACCTATCTCTCCCTCTTTGTTCTTCCACACCCACATTGTACCAATCGGCTTACACCCTGGAGGAGGGTCAACCAACTCCCAAACCTAATTCCTCTCAAAGTTCTCCAACTCCTCATGCATCGAATTAACCCAATTGTGATCAGATAGTGCGTGTCCAATGTCTTTGGGCTCAAAAGTACCAACAAATGCAGCATGAGCAAAATGAGAATTGTTCCGAACCCTCGACTGTGTAGTGCGTTCATTCATGTCGCCGATGATCCTCGAAGCTGGGTGATCCACTTGTACTCGCCGGGGAGGTTCTCGCCTCGATGCTACCTCCCCCTCAACATCAGCTTCTCCACGTTCTTGATTTGTCGTCGTAGGTGTACTAGAGGGTCCATCCACCACCGTAGTCGAAGTAGTGGGTACAAGTTCAGCCGAGGGCACCACACCGCCATCTTCATAGTCTCCATGTTCATGCTCCTCCTCCTGAAAGATCTCCTCACCAAGCTCATCATCACCTGCACACTCAAAGAAAAGCTGACTACGTGGCTCTGTCTCGTCGAAGGTTACCTCGCAAGTCTCCACGATTTGGTTAGTTTCAAGATTGAGCACACGATATGCTCTAACCAAAGAAAATACCATCGACAGACCTAGCCTCAAACTTATCCAACTTCCTGCCTTTCTTCAGAATGAAACACTTGCAACCAAAGACATGGAAGTGACTCACCTTGGGTATGCGACCATGCATCAACTCATAGCATGTTTTCTTCTTGTGCACTCTGAGGTAGATCCTATTTGACACATAGCACGCGGTATTCACCGCCTCAGCCCAATACCTCCTCGGAGTCCTATGCTCATCAAGCATCGTTCAAGCCATCTCGCACAAGGTCCTGTTCTTCCTTTCCACAACACCATTCTGGGGAGGCGTATACGGACTCGAAAACTGGTGCTCAGAACCCAAGTCATGGCAAAAGGTTTCAAAACGAGAGTTTCTGAATTCCGAGCCGTTATCACTACGGATTGCTCGTATGGCATCTCCGTGCCTCTCGTTCCTCAACCTCAAGACTAGATCTCGAACAAAATCAAACGTCTCCCCCTTATCCTCGAGAAAGAACACCCACACATACCGAGAATAGTCGTCCACCACAACAAGGACATACCACTTCCCACCCGCAGATCGCACACGAGCTGGGCCAACAAGATCCATATGGAGCAGCTCGCATGGACGCTCAGTCATCACATCGGTGAGAGGTGGGTGAGAAGAGGCTACCATCTTGGCATGCCTACACGGCGCACAAACCAACTCTTTCTCAAGCCTCAACCGTGGCAATCCTCGGGCCAAATTGAGTTTACTCAAGCGCGACAAAAGGTCAAAGCTCAAGTGACCCAACTTCCTATGCCACTTCCACAACTCACTCCAAGAACTAGCCAAGAAACAACGCTCCACACCCGAAGACTGAGAAAAATCAGCACGAAACACCTGATCCTCGGGAACGACCATACAGACAAGGTCCCCTCGAGAGTCCAAAATCGGAGAACCACTGGGCCGAAACAACACCTCAAAGCCCTCATCCAACAACTGGGACACAGAAAGCAGATTGTACCCCAGCGATTGAACAAGAGAAACACGCCTGAGAGTGATCTTGTCACTCACCTTAATCTCACCTTCTGAAAGCACACGCCCACGCCCATTGTCCCCAAAAGTGATGTACCTCCTTGTCACCACGGACGAGACTTGAGAACCACCCCCCCGTCTCCCGTCATATGCCTCGAGCAACCGAGTCAATCAACCAAATGTTCTTCAAGTCTAACACCCGAAATTAAAAAAAATGAGCACGTGAGCGAACAAACGACTCAGCACCGGGGTTAGTACCAAAAGAGTAAAACCAGTGCCGAGCCATTTGTGCGAAAGTGGGGTTAGCACAAACCAAACCATCTCTCCTACCAAAGCTACCTCCACGAACACCACCACGGTAACCACCCTGAGAGAACCACCCCTCTCTGCCTGGAATAGGACCAAAACCACGAAAGAAAGCCCGTGGACTGTCCCTCCTCTCCTTCTCAAAGCTACGACTCCTCTCATCCCCGTAGTGAACTCGAGGGCGAGAATGCCTAGCAACCCGACCACCTGCAAACTCTCCAGCCCAACCACCAGAACCACGACCTCCAGAAACAACCCTCGCACCTGTACGAGCACGAAACCCGAACTGCTGCTTGTCCGGGCACAGCCGTACACGGCCCGACCGGTGTCCCACACCGGCCCGACCGATGTGACTCCGGGCAGACAACACCTCCAACAACCTTCCGCTCTCCCCAAGCCCGAACCGTCCTCACACTCGCCTTGGCCCCGGGCATCCGCACACGAGGCTCAACTACACCATCGGAAGGGTGGTACTTGTCCTTGTTAGCCCACTCTTTTGCCATTCTCTCCTCTCGCTTCCTCTTGAAGCAAAACTCATCCTTATGGCCATCTCTCCCACAATAGCCACAATGGAACCTCACAAGCTTAGGCTTAGGCTTGGGCTGTGGCTGCTCACTTGGTTTCTCTCCACTCAACTCCTCCACCGGTTTCCCTTCACTAGCCTTCTCACTTTCCTTCCCAAAGAACACTTTCCCCGAAGTGCTCACAAACTTGATAGGCTTTTGGAGATCATTTGTGGGTGTAGGAAACACGGGTGGAGCTGGGGTTGTGTCTAGTCGGTTCCTAAGATGGTTAGGTTTTGGGGGGAAATCATTTTTGTGGTGGGTTTTTGGTGGCTCTGGGATATTCTCTCCACTTCCCTCACCAATCTTGTTTGCCCCAAGTCCCTCACCATCCTCGCTCTTAAATTCCTCGATCATCATCCTCAACCGAGGCTCATGACCGACAACCAACCTATCAACTTCCTCGCTCATCATTCTCATCCTGCAAACGATCAACATAATGTGCAAGTTCCAAATTTTTCAAAGCATGCATTTCACAGGTAGAGCATGATGTAGGCATGGGTTCTTTCAGCTTAGCCTTAAGAGAACTAGTGTAAGCATGCATCTCATCAATCTTAGCATGCAAAACAGGGCAAGAAGTGCAAGCACCTAGAAAAGTAGGTATAAACTTAAGCTCAGCCACTTCAACCCTAAGCACATCTAGTTCCGCACACTTGGAGGCATGCTTCTCCTTAAACAAAGCAAGATCAGCAAGAAAGATGGAGCAATCAGCACAATCAACCTCATCCGAAACAACAGGGCTAGCCTTAAGGGAATCAATCTCAAGCTTGCTATCAAGCACCTGTGTTTCTAGCTCAGCCACTCTAGTTCTAGCATCCTCGAGTGAAGCCTTAAGCTCTTTTCTCATTTTCTTGGCATCTCTAAGAATGTCATCACGGTTATCAAGCAAAGAGCCAAGCCTCTCATTCTCCTGGTGCAAGAAGGGAAGTTCATCACGCACCTCGTCGTCGGAATCAGAGTCCGAGTTGCTCTGTGTGCTCTTCTTGCTGCCGGAGCTCAACGCCATGGTGCAGAAGCCGTCTCTCGCGAAGCAGCTCAGCCCGCTCAGGTTCTTGGACGACTTCTTGCTCTTGCGACGATCACCTTCAGCTTCACTGCTACTCGAGCTCGAGGTGGAGTACGGGGAACTGGAGTCGACGTCGCTTGCTCCAACCATCGCTCAGGCCTTGCCTCGGCTCTCCTTCTTCCTTGATTGTCGCCCGTCTTTGTACTTGTTCTTGTGCTTGCTCTTGCGGTCGCGCCTCGACCGGTACTTGCCATCCATCCTTGACTTGTGCTTGTAGCCGTCCTTGTTCTCGACCTTCTCCGGGCAGTCGGTGACGAAGTGTCCTGGCTTGCCGCACTGGAAGCATGTCATCGTGTTCCTCCTCATGTTCACTCGGTTCTCGTGCAGCCTCTCGAACCGCCTCGTCAGGAGCGCCAGCTCATCCTCTCCAAGCACGTCGAACTCCTCATCTGGCATAGACATCAAAGAGTACATAGAGAACATCCTGTGGATGGGTTAGTGTTAGCCTTTCCTTTCGAACCACCAACGAGGGCAATACTATGGGAATCAGTCGGTCCCTCGAGCTTGGCAGTCATTCCCCTATCCACCTCAGCCGACTTGAGCTTCGAGAACAGCTCGTTGACCGTCAGAGTGTCATACTTCTCTGACTCCACAATGGCCTCGAACTTTCCACCGCAAATCGTACGATCCAAAGAGTGTAAGAGCTTGACCACTCTATCATGATCATCGTACGGGAGCACGTCCACATTGGCCCTCATGTTGTTCACAACCACCGTGAACCTCTGAAACAAGGCATCGATGGACTCACCGGGGAGATGAGTGAAGTTCTCGTACTCTCTACGGTAGGTGGCATACATCTGTGCCTGAACCTGGGCATTCCCAACAAGAGCCTCCTTCAGCACCGTCCAA
The DNA here is from genome assembly GCA_947561735.1 of Cenchrus americanus. Lineage (NCBI taxonomy): Eukaryota > Viridiplantae > Streptophyta > Magnoliopsida > Poales > Poaceae > Cenchrus > Cenchrus americanus. The sequence continues at coordinate 28,651,321 of OX387243.1, forward strand.
ATTCTACAAGCCAAGTGCTCGGTGTGCACCCGATCGAACTTAGGCTGACACAAAGCACGAAACAATTAGTCGACCGCCTTATTGTTTGCGTCGAATCTGTCCCTCAATCCTGGAGCGAGCAAGTCCATCGGTTGGACATAGCCTGTGTCCACCGTGACATCCCAAAGGATCTGACCCTTTCCGCGGAGGAACGCTCCCATCCGCTTACTCCACATCTGGTAGTTCTTGCCATCGAAGTGTGGAGGACCCGAACCTTGTTCCTGGTACGCCATCCTTGGATCCTAGACTAGTTAGAGTCAATAAAGACCCGAACCGGCTCTGATACCACTTGAAGGACCGATACGGCGAACCAGAGAGGGGGGAGTGAATGGGAGCCGATAAAAATTCTTCTCGAAGGAGATGGAAACTCCAACAAGATGAACACGGCTTCCAACACACGTCTCCGACTCACTACCCAAATTGGCCAAGCCCACGTAGCCACTGGAGTGCCACTGGACCTAGGAACCAACAACACAACCTTCCGACCCGAGAACGTAGCGGAACACCAAACCTCGAGTCTACAGACCAACACCGGTCAGACCGGTGAGCACCACCGGTCAGACCGGTCCCTGCTGGTGAAACTGGGCAACTTTCACTAGGTGGCTCCACACCGGTCAGACTGGTGAGACACACCAGTTAGACCGGTCACAGCCTGAAAGCCTCCAAAGCACCAAACAGGCCAACCAACCTCCAAACTGACCCAAACTCGAAAACGGCCCCAACGCAGGACAACGAGAGAACACACCCGGACGTTCACCCGAGCAAAAACCCACCGAGGGTTGCACCGTCGGACGGTCAAGAGCACCGGTCGGACCGGTGTAGCCTCGGGCGACTCGGGATGAACAACACCCGCGGTCAACTCCCCCCAAATCCAAACCTCGATCTCCCGAATCGCTCGACGGACTTGAACAAGACTTTGGGGATAATAGGAACACCTCATGAGGAGTCCATAGCCAAGTTTAATCCCACCAAAACTTGTCCAAAAAGGAGGAATCGAAGAAATCCCGCCAAGAACACCTCTAACCCTAGAACTCGGAAAACCCCAAAATCGAGCCCCTTTACTCATGGATTTGGGAGGGGAATCACAGCCCAAAGAACCACGAAGGGTTCCCACAAATTTCCCCCATCAAATCCCCAAGAGAAAGGTCCCGAAAACAACCCAAGAAAAACACCAAGAAAGGGCTACGAAAATGACCACCAAGAACAACCGGGAACAACACAACAAGGCCTTGAGGAACCACGCCGAATCATCTATACAAGCCACAAAGGTTCATACAAGGTCTAGCTTTCTGCCCGATCATCCAACCCTCTCACAAGATCTCACCATGAAGCTCTCAAGCTAGTCCTATGGAAATCCTAAGAAAATAGAAAGGGAAAATAGGAAAGCAAATGAACTAGGGTTCCAAGAGAGTTGGCTGCCATCCTCTCACATCTTGGGTTATATGGAGGCAACCGAAAGTCTAAAATACCCTTCTCTAACAACTACGGATACAAGCCCCTCAAGGGCAGTTTTGGAAGACTTGAAGCTTTCTCCATCGGACGGATGCCCGGCGACCACAACCTGCTTAGCCTCGACGCAAGCCTTGCGATCCCGACACGTGTCCTCCGCTTCAAAAATTTCGAACTGCGTCATCGCACACCGGTCAGACCGGTGCTCCTCACCGGTCAGACCGGTACCCACCGGTCAGACCGGTCAGACCCACCGGTCAGACCGGTCTGGCACTACTGCAGCACCGTCTTCGGTTCTTGGGCCTTGGCTTTGTGGATCAACCAAGGAACCTAGTGGTTTTCTGGTGAACCACCGGAAACCCCGCGAACTCGGTGTAGCCTCCGCCAATCTCCACTCATGACTCGGCTCCCATGTAGTCCCGGCTCGACCTTGGTTTTGAGGCTCAACCAAGAAACCGTCCCTGACTTCATCTTGCTGTTCATGCCACCATGCGGCCCGCACTTGACCCCGCTGGCCACCGGGTCCCTCGAACGAAGCCTACTTGTCTTCTCCACACCTGGAGACCTCACCGGTGACGACCTTTCGCACTTGTTCTTCACCTGCACCAACACCAGTCAAGCCGCAACCTGCACCTGCAATACTTAGCCAAGAATCAGTCCACACAATATTGTCAATCACTCATCACACAAGGAAGCGACCATCCACCGGTCCTCGAACCACACATGGTCTTCAATTCCCCACCCAAATCTGTGAGTTAAGGGGCTCGATTTTGGAGTTTTCGGTGCTCTAGGGTTAGAGGAGTTCTTGGCGGGATTTCTTCAATTCCTCTTGTTTTGGCAAGTTTTGGTGAACATAAACTTGGCTATGGACTCCCCATGAGGTGTTCCTACTATCCCCAAAGTCTTGCTCAAGTCCGTGGAGCAATTCGGGAGATCAAGGTTTGGATTTGGGGGTGTTGACCTGCCGGTGTTGTTCATCCCGAGAAGCCCAGGCAACACCGGTTTGACTGGTGCCTCTCACCAGTCTAACCGGTGCAACCCCTGTTCGATTTTTGCTCAGGTGAACGTTTGGGTGAGCTCGTAGTTGTCCTGTGTTGCTGCTATTTCGAATTTGGGTCGTTTTGGGCTTGGTAGGCCTATTTGGTGTTTTGGGGCTTTCCAGCTTGGACCGGTCTGACCGGTGTGTTGCACCGGCCTGATCAGTGTAGAGTTGTTCTGTGGAAGTCACCAGGGTTCACCAGCAGGTACCGGTCTGACCGGTGGTGCTCACCAGCCTGACCGGTGTAGGTCAGTGAGGCTCGAGTTTTGTGTTCCGCTGCGTTCTCGGGTCTTTGAGGTTGGGAGTTGGTTCCTAGGTCCAGTAGCACTCTAGTGGCTGCGTGGGCTTGGCCAACTTGGGTAGTAAGTCGAAGATGTGTGTTGGAAGCCGTGTTCATCTTGTTGGAGCCTCCATCTCCTTCGAGAAGAATTTTTATGGGCTCCCATTCACTCCCCCCCCCTCTCTGGTTCACCATATCGGTCCTTCAAGTGGTATCAGAGTGGGTTACGGGTCTTGATTGACTCTAACCAGTCTAAGATCCAAGCATAGCGTACCAGGAACGGGGTTCGGGTCCTCCACACTTCGATGGAAAGAACTACCATATGTGGAATAAGCGGATGGCAGCGTTCCTCCGCGGAAAGGGTCAGATCCTTTGGGATGTCACGGTGGACAGAGGCTATGTCCAGCCGATGAACTTACTTGCTCCAGGATCGAGGGACATGTTCAACGCCATGTTGACGGTTAATAATTGTATCAAAGTTCGTTCGTGACTCGCAAGCGTACAAGTCTCCCGTCGTAGTCAAGGGACCCTTCTTCCCTCGAGTGGTGAACCCAAGGTATCGAATCCGTGGAACAAATGTGTGACGCAAGACTTAATCTATTAAAGCCAAGTAACTTCAATCTTCGATAAAAGACCTAATGCATCTAAGTAAAAGACATGAAACAAATCTAATCTACTAAAGACCGGAGAAAACAAAGTAAGATTGGGTAGATAAACCGATCTAAAGGGATCGGGGTAAGCCTTTTGTTGAAGTTCCAAGCAAGAGAAGAAGTAGCAAATCGAATCTTAATAGAAGCCTCTTTAAATCGTGGTTTCCCGTCCAAATCCGAAAACATCCGCCTTTCGAGACCCCCGTTCGTCACAACGTATCCCTATTCATGCGGGGAGCTTAGGGCGAGTCAAAAGACAAGTCGAGATTCTTTCGGAAGATCCGGCGTGTACCTCTAGCCACCGCGGCTACAAGAACACCCTATGTAATCTATCGCGCGAATAGAATTGGAATAAGCAAAGCCGATCGAAAAACGAAATCTTCGAGGAAACACTTGATCGCTAAGAAAAGATTCAACTTGATAATTCAACTATGACAATGATACATACACAAGATCACCACCGGGATCCTTCCTTGATCTTGCTTCTAGCTCCGGGAACTCCGACGTGGTCTTCCATGCAAGGTTCCCACGTCGGCTAGGGAAACCCTAGTCAACTAGCTCGACCCTCTCCTCTCCGACATGGTGTCCCTCTCTTCTCTGCTCCTCGGCGGCCGAAGACGAAATCTTCTCCTCGTGGCTCTCGGTCAGGGGGCTATAAATAGCCCGATTGGCGGCTAGGGCAAAGGAGAGCACGTTTGGGCCCAAAATGGGCCTGGGCCGACCGGACTGGGCCGGCCGGCCTGGGCCCATTTTGGCCCAGCCCGTGGGCTCCTTTGTCCCACGTCGGTTCCCTTGCTTCCTGGATGTTTCCCCCTTCTGCATGTAGGTCCATGTCGTCGGTTTCTCTCCGAATTGGACTCAACTCCTTGTCTTGCAAGATTCAGCACTTTCCCCGGTCGGGCCCCCGGAGTTTGTCGTCTTCTCGGATCGAGTCCCCGGCTTCTTGGAGTTAATTTTGCTTCATTGCATGACTTGTTCAGGACTTCAAGGTCTTGTCATGAGGTGCTTGATGAACTTATCCCGAAAGTCTTGCATTCAACACTAAAACCCTGCATAAACATTAAACTCCAAAACCGACATGCACACGTGAACTTGTTATACCACGGGGGTTAGTACCAATGGATAAGGTATAAAACTCATGCCAACACCGAAGGTAAACTCATGGCTAGGTTGACGGATTTTCACCGTCAACATCTCCCCCATGCTTAAACCTTGCTCGTCCTCGAGTAAGCCTTCGATGGATATCAACATTTGCTAAACAATGTTTAAACTTTGCACTTGATTACACATGAGAAAACATAATGCTCTCAAAATTTTAATTCATTAAAGTTCCATAATGTACTAGCCTTCATCTCTACGGAGGGTAGATTCTTATTAAGCTTATCCCACAAGTATTAACATGCTCACAAAGTTTTAAATGGATCTCGAATTTTTGAAATGAAGAACGAGATAAGAAAAACTAAACCAAATTCACAAATTTAGATCATCTCATGTATTGCTCATAAACTCTCATCTCACTTGTCTCTCAAGCCTATATATTCTACTCCTTTCCCTCTCATATATATGTGGTAGGCTTTATATGGAGCTTTTGGGAAAGTTTAGTCCTAACAAGAATTTATAAATGAGGTGTTGTCATAACAAGACAAGCTTCTCATGGTCTTACCGAGACTCGTCAAAAAGGTCATTGGAAAATAATGTTAAATCAAGGAGGGGAAAGAGAAAAATACACACACTTTTAGATAGGTGGACATGTGCAAATGGCAGAGAGTGATCCCGAGGCACAAAAGAAGTCCTCGTTATCGGATTGCACATGGTTGGAAAATGAGAATGGATCTTTTTATCTTGAAGCCTTGAATGCACTCTTAGAGAACCGGGGAGTTCATTTTACGCACAAATATATTTTTTTTTTCTTCTCTTTCTTATATTTCTCATTCTTTTCTTTCTTTCTTGTATATATATATTTTTTCTTTCTTCACCTTGGAAGTCATGTACATCGCCGAATTTTTTCTTTCATCATTATATATATATATTTTTTAAAATACTCCCTTTTGAACTCTAAGGCAGCACCGTACCTACCTCCTCCCCCATGCTTAGACGTTGCTCGTCCTCGAGCAAAGAGGCGAAAAATAAGGTAGGTACCGAGATATTTTCCTTGGAGAGATACTTGAAATCTTCAACGTTGGCACCGTCTTGCGATCTTCCTTGAATTGATGATCCATTCTCAATGATAGGTTGTGGTCAAGGAGGTAATCACAAAAAATGATATTTGGTTTAAGGATGGACATCCGGCGAAGTTTGTGAGACCACCAATGTGGGGGTACACAATGCACGGATAAAAGGCTAGCAAAAAGATAGATACGCAAAAACGGAATGACCAGCTTCTTAGTCTCGGGCCGGAGAAATCATGGCCTGCAATAACTCACTCAAAAATAAATCTTGTACACTAAGGTTTATGCACTCAAATATATATAGGGCTTTGGATAGGTAGAGCAACACACAAGTGATATTTGTGACAAGGTTAGCAATATTTCGAGCATAAAAGACATCTTCAATCTATTCATAACTTGAGAGCACATAAAACACTATGGGTCTTTGTTTTAATCATAACCTCCGCTGAAAATTAAGCTAGTATTTAAATAAATTCAGATCTGTATTTTTAAGAGAGCACTAGGTTAAACATGCATAAATCAATTACAAAGATAAACAAAGCGGCAATTATAATCATATATCATCATGGCACAAACTTTGTAACTTTACCAAAGGTAAAAACTTGGTGGTGACATTATTCATGATGAAAATAAAAACTAAGATACATGCTGAAAATTAAACTAAAAACTGAAAATTAAAGCAAAACTGAAAATACTACGCAAACATAGGCGCATACAAGCTGAAAATTAAAGAAAAGGGGGTAAAGGAAAGATAACTAAAGCTCCTCCTCTCTCTAATCTTCCGCCGGTGGTTGATATTGAAAGTCTTGGTTGTTGTACCCTTACTTGTAATAGGAATGCACCACTCCTCCTATGAATTGTCCGATGGTGCTAGGTGAAGGTGTCCAAGCACATAAGCGACGTTTGCATTTCCTTCACCCATTTGGTTTGCATTGGTTTGGATGGCTGCAATAATTTGCATGATCCTTGCAGCGTATCCTCCAATGGTGGCCACATTTTGTTGTGGTTGAGGAAGATGTGCATATGGCTCCGCAAAGACTACGTTGGGCACCGCAAAAATGGTGGGGGTATGGCTGCACCACTCCCCCATGCTTGCATTGGTACACCACCGTAGTGATTTGGCGATGCCGGAATTTCTCCGAATGGTGGAACATAATTTTGTTGTGCACCTCCTTCTTGGGCCATAGAAGATCCTTCTCCTATAATTCTTTTCTTTTATTATTATTATTTTTTTTTTTCTTCGCCGGCACAAGAAGTCCTTCCTCTAACCGATCTTCTTCCCCTTAAGAAAAGTCTTAATCTTCAATCCGGAAGGGGCAAATTTACCTAGGCCACTTGGAAGCCTCCTCTCTCATCTTCACTCTTATATTTTCCTTTCTTCATATATTCCTAGGGAAGTCCCGGGTAGGAGATGATTTGGGTTCCTTGTAATACCCGGTTTTAAAGAGATAGTCAACATGGAGAGGTAACAACCCGATCTCCCGAATCCGATGTTGCCACAACACCACCGGTTGATCATAGGTGAGTAGGGTTGATTGGCTGCGAGTAAATCCAATTCAACTCCGTGTTGGTTATCTATGTCTCTCTTATTCTCCCCAAAAATCCACTTGCACAAAAGTGACACACTTGGATGATGGGGTTCCGGATAGTATTTCTTCGTTGATGGTCTCTTCCCGTGATCATACTCCAAAAACCTTCCCATGTGCCTTAATGCACATACTTGTTCCGAGCTCCCTTTTGAAAATAGGAGACACTCGCCCATGGGTCTACGATACTAGACATGCAATCGTTTCGAACATGAAAACCAATCGATCTATCGGGGTTTGTGTTGAATGGATCCAAGGAAGCATTGGAGCCCTACTCCCTTTATGGCATGGTTGCTAGCCTTAAGCATTAAAGTATTTTCAGCACAAGATGATAGATAGATAATCCAACAAAGTTCGATTACATCTCAAGACCGAATGCAACCCATGGATGAAAGGAGATTACCCCATCAAGTGCTAGAAATAGCATCGTTGATCAAGGTTACCCTTCCGACGGTGTCTTCCTTCTTCTCCACTTGTGGGCTCCCTCCAACGGAATGAGAGACTCGGCACTCCTTCATCAAGGGTATACGCCATGGTCATGAAAATTTCCTAGGCGAATTCCTTGTGGGTGTTTGCCGACACTCCGCTAGAGAATTGCACCGTGTCCCGTGTGAAACCCAATATGTGGAGAGCTTGGTCGTCGATGTCGGCGTTCGCTACAAACCTCTACTTAAGGCGAGCGAGCTTCTTCTCCTCCTCCGTCATGATGACATACCCCTCGGAATACCGCGGAGCATATGGAGGTGGAGCGGATGATCGTGTCTAGTGGCGAGGTTGGACAGGCGGCTCCTCCATATGTTATTGAGGTTTGGAAAACCTAATAAACGAGTTTCGTGTAGCCCTCATGCCACCAAGGAAAAGAGTGCGATTCCTCCTTGGCGGTGCCGTGTCCTCCTCCATACCCCGAGGAAGCTCGGAAACGAGTGCCTCCTCGAAAAGGTTGTCGATGATGGCTTAGATGACGATGATCCTTTCTTCTTCGGTGCAAAGGCTTGTAGTTTTCTTCCATGATTGCAGCACCCTCCCTCACAAATAAATATCCGGGGTTTTCACCCGGTAACAAGGTACACAAATATTATTTTGGAGTCCGGACTTTGAGTGGATTAAGGATGTGGATTTTTTTTTTTTTTTGAGCTATCAAGCTTGGGAAGGTTGGCTATGTCTACGGAGGTTTTGAGCACACAAACTTGAACACACAAACAAAGGAAGGAGAGGGAAGCTTGCTGCAGAAAACGGGAGCCGGGGGGCTCCTTATGTAGGTGAGGCCGGCCTCGGTGCTCCTCCCCGCCTCGTCTTTCTTCCAAAGACGATCATTTCACCTCCGCAACTTTCCCCGCTCGCGTGCTCTACGAGTTGCACCGCCCAAACGCTCTCGTCCACTCCTTGGTCCTTCCACTTGATGCTTCATGTTTTGGGTTATGTCCATGCTCCCTAGCTCCATTTGCTTCACATGCCACCATGAAATTCCTACAAAGTTGATGCTTGCTGCCCACCATGCTTGTCCTTTGCATGTGGAATTAGTGAAAGTTGATGAAAGGGAATCCAATGGTGCATGCATGATTACTAGATCGCCTCCATTAAGGTGTGTTTAAGGTTAATCACTCCTCTAATTCGAAATTTAAAATATTTTTCAGAGCCATGCAAGAGCTCGAACATAATTTTAGAGAAGTTTTTAAACCATTAAAAACAAATGCAAGTCGAAAATATTTTCTTTTTACGTCGATTTCGGTCTCACCGGTATAGTTTGCCTTCATTGGTTGAGAGCAGACATTTTCCCGGCTTGATCATGGGGGCATAGGTTTAGGTTCTAATTTTGGATAAATAAGAAAGATTTTGAATAAAACAAAATTAGAATAGGCTTAGAAAAATTCTAATCCTAGAGAAACCAAGGATAAGGATTTTTAAAACCAACCAAAAGCTTTGATTTCTAGGTTCACGCGAGTCCTACCACGTGCTGAATTTTATTAACACTTAAACATAAATCGTGGCTCTACTCGTGTGGTTTTAGCATGAAAAATAAGTCAACCTCAGCACCATAATGAGGGTGAAAGGTTGAGTTAAGGTTCTGAAATTATTTGGTTGAGGTTTCTCGAAAAGAAAAGAATCAAACAAGCACATAGGAGGGTTCATGCAAAGGGTTTATGATAAAGCAAACATTCAATCAAGAATTATGTCTCTAATATTGTTCAACCACTTCTAAGTCTAATGTCTTTGCGTAATAAAACTCAAAAACTAAATTATTAAAAAGACTCGAAAAACCTGGAATCGGGTTGTCCTCCCGTAGCTTATTCTTGACTTGACGAAACGGGTTGCCTCCCCGCCTAGCGCTTCGTTTATAGTCCATGGCTAGACTTCTTCACTTGATTACTCCGGATCAACGCTCTTTGCGGGCGTTGCAATCTTGGGTACCCACTTTGGCTTAGTCAATTTTTTTTTTTTTTTGTCTTCACGGTGGCTTTGTCCTTTGGTCTTGACGGATGCAACAACTTCCTTGTGGCTCGGCATCTCGAACTCCGGTCCTTCGGTTGTGATTTTCATGGTCTCTAATGTGATCCTTCATCTCTCCCGAACGAGCTTGAGTAGCCTTCGTCGTCTTGGGACCTTGGAGTTGTCTCGGATATTCTTCTTTGTTACCCATCGGGCGCCCGCAAGTTGTCCCACTTGCGTCTAGCATCTTCATCACGATGAACACTTCACGTATAGAGCTTCCGACCTCCGTCACCTTGCCATCTAAATTCTTCAATACTTTCTCCATAGCCTCGAACTTAGTGACGGCGTCCTTGTTGATCTTAGCTTGCTCGTCCATCAAGTCCTTGAATTGTGCACAAAGAGAACCCAAAACTTGAATCGACGAACTTGCATTAAATCGGGGTTACCTTGGACATGGTCATACTCCACACACTCCTTGCATGAGGATCTTGCTCCGGCGGCCTTTAAGTGTTGAGCTTCTTTCTCCATCTCCATCTTCTCCATCCTCCTCTTAAGTAAACCGATATGCCACTCAAGGAATCCGACTCGTATGCATTCGGCTCTCGCAATCGTCATGCGGATAGTTGAGACTTTGATCTTGAACGGCCTCCCGGCGTCTTGAACGTTTATGATAGGTGGATCAATGATGTCCGGGGTGCGCAGCGCTCCGGTGGTTGAGGTTGATCTTCCTTTGGACTTGGAGGTGGTGATTCCCTTGGAGATTTCGACGGTCCTTCGACTTCAACTTTTGAATCTAGGGTTTCCACCCCTTTAGCTTGTGTTGCATGTCACCCTTGCTCGTAAGGTTTTCCCGGATCATCCACAAAAAGGTTTGGGTTTCTTGGAGAGGTAGCCAACCATCTCCTGTTAGGGTTAGCAATAAACAAAGTATGCAAAAAAAAACTAGAAAACAAAACAAATCTATAAAGACTAGAGTTAGACAAACTAGATTAGATGTATTTTGAGGATGATCGAAGTTTAGTAGATGCAAAAATAAAACAAAATCAGTACTGAAAATTACAAAAAAAGCAATAAAAAATCAAATCTTGATCACTTGTTCCCCGCAACGGCGCCGGAAAAAGGGGCTTGTTGACGGTTAATAATTGTATCAAAGTTCGTTCGTGACTCGCAAGCGTACAAGTCTCCCGTCGTAGTCAAGGGACCCTTCTTCCCTCGAGTGGTGAACCCAAGGTATCGAATCCGTGGAACAAATGTGTGACGCAAGACTTAATCTATTAAAGCCAAGTAACTTCAATCTTCGATAAAAGACCTAATGCATCTAAGTAAAAGACATGAAACAAATCTAATCTACTAAAGACCGGAGAAAACAAAGTAAGATTGGGTAGATAAACCGATCTAAAGGGATCGGGGTAAGCCTTTTGTTGAAGTTCCAAGCAAGAGAAGAAGTAGCAAATCGAATCTTAATAGAAGCCTCTTTAAATCGTGGTTTCCCTCCAAATCCGAAAACATCCGCCTTTCGAGACCCCCGTTCTGTCACAACGTATCCCTATTCATGCGGGGAGCTTAGGGCGAGTCAAAAGACAAGTCGAGATTCTTTCGGAAGATCCGGCGTGTACCTCTAGCCACCGCGGCTACAAGAACACCCTATGTAATCTATCGCGCGAATAGAATTGGAATAAGCAAAGCCGATCGAAAAACGAAATCTTCGAGGAAACACTTGATCGCTAAGAAAAGATTCAACTTGATAATTCAACTATGACAATGATACATACACAAGATCACCACCGGGATCCTTCCTTGATCTTGCTTCTAGCTCCGGGAACTCCGACGTGGTCTTCCATGCAAGGTTCCCACGTCGGCTAGGGAAACCCTAGTCAACTAGCTCGACCCTCTCCTCTCCGACATGGTGTCCCTCTCTTCTCTGCTCCTCGGCGGCCGAAGACGAAATCTTCTCCTCGTGGCTCTCGGTCAGGGGGCTATAAATAGCCCGATTGGCGGCTAGGGCAAAGGAGAGCACGTTTGGGCCCAAAATGGGCCTGGGCCGACCGGACTGGGCCGGCCGGCCTGGGCCCATTTTGGCCCAGCCCGTGGGCTCCTTTGTCCCACGTCGGTTCCCTTGCTTCCTGGATGTTTCCCCCTTCTGCATGTAGGTCCATGTCGTCGGTTTCTCTCCGAATTGGACTCAACTCCTTGTCTTGCAAGATTCGACAGACTTTCTCCGGTCGGGCCCCCGGAGTTTGTCGTCTTCTCGGATCGAGTCCCCGGCTTCTTGGAGTTAATTTTGCTTCATTGCATGACTTGTTCAGGACTTCAAGGTCTTGTCATGAGGTGCTTGATGAACTTATCCCGAAAGTCTTGCATTCAACACTAAAACCCCGCATAAACATTAAACTCCAAAACCGACATGCACACGTGAACTTGTTATACCACGGGGGTTAGTACCAATGGATAAGGTATAAAACTCATGCCAACACCGAAGGTAAACTCATGGCTAGGTTGACGGATTTTCACCGTCAACACGCCAACAATAAGGTGATCGACTACTTGTTTCGTGCTTTGTGTCAGCCTGAGTTCGATCAGGTGCACGCCGAGCACTTGGCTTGTAGAATCTGGTCGATGTTGAAGGAAGCTCATGTTGGGAGTGCCCAGATTCAGGCTCGGATGTATGCGACTTACCGGAGAGAGTACGAGAACTTGACTCATCTCCCCGGCAAGTCCATTGATGCCTTGTTTCAGAGGTTCACGGTGGTTGTGAACAACATGACGGCCAATGTGGACGTGCTCCCGTACGATGATCATGATAGGGCTGTCAAGCTCTTACACTCGTTGGATCGTACGGTTTGGGGCGGAAAGTTCGAGGCCATTATGGAGTCGGAGAAGTATGACACTCTGACTATGAACGAGCTGTTCTCGAAGCTCAAGTCGGCTGAGGTGGATAGGGGCATGGCAGCCAAGATCGAGGGCCAGACTGACTCTCATGGTCTGGCCCTCATCGGTGGTTCGAAAGGAAAAACTAACGCTAACCAATCCACCAAGATGTTCTCTTTGTCCTCTTTGATGTCTGTGCCAGATGAGGAGTTCGACGTGATTGGAGAGGACGAGCTGGCGTTGCTGACGAGGAGGCTCGAGAGGCTGCACGAGAACCGGATGAACATGAGGAGGAACACGAGGACGTGTTTCAAGTGCGGCAAGGCCGGACACTTTTTCGCCGAGTGTCCGAAGGTGAACAACCACGACAAGCACAAGTTCAAGGACAAGAGGAAGAAGTCCAAGAAGAAGGATCATAGACATGGAAAGAAGACGCGGTGTGGAGAGTAGATGAAGAGATCGAGCGACATTGAGTCCGACTCCGAGGACACGTCTTTAAGCTCGAGTGATGAAGACAAAGAGGAGACAAGAAGAATAAGAAGAACCACGGAAAATATCTCAATGGCCTTTGTGTGACGAGCCTAAGTCTCAAGGACGACTTCTGCGGCATGGCTCGCAGCTCCAGCAACAAGAGAAGTCAGAAGGACTCCTCGGACATAGATTCCGAGGATGAGGTATGTGATGAGATCTCTTCTTTGCGCAAGGAGAATGAGGAGTTAGTTGACTTGCTTGATAATCATGATCACATGCTTAGAGAGGCTAAGAAGCTTAGGAAGGAGCTTAGAGCGTTGCTTGACGATGCTAGGACTAGAGTGGCTGAGCTCGAAACACAGGTTCATGATTGCAAGCTTGAAATTGATGCTCTTAAGGCAAGCCCTGTGGTTTCTAATGAAGTTGCTTGTGTTGATTTCTCTGTTTTCCTAGCTGATTTGACTGCTCTTAGAGAAAAGTATGCCTCCAAGTGTGAGGAACTAGATGTACTTAGGGTTGAGTTGGCTGAGCTGCAATATAGACCCACTTTGCTTGGTGCTTGCACTTCTTGCCCTGGATTTCCTGAAAAAATCGTTGAGCTTCGATCTTGCATTGTTTCACTTGAGGCTGATTTGAAAGTGCCTATTCCTACTTCCTGTTCGACCTGTGAATTACTGTAAAGAATTTGGATCTTGCAAAATGTGTTGGTCGCTTGCAAGATGAGAATGTTAAGTTGCGTGAAGTGCTGAGTTGGTTGTCTAGTCAGGAACATCAGCTTGGTATGATGATTGCTAGTTGTACGCGCTTTGATGGTTGGGCTTTGAGATTTGATAAGTTTGGTGAGAGCAGTGGTGAGAAAGGAGGAAAATTCGGGAATGTTCCAGTTCCACCACAACCTACACCCAAAGACAAATTTGCATCCAAGCCAAACCAGTTGCTTAAGCCTAGTGAGAAACCAAGTGAGAAGCCTAGTGAGAAACCAAGTGGGAAGTCTAGTGAGAAACCGTGTGAAGAGCCTCACCCCAAGCCTAAGCCCAAATCAATCTGTTTCCATTGTGAGTTTTGTAGAAAGGAAGGTCACAAGAAAGATTTTTGCTATAAGAGAAGGAGAGAGGCAAGAATGGCTAAGGAATGGGCAAACAAGGATAGGTACCACCCTTCTCATGGTGTGCCTGAGCCTCGTATGCCTCTACCCAAGGGAAATGGTTTTGTGTATACGGTTCCAGCATGTAGAGATAGGAGAGCCTCAAGTGGAGGCAAGTTTGCTAGCCGAGGACCACCGGTTAGACCGGTCAGGGTGACCGGTGTGACGCCCCAGGTTTTTAATTAACATCATTAACGCTAATGACCGAATCAGCCGAGTCATACCGGCCGACACTGGTCAAACCTAGATCAACCTGGGTCATCACCTCGAAAACCCCGCTAGTGAACCCTATTGAACCCCTTGACCAAGTCTCCACACACTCATGGTCAACCCTTGGTCAAAGACACGGTCAAATCCCGCTTAAAAACTGATGTCGGCAAATGTCTTCCAGAACGTTTGCCGCGTTCTCCAAATGTCACCTAAACACTTCAAATTCTACCAAAATAAAAGTTGTCCAGTTTTTCGAGGAACGCAACTTTCATGTTGGATGGCATTTCAAATTTTGAGCGGACAAGGGTGAAAAACTTTTTGGTCAACTACAGTTTTCACTGTTCATCAGCACTCTGCAGAACCCCAACTTTGCTTGGGTTCCTGCTCAAACCGTCGAGAAAAACATAGGACGACCTTTGCAAATGTTGTAGAGAGATGTCTCATCTACAACTTTCGTATCTATCGTTTTTGTCGCACAGTTCAACTTTTTGGAGAAACACGCAGTCAAAGTCGCGTTGATCAGCTGAAAAACAGCTCGGTCGCGCTCCAGAGCGCAACCGGTGCACCGGGCGCTCTGCGCCGTGCGGGCGTGCCGCGCGCCGTGCTCAGGGAGCCGTGCCGCCTCGACGTCCGTGCGGGCTCGCTTCCCACCGCCTCGAGGTCAGGGTCGTGGTCCCCTTCGCGCCTGTCGTCCTTGGAACGCAAGCCGCATCTTGTACCGCGTCGTACCGCTCCGAGGTGACCACTGGTCCATAGCCGGTCTCGTGTGCACGCAGGGCATGGTGGTCGTCGTACCGTGGCATTGAAGCCGCGTCCCGTCGCCGCGCCTGCCTATAAAGCCGCGCGGCCGGCCGAGCCACACGGGCGCGCGGCCGTCGGCACTACCGACCGCGGCACGCGCGGCGGCGCCGCCCGTGCGCCCCTCCGAGGAGCCGCACCTCCGGCCGTGCGCCGCGGCCGGCCCCTTTCGCAGCCCCCCTAGACCCTACGGCACACGGGTGCCGCCCGTGCCCCTCCCCCGGGCGGAAGCCGCCGGAGCCGGGCGCGCCGCGGCGAGGCTCTCTGGGCACCGCTGGCCGGCCGTCTACCAGCGCTCCCCCACCCATCCGCGGCCTCAAATCGACGGTTGGTAAGCCCATCGACCTTCCCCACCCCTTCCCCGGCCAAGGGCGCCACCGGAGTGGCCCAATTCCGGCGAGCCGCGCCGCCCTCCATGCCCAGGGACGACATTGCGTCTCTTTCTTTAATTCCAGGGTGTTTTTCGTGAACCAGGGGCCTTTTCGCGATAGAAACAAAAGTTATAGGGACCTGCCGGTAAAACCTCATCTTAAATAGTAAATGACTTTTGCTAAAACTTTGAAAATTCGTATAAAATCATATAAAAATCAGAAAAATGCAAAGCCAATTTTGCTGAATTCGTTGTGAAATATACTACAACTTTTTGTATCCTTGCTGGAGCTGTTTCCTAATATTTTTGGCATGAAAAATAGAAATGTGAAAACCCTAGATCTGCTATATCTCAAAATCCATAAGACCTCTGTATTTAAATTTTTGATATGTTGTGTGTCATGCCATGCCTAGTTCCTGTACCAAAAATTGCACAAAGTTATGTTGCAAATCCTTTTATAAAAATTGTTTTCCTTTTCTGCAGAATCTGTCCAAATGATTTTTGTAGCTAAACATAATTAAGATTTTGTGCCCAACTTCTGCATGCTATCTTTGTATGCCAAAATGCACCTTTGGTGAATTAATCACAATTTTATATTTACCAGAAATTTTTATTCTTGAAATATGCTTGTTTTTCTTTGTAATTGCATAAGTCAAGTTTCATAATAGTTATAGATGTATATGTTGTATTCCTAGCTTAGGTTTGGACCATATACCATGTGTGAGAAAGTTTGAATCATTTTGATGTGTATTTATTTTTGTATGCATTTCTCATGTTTGGGTGACTAGCTTTTGTTATTTTCTGTATAATTAAATTCATAGCTTTTGTTTGGCCTGTGTAGGTTTGGAAATGCTTCATAACACATCCCACTGAATTTTATTAAATTATTTTATGAATAAAAGATATGGAAGCCTTTTAAAGCTTAATATTCAATTAAATGAGAAAATCATAAAACTACACATCTAAAGGCCCAATATGTGTGATGTAAATCATTTTAAAATGATAAATATCAAACCTTGCTGTTTGTGAAAGATAAATTGTTTTATTTACATAAAATATGTACACAACCTTTATCAAAAAGCACAAATAATAAAGCACCGTGAGAAATTACTGTAGTAGAGAGTTTATGCCAAGGTGTGTTTGTTAAGGTGAATATGGCCAACCATACTCTTCATGGTTGTCATATGTTGTTTGTAAATAATTAAGTTAAAAATCATCAATTAAATCTTGCATTTGGATCCTCGTGTAGATCTCCCGAGTGGTAGCTGTACGCGTGTGCCGGAAGGAGGAGACGGAGGAGCTGACGGAGACGTGCACCACGTCGTTGTAGAACAAGACATGGACAAAGTCCAGAAGGGCCCAAGGCCAACCTTGCCATCGAAGGTAAGTCCCGGATCATTAACCCTGTTTTTAAAATTTATGCAATTATCGTTGCTATGATTGTGCATTTACGTTTCAGGAGTTGAATGAAACCCTAGATGCATGATCCCTAGGTACCTATGTTCTTTTACTAGTATGCTAGGTCGATAGCTGCTATGCTATAGGACCCGGTAGAAGTCGAGTGATGTTCGTCACTCGCGAGAATAGGTTCTTATGTTGGAATCATAAGATCTTTATAAATGGATTGCTCATGTGGTACGAGCATGGGATTTGGGCTCTGGTCCAGTAGCTTTCGTGGGTTAAGCTTTTGAACGTACTAAACACTTGCCGGGAATGGGACTGGTAAGCCTAGTACCCGATTGACGCGGTAAGGGAACCTTTCCCAACTACACCTGGGGCACAGCGATGTGTCCCCCTGCTTGCAACAGTGTGGTACCTGCGTGAGTCTGGCTGTTCGTGTGTGGGCGAGCCAGTAAGCCTTGTACCAAGGAATGTAGGTTCCGCTCTCGAGCTGAAGATTGACGGGAACCGCCTGGTCGGTGTATACCCCGTTTCGTTTTTGTTGGACCTTCTTGGGGTACGCATTCTTCCATGTGTTTAGGTCCACCTTGCAAGGTTTGAATCAATCGATTGTCGGCCTTTCACCGTTATCCGAGACTGCTTAATCAACTGGCCATGATATCCCGTAAAGATGGAATTTGGTGAATACTGTTGTATGAATTAATTGCTTGTATAATTATTGATTGAATTTGTTGGCACACTTAGAAATGTTAATCAACTAGAATTTGTGCTAAAATATTGAAAGTAAGGACATACTCTTTGTTGCTCTTCAGCAAAAGAACTCCACCTGCCAAAAGCCTCCCATGTCTAGAGTTTGGTGATGTAGTTATCACCCGACGGTTAAGTCTTCCTGAGTATTAGTATACTCAGCATTGCTTTAAAACTGTTGTTGCAGGTGTTGTTGACCCGGTGGATGTCGACAAGTGATGGCATCACGGACGGCCTCCTGTGATGTTCATCGAGCCGCTAGTTTATTTATTTCCGCTGTTTTCGAACTCTGAATCTTTGCTTCCTGTCAGGAACAATGGTTTGTAATAATTTGGATTTAATCTGTGTTGTACTCTGGACTCGCCTACGTGTGAGTTTTAATGCATATTGTCGATCCTTTGTTGGTATCCAAGTGATTTACCAGGCGTTAACACGGCAACTAACGACAGGATGATACTTTACTATTGCTCCATGACCAAAGTGGATTGGTTTTAGGCGATAGTACGTTATTTTCCTAGGCGGGTTGTCACAGCTGGTATCAGAGCGATTATATGCACCAGAGTTTAATTAACAACCTTAATCACTAGTTTTTTAAATAAAACTTGCCAAGATCGGTTGTGTTTACAAAATGCGCTTGTTCGTTAAGGATGAAATAGACCAAGGGGCCCTAGAGGGAATTTTTGGGTTCTTTCAGGTGGCCTTGTAATCTATGGTTTATCTTGCTAAATTCCAGCACATTTTACTTTATGTCAGACTTACACTCTTGCACAACCAAACTAGATGAGCCACATGTTTTATACGTGTGCTGTACCGCATCACGGGAATTGCCAGGGTTGATGGAGTGATCCATTCCACGGATCCCATCTTCGCGTCTGATCATGAGTTGTGTTGTCGCCACATGTTTTATAAGTGTGCATTCCACATGTCGAATATACGAGGCAAGGATACACTCCATTCAAACGGAGGGTGTCCGAGGTTGGCCGCTGTCCATGCATCGGCTTAACGCAACGATGCCATTTCTATAGTGAACGGTAATGTATGTGGACGCTTTCATGAGTGCTGGATGAAAGGTTCGTTGTGTTCTGTGATCTTCTGCAGGTACACTAACCACGTTCGTAGGTCGCTAAGCAAGTACCGATAGTCTCGACTAGTTATTATATGGAGGGACGTAATTGTTGCCTTGCCACCGGTACTAACTTCGATTTTGGCTTAATTGCTTGGTGAGGACAAATAGGTCGTTCTTGCATCATGATAAAAACCTGTTGAATAATAAACGGATCACAAAGTGTTGTTTTCCTTAAGTAATGTTCTAATAACAACAATAACAATCTAAAGTGTTGTTGGACCATCTAGTTGACCCTGTGGTCGTGACCTTTTCTCAGACCTTTCAGCAGAGTTTCCGTATAGGTGATCTATACCCAAGTGCTCCCTACCTATCCAAATCTTTGCTGAGAAATCTTTTCATGATCATAGGTTTTCAAATCTCAAGCTGTGCTCCAATAGTAAACCTAGTTCTTGTCGCCTTTCCGGAACACGTCACTCCGAACCTTTGCACCTTGTTCCTGACTCATCCAGTTTAACCCTCGACTACCAAGTTTGGTCTCATGAACCTACCGAGTTGCCAGAAAATTTTGAACATTTCGGAAACTTTGGTTTTGGAATGTTGGAAATTGTCATTTCGATGCAGTGCGGCTGTCTTGAGTCTGACTACTTGGCCAATTTGAGTTTTCCTCGTACATGTTCTACTTGTTGAACAAGCTTATGAATGTGTAACTTATGGAAACTCAAATTTTTCAGATGGTGGGCTCGACACGCAGCACTCTGAATGGTTTCGGTGATTCTAGTTGCCGCGACCAGCCGCCACCACCGCCGGACCCGACGATAGTGGCTACTCAAACCGAGATGAAGCGCCAAATTCTTCTATACCTGCAGCAGCAATCGCAGCAGCAGCAGCCCCATGGGAATCGGATTGATGCCCAGGGTCAATTAACTGAGTACAAGCACTTTCTGGATATGAATCCTCTGCAGTTCAATGGGACGGAAGAACCCTTGGATGTTGATGCCTGGATTCGGGCCATCGAAGCCATGTTCACGGTGTTTACCTTGCCATGTTCAGAAGGACGCAAGGCTAAATTCGCGGCATTGCAGCTTCGTGGTTCTGCTTTAAAATGTGGTGGGAACACTACAAATCCGTGCAACAATCTGAGTATGAAATCACTTGGGAAGAATTCAAAAAGGCTTTCAGAGGCCATCACCTTCCGAAAGCACTTACCGATAGGAAAACGAGGGAGTTATTGGCTCTCAAGGAAGGGTCAGACACAGTGTACCAATATGCGTAGAAGTTTAATAACCTCTTCCAGTATGGAGGATATCATGTGGATACAGACATGAAGAAGATGGAGCTTTTTCGCGAAGGTCTGAATAGTAAATTGGCTGAACGACTGAACCTGGTAAAATTTGACAGCTACCCCATGCTGGTGAATAAACCTATCTCCCAGGAAGATGCCATGAAGAGGGCCCAAGCCGAGAGGAAAAGAAAGGCTAACTCCATGCCCAATAATTCGCAGCTTTGCAATATACGCATTATGCGGAAGACTTTCCCAGACTTCCAGCAGGCTTCACACTCAGAAAGTTTAGTGGCTAAGTTGTCCCAGGATTGTACTCAGGAAAATCTTCACCTTCTCAACACTCAACAGCCGACTCCCCAGCCTATTGTACCAAGTCCGACTGGTAGCAATGAGCGTCGTTGTTTCAAGTGTGGCGAACCAGGACACTTCGCTAAGGCATGCATGCAACCGTGCCGAACCAACAGGCAGCACCAGCTAACTCAGCCTAATCAGAGACAAGTTTCCAAACCCATCAACATGGGCAAGAAGAAGATTGCACAAGCCTGGAAGGGCAGACTCAGCTTCACTTCTGTGGGTGATATTCAAGAAGGAGCACCAGTAATGATGGGCACGTTCGCTATTCGAGGAAAACCCATCTGTGTGTTGTTTGATTCTGGCGCTACGCATAGTTTCATGAATGGAAATACGCTGAGCAAAGTAGGACTGATCTCCTGCAACACCAATGACGCATTTACAATTAAAACAGAGGGAGGGAACATCTCTTCCGAGTTGGTGACTAGGGGAGTACTCTTGGAATTAGGAAGCAAAACAATTGACACGAACCTTATCATTTTGGGGTTAGAAGGTATGGATGTCATTCTAGGAATGGACTGGATGAACCGGCATAAGGTAGTACTGGATATTTCAGAGAGAATGGTAGAGATCCACTCACCAATTGTTGGAGCAATGACTCTATACCTACCTTTCAAAGATGGGGTGAATCCTCGTTCTTATGTGGCAATCACTTCTCAACTGGAAGAAATTCCAGTGGTTCGAGAGTTTGCGGATGTTTTTCCCGGTGAATTGCTGGGTATGCCACCTGATAGAGATGTCGAGTTTGTCATCGAACTTCAACCGGGATCGAAAAGACCTTACCGCATGCCACCCAAGGAATTGGCAGAATTGAAAACCCAACTTCAAGAGTTGCTAGATAAGGGTTATATTCACCCAAGTTCTTCACCTTGGGGTAGCCCAACTTTATTTGTGAAGAAGAAAGATGGTAGCTTGAGGTTAAGTGTGGACTACCGACCTCTCAATGCGGTAACAATCAAGAACAAGTATCCTTTACCCCGCATCGATGTTCTTTTTGATCAGTTGGCTGGAGTCAAAGTTTTCTCCAAGATTGATATTCGATCAGGATATCATCAAATAAAGATCAGACCATGTGTGGAGCGAAGATTGTGAAAAAGCTTTCCACACATTGAGGCAACATCTGACTACAGCCCCAGTGCTAGTGCAGCTGAATAATTCTAAACCGTTTGAAGTCTTTTGTGATGCTTCGGGCACTGGTCTTTGTTGTGTTCTCATGCAAGAAAATCGAGCCATTGCCTATGCCTCACGATCGCTTCGGCCCCATGAAGTGAATTACCCGACCCACGATCTTGAGTTAGCCGCGGTTGTTCATACTCTCAAGATCTAGAGGCATTATCTTATGGGAAACCGTTGTAATATCTTCACCGATCACAAGAGTCTTAAGTATATCTTCACCCAATCGGAATTGAATATGAGGCAGAGAAGATGGTTGGAACTGATAAAAGACTATAACCTAGAAGTACACTATCAACCCGGAAAAGCCAATGTTGTCGCAGATGCGCTTAGCCGAAAGGTTCATTGCAACTGCTTAACCGTGGAGTCGTATAGTGAGACTTTGTGTGAAGACTTGAGGAAGCTCCGATTGGAAATTGTGGAGCAAGGAAATTTCAATGCTATCTCTGCTGAGTCCAATCTAAATGACAAAATCGTTTTGGCTCAACTCAATGATGAAGGCGTCCAGCTAACAAAACAAAAATTAGCGGAGGAAGACCCCAAATATAGTTGTTTCCGTAAGGATGCAAGAGATGTGGTGTGGTTTGAGCAATGTCTCGTAGTTCCTGTTGATCCGGAACTCCGAAAGGAAATTTCCGACGAAGCTCATCGTTCCAAATTATCTATTCATCCCGGGAGCACCAAAAATGTATCAAGATTTGAAGAAAAACTTTTGGTGGTCAAACATGAAGATAGACATAGCCAAATATGTGGCAGAGTGTAATACTTGTCATCGAGTCAAAGCCAGCCATTTGAAATCAGCCGGTGTACTTCAACCGTTGACTATACCTTTGTGGAAGTGGGATGTCATAAGTATGGATTTCATTGTGGGCTTACCCCTGACTGCCAGGAAGAAGGATTCTATCTGGGTTATAGTGGACCGATTTACTAAGACTGCTCATTTCATCGCAGTGCACACCACTTACTCCGTCCAAGATTATGCAGAACTCTATATCGATCAAATTGTGCAACTGCACGGGATTCCCAAGACCATTGTTTCTGATCGAGGTACTCAATTTGTGGCTCGTTTCTGGGAACAATTGCATGAATCTTTGGGAACCAAATTGATTCGCAGTTCAAGTTATCATCCTCAGACCGATGGTCAGACCGAGAGAGTCAATCAAATTGTGGAAGACATGCTGAGAGCAAGCATCATGCATTTTGATAAGAGTTGGGACAAGTGTCTATCTTTGGCAGAATTCTCTTATAACAATAGTTATCAAGCTAGTTTGAAGATGGCACCATTTGAAGCTCTTTATGGACGAAGATGTCGAACTCCTTTAAATTGGTTAGAAGCCGGAGAGCGAACGCTCTTTGGTCTAGATTTAGTTAAAGACGCAGAAGAGAAGGTGAAAGTGATCAGAGAAAACTTGAAGTTGGCTCAAATGAGACAAAAGAGTTACCATGACAAAGGGACAGCACCCCGACACTATGCACTGGGTGATTACGTGTACCTCAAGGTTTCACCGACCAAAGGTGTACAAAGATTTGGCGTCAAGGGGAAATTAGCCCCACGCTATATCGGCCCATACGAGATCATTGAGGTATGTGGACCCGTCGCTTATCGTATCTGACTTCCGGATCGATTCTCGGCTGTGCACAATGTGTTTCATGTAACACAATTGAAGAAAGGTGTGAAGGTACTTGAGACAGAGGTGATCATGGAAGCGAACGCTTGGATTGAGCCAGATATTTCAGTGGTCGAGCCTCCGCTGAGAGTGCTAGATCAAAAAGAAAGACAAACTAGGAGACATGTTGTGAAGATGTACAATATACAATGGAGTCACCATACTGAAGGAGAAGCTACGTGGGAGACCGAGCACTTCCTCAACACCAAGTATCCGGGTTTCCTTCAATCACGAAACAGTAAGAACCTTACCCCTACCTTTGTCTTTAATTTCCAAATCTCGGGACGAGATTCCTTTTAAGGGGGGTAGGTTGTGACGCCCCAGGTTTATAATTAACGTCATTAACGCTAATGACAGAATCAGCCGAGTCATACCGGCCGACACTGGTCAAACCTAGGTCAACCTGGGTCATCACCTCGAAAACCCTGCCAGTGAACCCTATTGAACCCCTTGACCAAGTGTCCACACATCCATGGTCAACCCTTGGTCAAAGACACGGTCAAACCACGCTTAAAAACTGATGTCGGCGAACGTCTTCTGGAACTTTTGCCGCGTTCTCCAAATTTCACCTAAACACTTCAAATTCTACCAAAATAAAAGTTGTCCAGTTTTTCGAGGAACACAACTTTCATGTTGGATGGCATTTCAAATTTTGAGCGGAAAAGGGTGAAAAACTTGGTCAATTGTAGTTTTCACTATTCATCAGCACTCTGCAGAAACCCAACTTTGCTTGGCGTTCCTTCTCAAACCGTCGAGAAAAACATAGGGCGACCTTTGCAAATGTTGTAGAGGGATGTCTCATCTACAACTTTCGTATCTACTGTTTTTGTCGCACAGTTCAACTTTTTGGAGAAACACGCAGTCAAAGTCGCATTGACCGGCTGAAAAACAGCTCGGCCGCGCTCCAGAGCATCGCCGGCTCGCCGGGCGCTCTGCCGGTGCGGGGGCCGCGCCGCGCGCCGTGATCAGGGAGCCGCGCCGCCTCGGCGTCCGTGCGGGTTCGCTCCCCACCGCCTCGAGGTCAGGGCTGTGGTCCCCTTCGCGCCTGCCATCCTTGGAACACGAGCCGCATCTTGTACCGTGTCCTACCGCTCCGAGGTGATTACTGGTCCATAGCCGGTCTCATGCGCACGCAGGGCGCGGTGGTCGCCGTACCGTGGCATTGAAGCTGCGTCCCGTCGCCGCGCCTGCGCATAAAGCCGCGTAGCGGCCGCAGCCGCACGGGCCGCGCACCGGTCGGCACCGCGCACCGCGAGCACGCGCCGGCGGCACCGCTCGTGCGCCCCTCCGAGGAGCCGCTCCTCCGGCCCGTGCACCGCCCGGCCGGCCCCTTTCGCAGCCCCCTCTAGACCCTACAGCACACGAGGTGCCGCCCGTGCCCCCCTCCCAGACCGGGAAACCGCCGGAGCCAGGCACGCCACGACCAGGCTCTCTGGGCACCGCCGGCTGGCCGTCTACCGGCGCTCCCCACCCATCCGCGGCCTCAAATGGACGGTTGGTAAACCCCTTGACCTTCCTCACCCCTTCCCCGGCCAAGGACGCCACCGGAGTGGTCCAATTCCGGCGAGCCGCGCCGCCCTCCATGCCCAGGGACGACATTGCTTCTCTTCCTTTAATTCCAGGGTGTTTTTCGTGAACCAGGGGCCTTTTCACGATAGAAACAGAAGTTACAGGGACCTGCCGGTAAAACCTCATCTTAAATAGTAAATGACTTTTGCTGCAACTTTGAAAATTCGTGTAAAATCGTAGAAAAATCAGAAAAATGCAAACCCAATTTTGTTGAATTCTTTGTGCTATATCCTACAACTTTTGTTATTCTTCCCTGAGCTGTTGCCTAATATTTTTGGCATGAAAAATAGAAATGTGAAAACCCTAGATCTGCTATATCTCAAAATCCTTAAGTGTTCTGTATCTAAATTTTGGATATGTTGTGTGTCATGCCATGCCTAGTTCCTGTACTAAAAATCTTTTTATAAAAATTGTTTTCCATTTTTGCAGAATCTGTCCAAATGATTTTTGTAGCTAAAAATAATTAAGCTTTTGTGCCCAACTTCTGCATGCTATCTTTTTATGCCAAAATGCACCTTTGGCGAATTAATCACAATTTTATATTTAACAGAAATATTTATTCTTGAAATATGCTTGTTTTTCTTTGTAATTGCATAAGTCAAGTTTCATAATAGTTATAGGTGTACATGTTACATTCCTAGCTTAGGTTTGGACCATATATCATGTGTGAGAAAGTTTGAATCATTTTGATGTGTATTTAATTTTGTATGCATTTCTCATGTTTGGGTGACTAGCTTTTGTTATTTTCGGTATAATTATATTCATAGCTTTTCTAAGACTGCATGTGTGTGCAGTGGCTTGTGTAGGTTTGGAAATGCTTCATAACACATCCCACTGAATTTTATTAAATTATTTTATGAATAAAATCTATGGAAGCCTTTTAAAGCTTAATATTCAATTAAATGAGAAAATCATCAAACTACACATCTAAAGGCCCAATATGTGTGATGTAAATCATTTTAAAATGATAAATATAAAACCTTGCTGTTTGTGAAAGATAAATTATTTTATTTACATAAAATATGTACATAACCTTTATCAAAAAGCACAGATAATAAAGCACCGTGAGAAATTACTGTAGTAGAGAGTTTATGCCAAAGTGTGTTTGTTAAGGTGAATATGGCCAACCATACTCTTCATGGTTGTCATATGTTGTTTGTAAATAATTAAGTTAAAAATCGTCAATTAAATCTTGCATTTGGATCCTCGTGTAGATCTCCCGAGCGGTAGCTGTACGCGTGTGCCGGAAGGAGGAGACGGAGGAGCTGACAGAGACGTGCACCACGTCGTTGTAGAATAATACCTGGACAAAGTCCAGAAGGGCCCAAGGCCAACCTTGCCATCAAAGGCAAGCCCCGGATCATTAACCCTGTTTCTAAAATTTATGCAATTATCGTTGCTATGATTGTGCATTTACGTTTCAGGAGTTGAATGAAACCCTAGATGCATGATCCCTAGGTACCTGTGTTCTTTTACTAGTATGCTAGATCTTTATAAATGGATTGCTCATGTGGTAAGAGCATGGGATTTGGGCTCCGGTCCAGTGGCATTCGTGGGCTAAGCTTTTGAACGTACTAAACACTTGCCGGGAATGGGACCGGTAAGCCTAGTACCCGATTGACGCGGTAAGGGAACCTTTCCCTACTACACCTGGGGCACAGCGATGTGTCCCCCTGCTTGCAACAGTGTGGTACCTGCGTGAGTCTGGCCGTTCGTGTGTGGGCGAGCCAGTAAGCCTTGTACCAAGGAATGTAGGTTCCGCTCCCGAGCTTAAGATCGACGGGAACCGCATGGTCGGTGTATACCCCGTTTCGTTTTTGTTGGACCTTCTTGGGGTATGCATTCTTCCATGTGCTTAGGTCCACCTTGGAAGGTTTGAATCAATCGATTGTCGGCCTCTCACCGTTATCCGAGACTGCTTAATCAGCTGGCCATGATATCCCGTCAAGATGGAATTTGGTGAATACTGTTGTATGAATTA
Organism: Cenchrus americanus; assembly: GCA_947561735.1. NCBI lineage: Eukaryota > Viridiplantae > Streptophyta > Magnoliopsida > Poales > Poaceae > Cenchrus > Cenchrus americanus. The sequence continues at coordinate 28,678,060 of OX387243.1, forward strand.
ATTGCTTGTACAATTCTTGATTGAATTAGTTGGCACACTTAGAAATGTTAATCAACTAGAATTTGTGTGAAAATATTGAAAGTAAGGACATACTCTTTGTTGCTCTTCAGCAGAAGAACTCCACCGGCCAAAAGCCTCCCATGTCTAGAGTTTGGTGATGTAGTTATCACCCGATGGTTAAGTCTTGCTGAGTATTAGTATACTCAGCCTTGCTTTAAAACTGTTGTTGTAGGTGTTGTTGACCGGGTGGATGTCGACAAGTGATGGCATCACGGACGGCCTCCTGTGATGTTCGTCGAGCCACTAGTTTATTTATTTCCGCTGTTTTCGAACTCTGAATCTTTACTTCCTGTCAGGAACAATGGTTTGTAATAATTTGGATTTAATCTGTGTTGTACTCTGGACTCTCCTTTGTGTGAGTTTTAGTGCATATTGTCGATCCTTTGTTGGTATCCACGGGCGTTAACCCGGCAGCTAACGACAGGATGATACTTTACTATTGCTCAATGACCAAAGTGGATTGGTTTTAGGCGATAGTACAGTATTTTCCTGGGCGGGTTGTCACAACCGGTCAGACCGGTGCTAGGCAGAGTGCTAGAGAGCTTGGTTTCCCTGGTCGTGATGCTAGAGGGTTTAGTCCTTTCAGTCATGGAACAGATCCTAAGCATCTTGAGTGTGGTGGTGTTGAGTTTGCTAGACGTTCTCTACCTCATGATCAATACGAGCTTGGGAGATGTCGCAGTTTTGAGTCTCAGAGGGGCTACGGACCATGGTCTTTCTTTCGTGGTACTCGTACTCCTCTAGTGAGACGGGAGTGGTTTTCCCATGGTGATTCCAAGTTCGATAGGTTTGACAAGATGGATCACATTTTTTGATAGGCGCGATAGGATGAGTGTTGCTAACCCTACTTTCGAGGAAATGGCCCGACACTGGTTTAACAACTTTGGAACTAACCCCTGTGTTGAGTCATTTGCTCGCTCTCACTTTTGGTTTTTAGTTGCATGTGGGTGGCCCCGAGAACATTTGGTTGATATCGTGGGTGGTTCTCCGGCCTCATACCCCGGTGGTGACATGGAGGTACATCACTTTCGGGGATGGTGGACAGGAATGAGTGAATTGTGAAGAAATGATCAAGGTGAGTCAATTTGTGACCTTCAAGTGTGTGGCCTTGGTCAAGTCACTTGGTCTGTTATGCTCCTTGCTCTATCTCATGTGTGTAGGGTGAGCTTTGTATGCTCTTTGGCCCTAGTGCATGTAATTAGGGGGAGCTTGTGAGTTTTGTGCTCCTTCGCTCTTTTGCCTGTGGTGTCGAGCCCTTTTTGCCTCCCCTCGAGGAGCCGGTTGTTTGTGAGTTTTGTGTGTGGGAGCTCCTTTTTAGCATATGTATAGCTTTCCTTTGTGCATTTCTTGCATTTGGCATGGCATATGTAACATGATGTATATGCATCCTTGTATCTTAGTTTGCATGCATTTTGTATCATATGCATTGGTTAGGAAAGCTTCTCCTATATACATTGTTCACCATGGAATGATATTTATGTCTTTGTGAGCTTGTTTGGTATGATATGGTTAGTTTGGCTTAGCTCTTGATGATCTTGATTTATAATCCGTGGTTGATGGCTATGTTTTTGAAAAATGTCACATATATGCTCTCTCATGTGTAAATGCCTTTATATGACATATTTTAGTGGCTTGTTTATGCTTAATTTGTGGTTCGATAGCTAGTTTATTGATCATATGGGGCCAAAGGCTCATTTTCCATCATGAATGTTTAGCCCTCTTGCTTTATCTTGTGGAGGGGCATACGTTCCTTTTTGTCGCAAAGACATTTCATGTACCAGATATGAATCTGAAAATGAAATGTAAATTGCTTGGAAAATGTGCTCCTGTGTCATATGTGTTGAATTTAATTTGCTTTGGGTGCTAAACCTTTGAATGATGCCTACCAGTAAGAAGTCTCATATATAGAGTAGGCACATGGCTCGGTGGCTTTGACATGACATGAGGTGTTTGTGGGTGTTTGTGTTGGTCTTATGATTAGAATGGTTGTCCTAGCATGAAGTTTGTGTGGCTTTGCCATTTTGACATGTTTTGCTCATGTTTAGGACTTTGCTCATGAGAGGGAAAATTTACGCAAAATTGCTCAATTCCATCATAGCTTCGTCCAATGGTTGTGAAACTTGGTGATCTTGTAGTTTATGTCATTACCAAGCTATAGAGTATCTAGCTTTCTCATTTGGACATGTGTAGCATTCTATGTTGAATTTTGTCTATTTGAGAAGCTCTAGGTTGCATTTTTTGCATTTTTGGCCTGATTCATGCATTGTCAACAAGGGGGAGAAGTTTGAGCTTGAAATGGCTTGCTGCACGCATTTAGAAGGTTTCCAAGTGGTTTTGAGCTATTTTTGAGCTCTGGCATTTTCCCAGGTGGCATCAGCCTGACCGGTGAAGGGCACCGGTCTGACCGTTGTAGTTCCCAGGTGCTGGGTGATCTTCTCCACCGGTCTGACCGGCGAGGTTGATCGGTCTGACCTGTGAGAGCTGAGCTGATGCAGCTGCTCTGTTTCATGAGGCGGTTCGCATGCATTGGTCCATGGGAAGTTGCATTGGTTTAGAGGGAGCTTACATGTATGCAGGGGAGCTCTTTGTGGTTTTTCGAGGTTTGGTTTGGTGGTTTGAGCTCTTTTCTTGAGCATAGTTTTGTCTCGGATGTGACGAGCCGTTGCCCTTGCCTAAGGGGTTCGAGACTTGTCTTCTTCAAGTGATCTTGCTCTTTGCCTTTGTTTGGCTTTCGATTGCTTGTTGGAGTTTTCTCTTTATTCAGTTCTTTTCTTCTTCCTTTCTATCTTGTTACTTTATGTGGGTGTTGTCAATGCACTCATCAAGGGGGAGATTGAGGACCATGTGTGGTTCGAGGACCGGTGGATGGTCGCTTCCTTGTGTGATGAGTGATTGACAACGTTGTGTGGACTGATTCTTGGCTAAGTATTGCAGGTGCAGATTGCGGCTTGACTGGTGTTAGTGCAGGTGAAGAACAAGCGAGAAAGGTCATTGCCGGTGAGGCCTCCAGGTGTAGAGAAGACAAGTAGGCATCGTTCAAGGAACCCGGTGGCCAGCGGAGTCAAGTGCGGGCCGCATGGTGGCATGAACAGTTAGATGAAGTCATGGACGGTTTCTTGGTTGAGCCTCAAAACCAAGGTCGAGCCGGGACTACGTGGGAGCTGAGTCATGAGTGGCGATTGGCGAAGGCTACACCGAGTTCGTGCGGTTTCTAGTGGTTCACCAGAAAACCACTGGGTTCCTTGGTTGATCCATAAAGCCAAGACCGAAGAACCGAAGACGGAGCTGCAGCAGCTCCAGACCGGTCTGACCGGTGTGTGATGACGCAGTCCGGAATTTTCGAAGCGGAGGACACGCGTCGGGATCGCAAGGTTTGCGTCGAGGCTAAGCAGGTTGCGGTCGCCGGGCATCCGTCCGATGGAGCGATGACAAAGATTTCCGATTTCGCCCTCGAGGGGCATGTATCCCTAGTTAGCTAGTAAGGGTATTTTAGACTTTCGGTTGCCTCCATATAACCCAAGTGGTGAGAGGATGGCAGCCTTCTCTTGGAACCCTAGCTTATTTGTTTTCCTATTTCCCCTTCTTATTTTCTTAGGATTTCCATAGGACTAGCTCGAGAGCTTCATGGTGAGATCTTGTGAGAGAGTTGGATGATCTGGTGGTGTGACAGCCCTGGGAGTCCCCTTAAAGAACGGGGAAATCCTCACTTAAATCCCGCAACCATACCGAAACACGCTAAGCCTAACCACGCAGGTGACTAACCATGCAGGACACGGCCACGCCGCGGGACCCCAACGGCCCACCAAGACCGCCCTCTTAGAAGTCCCCTCGAGCGGGCTCCGCCTCGCTCGAGGGCGCGCGCCCCCCTCGGGCGGGCTCCGCCCCGTTCGAGGGGCTACTCTTCCCTCGAGCGGTCCCGCCCCGCTCGAGGGCTCACTCCCCCCTCGAGCGGGTCTCGTCTCGCTCGAGGGTCCGTCCCGCCCTCGGCCGGGGCCCGCCACGCTCACGGGCGCCCGCACGCGTGCGCCGGCCCCCCGTACACGGGCATTTAACGCCACGACACGGGCGGGGCGGCGCCATCATGCGCCGGGGGCTCGCGCCCGGTGCGCCGCACCAACTCCCCGGGGGAGGAGCCCATCCCCACCCCCGTGGGGAAGGGACCGTGCGGTACGGCCGGTGTCGGTCCCGTGACACCGCGCGCCTACTACGACGGCTAACGCGCCCGACCCTCGAAGGGGGCGGGCGCACCCTCGATTTCACTTTCCCGTGACCCTACGGGGGTTAGGTGGAGGCGCTAGGCCGGTGGATTGCCATCCCGGCCACCGTAACGCGCGGCCGCCGTACCCACGCGTGCGGGCGCACGCCCCGGCACCGCGGCAACCACTCCGACACCGTGAAGCGCGTTGGGAAGGAACGCCGTTCGCCTACTCCCGTGCCCCGTACCGGCCATCGTCGGCACCTCCCTCGAAGCCTATCGGGGGGACGCCACCACCATCCGCCGCTCTCCTACCCTCGAACCGCCACCGTTCGGGTACAAGTCAGGCCATGATGACCAGATCGCTGCAAGGATCGCCCGGACGGCCGCCCACTCTACACCTTAGCACGTCGCACTTCTCCACATAGCTAGGTAGCGCGGCGTGCATGTAACTCGCTGCCCCCTTGATCTATAAAAGGGGGAGGGGGAGACAGACGAAGAGAGACTTAGTTCTACACACCACACCACGTACTCATTGTCATTCTCCCACAATATCTTCAGCCACTCCACCAGGGACTTGGAAGCTACACTTCCTCTCCCGCCTTGCTTGTATTTGCCCCACTACAAGCACCCCCGTGCTAAGTAATATAGTGCCCCGAGCACTCCCCCGTGGGACGTACGGCCCCCTCGGCCGGAACCAGGATAAACCTCTGTGTCACTTGTTACTTAGCATCGACCATTGAGGGATAGACCACGGCGCTATCTACTGGTTAGTGTCAGGACCATATTCCGCACCGACAGTTGGCGCCCACCGTGGGGCTAACGAGCGCCTAAGGTCATCTCGCCAACTCCCTCCATGGTGATCCGCACTGAGTACCGTGGTACCCGCTACTGCATGGGTAGCTCGGACCCCCTCCCAGCCGGGTTCGAAATCCGCTTCGGGGACCTGAACTTTCAGGCCACGGGGAACGGCTATCTCATGCGCCTCACCAACCGTGAGGAGCTTCGCGCGCAGCGCCAGGCCAGGTCCGCTCTGGTCTCCGCCGCACGCACGACACGGCGGCGCGGGCGCCGCGGGCACGGATGCCGCGGGTCCATCGACGCCGCGACGCCGCCGTCGCTCGCGGGCTACGCACGCGCCGGGCGCGGTCCCGAGCGGCGGCGGGCCGAGCGCGCGCCACTCGGCGCGACGCGCCCACCATCACGACCCGCCGCCACCGCCCCCGGCGGGACCGCGTGCGGTCTCCGGGACCGCGCATCCCCATCGGGGCGTGTGGCGCCGCGACGGCCTACAACAACAACAACGTCAACACCACGATGCGCCGGTCCCGCCCGGCCGCCATGTCTTTGTCGCCGGGGATTCCGGCGCCTCAATGGCCGACGAATCGTCCCTAGGCTCCATCGACGCGTTGCCACCCGCCAACCGCCACGGGTACGCGGAGTGGGGACTTCTCCCCGCGTGCGGACCCGGTCGCGTTCGGGCGTTTCCTCGACGCCACGGACTGCGGTTTGGCCGCTCCGACGACTCCCGACCGGGAGCTACGACCCCGCGCGCGGGGGGGTGTTACGCCGTCATCACCAACGACCGGCCAACGCCGCCGGTGCGACAGTGCGGGAGACGGGGAAGTCACGTACGCCCGCGGATCACTACGCGCCCGGCCGCGGGGCCAAGCGCTCTGTGGGGGCCGACGTCGACGCACGGTGCCCAAGCCCGCGAGCTCGAGGCCAAGCCGGCGGAAGAGTACGAACGGTACGATCGCTCCGCGCCTCAATGGCGGGGGGGGAGGCCTCGCGCGCGCGGCGAACGCGCGCGGGAGTTGGGCCGACGGTCCGTGACCGCATCAACACCGTCCCCAACGTCGACAACGCGGACGCGCCCCGCGGGCGAGCCAAAAGCTCATCGCCGCCGCGACATTGCCGCGCGCCATGCCGCACCCTCGACCCCCGAGGCTCGAGACATGCACCGCGAGGTGCGGACTCTCATCGAGCAAGCGGCCGTCCGGCGGGCCGAAAGCTCGGCCTCACGCATCCGCCAACGGGGGGGGATGCGCGGGGGTGACGAACCCGCACCAGAGGCGAACCCTCGGTGCACACGGGGGGCCGGAGGGGCGCCCCGCCGACCGAGGGACGCACGCCGGCCAAGGAACGACTCCTCGACGCGCGCGGGCGGCGCCGGATGGCGACGCCGCAACGTCATCAACGCCGGGCGCACGAGCGGGGGCGGACGCACGAGTGGCAAGGGGCTACCACCCTCGAAGAGGTGGACGCTACGACGGCGGTGAGGATCGCTCCCCGACGCCGAGCCCCCGGCACCCGTGTTTTCGGCCGGGAGATCCGCGCGGCGGCGTTCCCCCAACGCTTCCGCCGGCCCTCGACGATCGTCAAATACAACGGGGAGACGGACCCCCGCGTCGGCTCAACGACTACCGCTTGGCTTGCCGGTGGGCGGGGGCCACTAGCGACGAAGTGATCATCCGCAACTTGCCCCTGCATCTGGGCGACGCGGCCGGACATGGCTCGAGCACTTGCCGGCCCGACGGATCCATAAGTGGGACGATCTAGTCCACACGTTCGTGGGCAACTTCCAGGGCACATACGTGCGCCCTGGAAACTCATGGGATCTGCGCTCCTGCACGCAGAAGCCCGGCGAGTCGTTGCGGGACTTCATACGGCGTTTCTCCAAGCGCTGCACGGAGCTCCCCAGCGTGGCACAGTCCGAGATCGTGCACGCGTTCCTTGAGGGCACCACATGCCGGGACCTCGTGCGCGAGCTAGGACGTAGCCCGCCTGCGGACTCAAACGAGCTGTTCGACATCGCCACCAGCTTCGCCTGCGGAGAAGAGGCCGTGGGGGCAATCTTCGACGGCAAAAAGGGCAAGCGCTCGGAGGATGCGCCCCGCGGAGGGCGGCAAGTCCAAGGAGCCGCACCGCAACGACAAGCGGGGCAAGAAGGGGGAAAGAAGCCGCGCCGCGAGGCGCGCGAGCGGGGCGCGACGGCGGCAATGCCGAGGCCCTCGGCCGTTGACCCGGCTCGACGGGGCCCTCGACCGGCCCCTCGAGGCCCGGAGTGTTCGACGACATGCCGAAGAAGCCATGTCCCTACCACAAGACTCCGGTGAACCACACCCTTGAGCAAGTGCGATATGCTCAAGAAGTTTTATGGCCGTGCCGCCGCGAAGGAGGTAGAGGCCAAGAAAGACGGGGCGACGGCGACGCGGGTGGCTTCCCCGCTCGTCGAAAATGTGTTCCTCATCTTTGGGGGGACCTACCGTCGACATGTCGACCGGCGGCGCAAGAAGGAGCGGCACGAAGTCCTCGCCGCGGAGAGGGCGCCTCCGGCCTTTCTCAATTGGTCGGAGGACATCATCACCTTTAGCGGGATGACCACCCAAACCGCATCCCCAACCCGGGCCAAGATACCGGCCGGTGGTCGATCCCATCATTGGGAACGCCCGGTTTTCGAAGGTCCTTATGGACGGAGGCGGTAGCCTCAATATCCTCTTCGCGCATACATTGCGCCCGATGGGGATCGGGTTGGACCGGTTGCGGCCCGGCCACGAAGCCATTCCACGGCATCGCGCCGGCAAGCGGGTTCAACCCCTCGGGCGGATCGACTGCGCCGTGCAGTTTGGCACCCCCCAAGAACTTCCGCAAGGAAACCCTCACCTTGGAGGTGGTGGGGTTCAAAGGGGCCTACCATGCTATACTTGGGCGACCCCCGCTACGCCAAATTCATGGCGGTCCCCAACTATACCTACCTGAAGATGAAGATGCCCGGGCCAAACGGCATCATCACCGTCGGGTCGTCCATCGAGCACGCATTCGACTGCGACGTCGAGTGCGTGGAACACGCAGAGGCACTGGCGCTGGATGAAGCGCTGGTGAACACGCTGGAGAAGATGGTCAACGATGACCTCAACTCCGCCGCCAAGCACGTCGGCACCTTCGAGGCCGCGGAGCAGACCAAAGGGGTCCCCCTCGACCCGTCAGCCCCCGAGGGCAAGGCGTTGAGGGTCAGCTCCACCCTCGACCCCAAATAGGAAGCAGTGCTCGTCGACTTCCTCCGCGCCAACGCCAACATCTTCGCGTGGAGCCCCTCGGACATGCCAGGCATCCCGAGGGAAGTCGCCGAGCACTCCCTTGACATCTCGCCAAACGCTCGCGCCGTGCGGCGGCGGGCCGCGCCGCTTCGACGAGGAGCGGCGACGGGCAATCGGAGCGGAGCTGCGGAAGCTTCTCGAGGCCGGATTCATCAAGGAAGTATTCCACCCTACGTGGCTAGCTAATCCCGTGCTTGTAAAGAAGAAGAATGGGAAGTGGCGGATGTGTGTAGACTACACTAGTCTTAATAAAGCATGTCCTAAAGTTCCTTTTCCTTTGCCGCGCATAGATCAAATCGTTGATTCAACAGCTGGGTGCGAATTGCTCGTTTCCTTGATGCTTACTCCGGTACCACCAAATAAAAATGAAGGAGTCCGACCAGCTCGCGACTTCGTTCATCACACCGTTCGGGACGTTCGCTACGTCACGATGCCATTTGGCCTCGTAAACGCGGGTGCAACATATCAGCGTTGCATGCAACACGTTTTTGGGGACCACATCGGACGGACGGTCGAAGCCTACGTGGACGACATCATCGTAAAGACCAGGAAGGCGGACGACCTGGTTGGCGACCTTGGCGTCGCGTTCAGCTGCCTACGGGCCAACGGGGTCAAGCTAAACCCCGAAAAATGTGTCTTTGGAGTGCCGCGGGGCATGCTCCTAGGATACATCGTCTCCCAGCGGGGAATCGACGCCAACCCTGAAAAGGTCGCGGCTCTCGAGCGAATGGGTCCGATCCGGGACCTCAAAGAGGTGCAGATGGTGTTGGGGTGCCTCGCCGCCTTAAGCCGCTTCATCTCGCAGCTCGGTGAGAAGGGCCTGCCCCTCTATCACCTACTCAAGAAGCACGAGCATTTCTCTTGGACCGCCGAGGCCCAGGATGCGCTCGACAGGCTGAAGGCGTCTCTGACGCGCGCCCCGATCCTCACGCCGCCACGAGACGGCGAACCCTTGCAACTCTACGTGGCCGCAACCACCCAGGTGGTCAGCGCCGTGATCGTCGTGGAGCGCACGGAGGAAGGGCACGCCTTGCCTGTACAGAGGCCGGTCTATTACATCAGCGAGGTCCTGTCAGACACGAAGACGCGCTACCCCCAGGTCCAGAAGCTGCTGTACGCGGTAGTCCTTGCGCGGCGCAAGCTCCGCCACTACTTCGAGGCCCACCCGGTCACGGTGGTCTCCTCCTTCCCGCTAGGAGAGATCATTCGCAACCCCGACGCGGCAGGCAGGATTGCCAAATGGTCCGTGGAGCTGATGGGCGAGACGCTCGCCTACGCCCCGCACAAGGCCATCAAATCACAAATCTCGGCTGATTTCGTCGGCCGAGTGGACGGACACGCACCGCCGCCCCCACAAATCCAAGCAGAGTGCTGGACTCTGTTCTTCGACGGCTCAGTGATGAAAACGGGAGCGGGCGCGGGCCTGCTCTTCGTGTCACCCCTCGGGGAGCACATGCGCTACGCAGTGCGCCTCCACTTCCCCGAGTCCAACAATATGGCAGAATATGAGGCCCTTCTCTGCGGCCTCAAATCGCCATTGAGTTGGGCGTCAAGCGCCTCGACGTGCGAGAGGACTCGCAGCTCGTGATCGATCAAGTCATGAAGAACGCGAGCTACCACGACGACAAGATGGAGGCCTACTGCAAAGCCGTACGGGCCCTTGAATACAAGTTCTACGGCATCGAGCTTAACCATGTACCCTGCCGGTACAACGAGGAAGCAGACGAGCTGGCGAAGATCGCGTCCGGGCGGATCACCGTTCCCCCGAACGTTTTCGCGCGTGACATCGCGCAACCCTCGGTCGTCTTCGAGCCCCACCCCTCGAGCCACGACGGACCCTCGGGGGCTCCCTCGAATCCAGCGGGTGCGGAACCCATGGATGAGGACCCCTCGAACGAGGCGTACGTACTCTCCCTCCTCGAGGGGTACGGCTCCCACGAGGCCGATGCGATGGACATAGAGCCGGCTCCCCGTCCAAGCGGATTGGCGGGGAAAAATACATCGCCCGGATCGCTCGAGGGGGAACCGCCCGCGACCGGGCCGCGGCCGTGCGCATCGCCGGGATGGCCAAATCTTTCACCCTCGTCGACGGCGAGCTGTACAAGCGCGCCGCCTCAGGCATCCTACAGCGGTGTGTGCCCGTTCCCGAGGGGCGCGAGCTCCTACGGGACATCCACGCGGGGATCTGTGGCCACCACGCCGCACCCCGCACCCTCGTCGGCAACGCGTTCCGCCAAGGCTTTTACTGACCCACCGCGGTCGCGGACGCCAGCGAAATCGTACGCACCTGCGAAGGGTGCCAGTTCTATGCCCGCAAGTCCAACTTGCCCGCTCATGCCCTGCAAACGATCCCCGTAACATGGCCGTTCGCCGTGTGGGGGTTGGACATCGTCGGGCCCCTGCGGAAGGCGCCCGGGGGCTTCACCCACCTGCTGGTCGCAATTGACAAGTTCTCCAAGTGGGTGGAGGTGCGCCCCATCACGAATTTAAGGGCCGAACAAAGCGGTCACATTCTTCACCGACATCGTCTACCACTTCGGAGTGCCAAACTCCATCATCACGGACAATGGGTCCCGCTTCACGGGCCGGAAGTTCTTGGAGTTCTGCGACAAGTTCCACATCCACGTGGATTGGGCGGCCGTGGCACACCCACGGACCAACGGCCAAGTGGAGCGTGCGAACGGCATGATCCTACGGGGCCTCAAGCCCGGAATTTTCGACCGACTCAACAAATCCGGGGCGAAAATGGCTCCAAGAACTACCGGCCAGTTGTGTGGAGCCTAAGGACCACCCCAAGCGAGCCACCGGTTCACCCCGTTCTTCCTAGTCCATGGCGCGGAGGCCGTCCTCCCCACGGACTTGGAATACGGGTCACCCGAGGGTTCGAGGCTACGACGAGGACGCTAACCGCCGAGCCCACGAGGACTCGGCCCGGACCGGCCGGACGAGGCACGCCTCGTAGCGTTGATGCATTCCGCGAGGTATCAACGGTCCCTACGACGTTACCAAGCACGCAAGATACGTCGAAGGGATTTCGGCGAAGGGGATGCGGTCCTAAGGCCGCGCCAAGATAACCGAGGGCGCCACAAGCTATCGCCCCCATGGGAGGGACCCTACGTCGTGGTGAAGGTACTCAAGCCGGCACATACAAGCCGGCCAACGAGGACGGTGAAGAGCTCACCAACGCTTGGAACATCCAACGCCTACGTCGCTTCTACCCTTAGCTAGGATTTTCCAAGTATCTCTGTTGTAAAAATCACATCGCCGACGCCCCAGTTGGCAGCGACTATGTAAATACTTCAAGTCTAATAAAAAGGATAACTCGGCTTTCTCCTGAAACCCAAGTTACCCTCGGGGGCTACTGCGGGGGGGCACCCCCCCCCAAAATGGTCCCATTTTTCGCGCAAAAAACAAAACAACACGCGCTAAGTTTGTTTTCTACTTCAACTATGAGCAACGATTTGAACAGGGCGCGGGCGGCCCCGCGGGAGGAGCGTGCGAGCCAGAGATAGCCTACGCCGCGTGGATATGGCCCTTCTCTCTCGCCTCCAACCCAGCGGACCCCCAGCGAAAATCGAACTTCCCTAAGTAAAATCTACTCAGGAAGAAGGAGAAACAAAAAGCGTGAAAAATAAATAACTTCATTTACAGCAGATGTTTATGAAACAGCTTGTTTATTTACAAAGGCCACGAGGCCAGAATATTGATACACATCAAAAAATGGGCCTAGCGCCCAAACTGCTTTCAGGCGGGAGGAGCAGCAGCGTCTGCGGCATCCGGGAAGAGGAACTCCTCGAAGGCCTCGGCGAGCAACCCGGCGGCGTCGGCGGCAAGCGCGTCCACACGCTCCATGGCCACCTCGTCCTCGACGCCCTCGGGAACGATGTAGCCTTCCGCCAGCGCCTCGAAGTTGACCTCGTAGTGGGATCGCACCACTCCGAGGGCCTTCTGGACGCCTAGGTGCAGCGCCCGGCGCATCCGCTCCGTGACATGGCCGCCAAGGGCGCGCAGGCGGCCGGCCGGGCCGAGCTGCCGGCCTGGGCCTCGCCCTCCTCGACGACGCGGCAGGTCTCGAGGGCCGCATCGCGCAGCTCCCGCAGCTCCTGCTCGGAGGAGTTGTAGGAAGCCTGCAGAGCCTCGGCCCGCTCAGCTGCGTGCCCCAGGGCGGTGCGCAAAGCTGGAATCGACAAGACAAAAAGAAATCAGAAAGGGAGAAGCGAACCCTCTAAGCGAAAAACCAACAAGCAAGAGTCAAACAGTGGCTCACCCTCGACTTGCTTCCTCTCCGACTCGAAATCGCGGCGCACGGACTCGATCGCCAACTCGAGGCGCTGGACGGTTTCGCCTTGCTCGCGGAGGGCCGGCCCCGGTTGGCGTTGCGATGCCGAGCGTGAGCGCCTCGTCCTCGACCTTGGAGAACGCGGCGTTCCGCTCCTCCCGGTGACTTCTCCGCCGCCTCGCGAGCGACGCGCTCCCCGCTCCAACGCCGTCCGGGCGTCGCGAGGGCGGCTCCGCTCTCGCCGGAGCCGCCCCTCGGCTCCTTGGCGGGCGGCGCGCTCCTCGCCGAAGCCGCTCCTCGGCGAGAACGAGCGCCGCGGCCTTGCGTCGTGGGCGGCCTTCGTGTCGTCGGCCTCCTTGGCGCGCTCGCTCCAACCCGCGCGCCCGCTCCTCGGCCCCGCGCCGGTGCGCTCGCGCCCCCTCAGCGACGTGCGAGCTCCCGGGTCTCGGCGCGAGCGGTGGCCACCTCCGCCTCCCGGTTGGCGGCCGGCGTCCGCGTCTTCTCCAAGTCCGCGCGCGCGCGTTCCACGCTGCCTCATCGCGATCGATGAGGGCCGCGCGGACCCGCTCGAGGCTCGAGCGACGCGCCGTGTCCCCCTCGAGCTCTCGGGGAGCTCGTCGCACCACGCCATCGCCCGTACGCCGGCCCGGTCGTCGGCGTCCCGAGAGCGTCGGCAAGCGCGTCGAAGGCGCTGCACCGCTCCCGGAGCTGGTGAACCTCGGCGTTCACCCGATCGAAGGCGTCGTACTTGTCATGGGCACGACGCTCGAGCTCCTGGCAACCACAGAATCGAAACCCGTAAGCGCCAAGACTTGAATGCAGCGTACAAAAACGAAAAGGGAAAAAGAACGAGCAACCATGGCTCACTTGGAAGACGAGCCAGGCCGGGCCGCCGTGGACCCGCAGCGCCTCGTTCAGCGCGCGGTTGAGCGTGGCGCCGTGGCTCCGAGCTCGCCCCGCAGCTCTTGCTCCCCCCCCGGCGGTCGGCGAACGCAGGGGGATCCTCGACGGCCCCCTCCGCCCGAGCGGGGCGGCCGGCGTGGGAGGACGAGGCCTCGGCACCATGTCCTCGGCCCCCCACCACCATGTGACCCTCGTGCCGCCTCACGAGGGCCCCCTCCTGGGGCTCGGGGGAGTTCGTGGGCCAGCTGGCCCACTGATTCCACCCAGGCGGCGGAGAGTCGTCCGAGACCTCCACCACCTCCGCCTGCAGATTGACGACGGGCGCCGCCGCCTGTGCCGCCTCCACCGGCACCTCCACTTGCGCCACCGCGGCCGCGGCGCCCGGGCGCGGCGCCGCGGCCGCCGCCCGCGGCCGTGCCGCCGCGTCCACGGGCGCCCCCGCAGGTTGCGCCCGCTCCACCTCCACCACGACCGTCGCCGCGGCCTGCGTCCCCGCGACGGCCGGCGCGAGCCGCCCCCCGCGACCTGCGGCCGCGCCGCGGCCGGGCTTTGCGAGCTCGTGCCCGCCGCCGTGCTTGTCCCCGGGCGCGAAGCCCTTGACGAACGCCGCCGGGTGGGGATCGATGCGTCCGTCCTCAGCACCTTGGCTGGTGCAAGAGGAGGAACGGTTGGCACCACCCTGCACAGGCACGGACAGAAGGTTAGGGCACCTGATCGTCGACAAGTTAAACCAAACGAAAAAGGACAGGCTCCTTACCTCGAAGAGGAAAAGGCCCGTTTCCTTTTCCTCGAGGCCTCAGCAGACGAGGCCGGCGCGAGCTTGCCGCGCCGCCCGGTAGCGCCTCCCCGACCGGCGCCGCCGTACGCTCGTGCACGCCCGCCCGTGCGTGGGCGCGCCCCGACGCCGCACCTCCCGAGGGCGCCGCCGCGCGCGGGGGCACGCTCGCCCCGCGTGCGGGCACGCCCCGCCGTCGCGCCCCCGACGATGGTGCCGCGCGTGCGGGCACGCTCGCCCCGCGCGCGGCACGCTTGACGCGCGCACGGGCGCGCTCGCCGCGCGCGCCTCCGTGGCGCGCGCCGGCACCTCCGCCGCGCGTGCCGCCCCGATGTCGATTGCCGGTGGCGGGCGCCGGTGCGCCCGCCCCAGCGAAGCCGCCCTTGACGCCGGCGCGGGTTCCGGCGACGGGGGCGCAGGCCCGCCACCCGTCGGAGGGGCCCTCCCCCTCGCCCTCCTCCTCCTCGTCCTCCTCCGAGGATGAGGACTCCTCGATCTCCGGGGAGGAGAGCCCCGGCCTCCTCGCGTCGCGGTACTCCGCGGCCGCCGGCCGCGGCGCGCTTGACGTCGTCTCGCGTGCTCCCTCTTGCGCGCCGCCCGCTCCTCGCCGCCGCCGCCGCGCCGCCCGGCCGAGCGCACGGGAGTCGGGGGTGGGCGGAACGGACTTGGCGATGGTGAAGTTCACCAGCTGCACACAGGAGCACCAAAGACACGTCAGGGAACGAAAGCAAGGCCAAGAACCAAGACAAAGTCAAGAACCAAACTCACCAGCGGGCCCGTGGGGAGCATCTCAAGGTCCCATGGGGTCCGGCCCGCGGGCACCGGCGTCCGGGTGTCGACGGCGCTCCGCGCCCGGGTGAGCGCGTACGGCCGCTCGAGGGGCGTCGGGAGCATTCGCGACCTCGCCGGTCGACGGGGTTGGCCGCCTCGTCATCTCGAAGATGCGGAGCGGCCTCTCCATCAACCGGCACGATCCGCCGGTGATGAAGGAAGGCGAGGACGCCCATCGCGTTCAGCCCCCATCGTCGCCGCGCCGCGCCGCGGCGGCAGACCGACTCCCCGCCGCCTCCGATCTTGGGGCGTAGACACCCCGTAGCCCCAAGAGTCAGGTCTCTCCTTGAACACCCGACCGGTGTAGGGGGGGAGGCCGGGCTCGGCGTTGCGCAAATAGAACCACCCCCGATCCCAGCCGGCGTTGTTCGTCGTCATGGTGCAGGGGATGTAGACGTCCTTGAATTGCCCCCGCAGGGCAAGCGACATCCCGCCGGCGCGCATCGCGCGGCGGGTCCTCGGCTCCGTCGTGGGGCCGCGTGATGAGCTCCGCGCGGAAAAGGTGTACCCGCAGCTCCCAATTGATCGGGATCCCCGTGGTACCCTTCGCGGACGCCCACGAACGTGGCCGCCGCGCGAGATCGCGTTGGGGGCGAAGTTGTGCGGCTCCACTCCGTAGTGGTGGCACATCGCCCGCATGAAAGTGCTCGGCCGGCGCGTTGAAGCCCCTCTCGTGGTAGCGGATGAAGCTCACCACGTAGCCCTCCCGGCGGGTTGGGCTCGCGGTCCGCCGCCGGCGGCACTATCCACTCCGCCGGACGACCGTCTTCATTGGCCGCCGGTGGCGGCGGCCGACCGCTCGCCAAGGGCCGGCCGGGTCACCGTCGACCTCTCCCAAGCGTACGGCTCCAGGATCGTGAGGGGAGGCTGAGGCGGCGCCATGAAGAAGGCGAAGAAAAGCAGAGCGGAGGACAAGGAACGGAGAAAAAAGCGCTAATGGCGACGCCGCACGCGTGGCAAAAGCCGGAGGAAGACGAAGGGGCGGGGACCGAAAATGGTGAGATGCCAAGGTAAAAAACCGCCGTCCCCTCCTCCCCCGCCGCCTTTATAGGCCGACGGGGCGAGCTCTCGGAGCGGACGCCCGCGCTAGCATTAACCGAGGGAATCTTTCCATCGCGTCGACGGGCGGGCCCCACCACGACCGCGGCGGCCACGTCATTGCGGGCGGGCCATCATTACGGCAAAGACCGGCAGGCCGACCGAGGCGAAGCGGTCACGTCCGCCCCGCCACGCCGCCCACTACGCGCGCGCGCGGCTGCAGCGCCTAAAAAGACGCGCCCGCGCTGCAAAACCGCAGCCACGACCGCGAGGCACTTAAATGCCCGGGTCCCTTGCCAAGCAAGGAGAACCCTCGAGCGGGGCGAGCCCCCGGGCTCGAAACAAAAGCAACCCTCGATGGGGTATCGACGTGAGAAGGTCGCCCGGGACCTGCTCGACGTAGAGCAGGCACCGCGGGCACCCATGCCACGTGGAACCCTCGAGCGGCACAAGCCCCCAGTTCGAAACAAAAACTACCCTCGACGGGATATCGACGTGAGAAGGTCGCCCGGGACCTGTTCGATGTAGAGCAGACACCGCGGGCACCCATGCCACGTGAAACCCTCGAGCGGCGCGAGCCCTTGGCTCAGGATGACGTCAACCCTCGATGGGATATCGACGTGAGAAGGTCGCCCGGGACCTGCTCGATGTAAAGCAGGCACCGCGGGCACCCATGCCACGCAGAACCCTCGAGTGACGCGAGCCCTTGGCTCAGGATGACGTCAACCCTCGATGGGATATCGACGTGAGAAGGTCGCCCGGGACCTGCTCGATGTAGAGCAGGCACCGCGGCACCCATGCCACGCAAAACCCTCGAGTGGCGCGAGCCCCCGGCTCAAGACAATGTCAACCCTCTAAAGAAGGCACGCGCGTGAGAGGGTCGCCCGGGGCCTCGCTTAAAGTAAAGCGGACACCGCAAGCACCCATGCCGCGCTGTGCTGCCAACCAGCGCCTCGAGAGCTGGCTCGCCCAGACCCCTCGACGGCCGCAAACGCGAAAAGACGGGGCCGTCCAGGCACGGCCCCGCACGGCCCTGCGGTCGAGGTTCGAAGCCTGACCCTCGACGGGTTCGAACAGGCGCCACAGATCGCAGAGCTAGGGACGACGAGGGCACGCGCATTCGAGCCGTTCCTCGAGCCCATCGGCCCGAGGGTGCCCCACATGTCGTGTTCAAGAGCCAGCGAGGGCAGCTAGCAGGGGGATCCCACCGAGGGAGAGCTTCCGCGCCCTCGGTCCCCATCGAACGGGACCGAGCCCCACCTAGCAAACCCACGCAAGCGCTTCCATGGACGTGTCTCCGACCGCGCGGCCCTACCCTTATCGAACAGGGCATGGGCGTCCACTTGAACCACCCGCTAGCGGCTCGACGAGGAATCCGCAATCCACGACCGCTCGATGGGGGGTTGCGGAAACCTCACCCTCCGTCCCGCGGAGGGACGGCGAGGGCGCGTTAAAAAACAAGTCGCCAAGCTTGACCCGATCGCCTCGAACGGGCCAAGGCTCGGGGGCTTGACGCATGGCTACACCTCCTTGAAACTGCACCCGCCGGAGACAGTGACAGCGGTGCGTGCACCCCCGAAGCCGGCTGAAATACCGCCGATGCCGGTTGGCATATGTGCCACGCCTCTCTGACCAAAATTCTCGCGGTTAACCCCTACAGGAGCACCCACACTCCTGCAGGGCTTCGGGGGCTAGACCTGCGGGTCCGCTGACGCGGCCCCCCGGAAAGCGTTCGCAAACAAGGAGGGAAGAACGTCCTATCAGTAGGTTCCAGCATCTGCGGGAGCCTCAATGGCAAACCCTTAAATCCCGCAACCATACCGAAACACGCTAAGCCTAACCATGCAGGTGACTAACCATGCAGGACACGTCCCACACCGCGGGACCCCGACGGCCCACCAAGACGGCCCTCTTAGAAGTCCCCTCGAGCGGGCTCCGCCTCACTCGAGGGCGCGCGCCCCCTCGGTCGGGCTCCGCCCCGTTCAAGGGGCAACTCTTCCCTTGAGCGGTCCCGACCCGCTCGAGGGCTCACTCCCCCTCGAGCGGGTCTCGTCTCGCTCGAGGGTCCGTCCCGCCCTCGGCCGGGGCCCGCCACGCTCACGGCGCCCCGCACGCGTGCGCCGGCCCCCGTACACGGGCATTTAACGCCCGACACGGGCGGGGCGGCGCCATCATGCGCCCGGGGCTCGCGCCCGGTGCCGCCGCACCAACTCCCCGTGGAGGAGCCCATCCCCACCCCCGTGGGAAGGGACCGTGCGGTACGGCCGGTGTCGGTCCCGTGACACCGCGCGCCTACTACAAGACGGCTAACGCGCCCGACCCCTCGAAGGGGGGCCGGGCGCACCCTCGATTTCACTTTCCCGTGACCCTACGGGGGGTTAGGTGGAGGCGCTAGGCCGGTGGATTGCCATCCCGGCCACTGTAACGGCGCGGCCGCCGTACCCACGCGTGCGAGGCACACGCCCGCACGCGCAAAGAACCACTCCGACACCGTGAAGCGCGTTGGGAAGGAACGCCGTTCGCCTACTCCCCGTGCCCCGTACCGCCCATCGTCGCACCTCCCCTCGAAGCCTATCGGGGGACGCCACCACCATCTGCCGCTCTCCTACCCTCGAACCGCCACTGTTCGGGTACAAGTCAGGCCATGATGACCAGATCGCTGCAAGGATCGCCCGGACGGCCGCCCACTCTACACCTTAGCACGTCGCACTTCTCCACATAGCTAGGTAGCGCGGCGCGCATGTAACCCGCTGCCCCCTTGATCTATAAAAGGGGGAGGGGGAGACAGACGAAGGGAGACTTAGCTCTACACACCACACCACGTACTCATTCTCCTTCTCCCACAATATCTTCAGCCACTCCACCAGGGACTTGGAAGCTACATTTCCTCTCCCGCCTTGCTTGTATTTGCCCCACTACAAGCACCCCCGGTGCTAAGTAATATAGTGCCCCGAGCACGCCCCTGCTGGACGTACGGCCCCCTCGGCCGGAACCAGGATAAACCTCTGTGTCACTTGTTACTTAGCATCGACCATTGAGGGATAGACCACGGCGCTATCTACTGGTTAGTGTCGGGACCATATTCCGCACCGACAGGTGGCAAGCTAGACATTGTATGAACCTCCTTGGTATGTATAGATGATTCGGCGTGGTTCCTCAAGGCTTTGTTGTGTTGTTCCCGGTTGTTCTTGGTGGTGATTTTCGGAGCTCTCTGTTGGTGGTTTTCTTGGTGTCACTACAAGGAATCAACCCTTTGCCAACACCTATATATGGTTCCAATATGGCTGTTTTGGTTGCATCTGGAATCAGTTGCATCAAAGTGAGGTGGTCGACAGATGGTTGCAATTGGAACGGTGCAATAGCCTGAGGCAACCGTAAGATGATGTGTTGCAATAGAGTTTGTTAATGCAATGACCAAAAAATCCTATTGCAACCAATAGTTGGTTGCTAGAATAAATATTGCAATGCAAAAGAAGCCTAATGCAACCTATACTAGGTTGTAATAACAAATATGGCAACGGACAAAAAAAGAAATGCAACCAATATTTGGTTGCAAGAGTAAATATTGCAGCGACTTTATTGGTTGCCTCAGGTTACATTGCGACCAAACACTAGGATGCAATATTTCATGATTGCCACGACCAAATGTGTTGCAATAGAAGAGTATTTCCACTCCAAAACTACGTAGGCATATGGTCTTGTTACCACGAATTATGATCCATTGCATTACAATACTTTTGCAACAAATCAGATATGGTGGCAATAGATGGTATGCTAATGCAACGAACTAGCCTTCGACGTAATATACATATGTTGCAACAAATTTGTGTTGGTGGTAATAGAGGTCAGATGCAACAAACAATGGTTTGCGGCAATTGATATGATAATGCAACGCATAAAGTTCGTTGCAATAATGCATATTGCAACCAAAATCAATTGTTGCCTATTATTCTATCGCAACGCGGTGAATTTGTATAGTAGTTTGCAAATCAATTGCACAGCATGCATATCACATTTAATAGTTGATAAAATCTTTATTTAAGATTGTCTAAAACCAAAGTAACATGTAATGACCAGAATTCTTCTTGAAAGAAGAAACCACAACTAAAAAAATAAAGACACCACATTTAACTAAGTTGACTACATTGTTTAGTATATAATAAATGGATATAAAAATGGTTGCTCCAAGTCCATCAGCTCCACGTCCATCATTCTTGTTGTCCGCCCATCAACAGTAAGCCATGGAAGCTTTCTCTAATTGTTTTGGTTGTTTGAGTTTCTCTACGAATCATGAAAACATATATGATTAAATTAATGGAGTAATTAGCAATCAAAGAACAAGAGCAATTGATATAGACAAATTAGATTCCACTTGGGGTTTCAAAAAAACTATGTCTGTTCACTGAAGGGAAAAATCGTTTAACAATTCAATCTGCATATAAATTATATGAGAATCCAATGGGACACTAAAATGTGAAATATTATCCTCATCATATCATATCATATCATAGCTACACCATCACAATATTATCCTGATCACAAATAAACAACATCTGGAAAATTATATGTATTACTTAGATTTTCCTGATCATATCATGTTGACACTTCATGTGGATGTGTCAGATAGGTTACTGCTTTAGACATCCTAGACTAAAGGGTGAGACTAAACATACTAGACTGATTAGGATTTCCTTTTTTGACACAAGGACAATTCCTAGTCCACAGGACAACAGTTCAGTGTCCCTAGCCCACATACCATGGAGAAAGCGCACAAGGACCAATAGCTAACCATCTATAACCCTCTGTGGTCACAGCTCAGTGTAGCTGACATGAATAAACTAAATTCGTATTGACAGGTGTCGGCCTCTTTTCAGCTGCTAAAAAGAATGCAATTAAACATTAAAAAACATTAGGCACTGCTAGCAAAACAAGTAGCTAGATCATTCTGAAGTAGCATATTTATAGCACAAAAAAAACTCATGTCAACTAATGTTTAGGTTAAACATCCTGTTTCTAGAACTAAATTACTAAGACTCACCAACACTATATTGAGGATTATGTATGATTCTTGGCCCAAGTGCTAAAAGAAAGGTTAGAAAAATATGATAACATGGCTTTCAAAAAACTGAGAAGTGCAGCATATAGGCGGAATGTTCTATAACTCATTACCAGAACCAATGGCCAAAATTGTTGATTGAGGATTTATGATGACACATAATTGTTTGATTCTACTTTCCACCAATGTCCTGAACTTTCCTCAATTCTACTTTCCAGCATAGCACACTTAGTAAGCACAACATACCTCATAATCTACTGGTTTCATACTATTATCTCTTTCAATTTGAGCCAACTGCTTCAACTCCTCAGCAACTGCACTAAGTCCCTTGTTGTGTGCATCTTGCAGCATAAGTAGTAGTTAGAATTTCTCCAAAAGAAGTACTGGTACATGGTACACCAATCGATGCCTTAAACAGGTCCATGCTAGTACTCCTACACGGTACACAAATCGATGCCTCCACATATTGGCATGTGAAGTAACACTTAAAACTAATTATCTTATATGCACAAATATATTTTTAATATATAATAGTGTGCATATAGGTTGTCACCTACGAGTTTGACAAATTTTCAAGTATATTTGCTATTTTATATCATTTAAATGAATTTCTGTATATTTACTGAAAATAATTCCAATGTGACCTATATGCACCTCTAATAAGACTCGAAAAAATCAAGAAAATTATATTTAGACGCCTATAGTCCATTCTAGCTCACATTGGAAGATTGACAAAAAAATGATGAGCTCTAGCAATGTTCCAAAACACAGAATATAAATAAAGACTACAAGCTGCTAGTCTTATTTGAGAAAGGAAGGGATTATACTCCTAGAATCTCAGCTTAAACTAATCTAAGTTTCAGGGTGTTTTTCCACAACAAGAACACTGGGCTCATTCAAACCTCATGATAAACTAAGTTGTGTTTATACATAGACAATAAGAAGTTCCATTACCTCCAGCACACCCTCAGTTCTATCAACGAGGATCATTTTATCGTCAGCGGCAATTGCAACAGCAGGGATGTATGTCTGAGACTTGCTATGGTTGGATGCGATTACCATGGGCTGCCATCTCAGCAGGTATAAAAGATGGACCAAATTAACTACAACTACCAGTCATCCCTCTACATAACTAATGAATTAGCAACAAGCAATAGCATCTGACAAAATCTAGGATAATAACATCAAAAATACATCGAGACCAGCAGTACCAGCCGAGCCTTATTATCCAACACGCAAAACCTCTGACATGGAAGCAGTACCAGTCCTTATATGCACAAGAGTTGCAACTAGTTTCTCTGCAATTTCACCAACCTGTGTAACCACTAACCATAGTGAAGAGGAAGCCGGCAATGGAACGCGGTAGTTAAGAAGGCCATCACTTGCGAGGTTACGAAATAAAAGATTTGTTGAACCCATCTGCTAATAATTAAGCAAGGAAACTGTATTAGCATAGAGGGGGAAGGGGACGCCCCTGCCAAGTGATGTTCCTCACAAGCCTTCCACGCTAGATTTATTCTTAGCACAAGATTTAGTTCGCATCCTCACCACCCCCAGATCTGACAACCTCCAAAACAGTCAGAGACGAGCCCCATAAGGTGGAAGATGAGGAACGGGTCACGGGTGATGCAAGTGAAGGAGAATCTAGGACTCACACATTGTGGTAGGTTGTAGGTATGAAACGTCTCCAAGGATGGAGGATGGGGCGGTGCCTGGCTCTCCGGGTGGCGCGGGGCTACAGATTCAGGCAGCGCTGGGCTGGAGGTCGGGGGCGGCGATAGGATGCAGGTCAGCGCGGCGCCGGGCTGCAGGAGTAAAGGTCGGGGTGGCACCGGGCTGCAGGTCGACACGCCGGCCGTCGGGATGCAGGTCGAGGCACCGCGTTGGGCTGGAGGCAATCTGATGGCGGCGGCGGCGGAAGAAAATGCCAGCAGCCTGGAATTAATCTAGGGAAGATGGAGCGCGCGTAGGGGAGGATTTTGGGGGAGCAGTAGCGGTGATTTGGGGAGGAGAGGAGCTGGCGGTGGGTGACTGGGAGGAGGAAAAGATAAGGTAGGGTTCGGTAAAAATGGGCATGGAGCGGTTCGATCCAGTGGATCTTCGAACTGACTTCAACAAACGCCCGTAATGGGCCCCTGATCTGATCCACGAAACGGTGATGGAGCAGTGGATCGGAACCACTGGGACCTTAGGTTCGAGCGGATCGACCCTTCAGCACTGTCATTGTCGCTCGCTCTCCTCGGTGTGCTTGACGAGATACTCCACCTTTGGATTGTGTACGACGTGGACGCGTGCTCGTCCTACCACGTTGCTCACTCTCCGTCAGCACGCCGCCGTGCAAAGCTCGCATCCACGCCTCCACGGTCTCGTGCGCAGAGGCGGGTCAGCAAGAGCCCCTGGCAGCTCGCCGCCATCGTGGCTGCGAGGTAGCGTCGCAGCGAGGTGCGCGTAGAATCAGCCTAGTGTTGTCGGCCTACAACAGCTCGCCGAGCTCGCGGTTGCGATCGCGAGGACCATGTCCGAGACCGACCGTCAATGACACCGCTTCGGCGTAAGTATCAATGTTCTCGGAGGTCGGTGTCGTCGCTGTCGCCACGGCGGCCATAGCGTCCACAAGCGCCGCCCAGCTAGGAGCAGGGGGAAAGAGAAGCGATGGCCGAAGCTGTTGTAGCTGGAGCAGGGCATCAGGCATCAGGCTGCTGTTGCTCAACATTTACATGCGAGCTGGGTCGCAAGCTGACCCTTGTTGATGTTTCATGATTTGCAGCAGTGTGTCTCTAAATCAAGATAAAACGGCACTGTGTAGCTGTGCTAGAGTTAACATGCAAGGTGGAAGGGTGCTTCCGCAGTACAGGATGGATTCACCATGCGTATACACGCAGCAACATAGGTGCTTCAAAAGATATGGGTCGACCCACCATAACCAATGGAGCGCATGGTTCAAAGCTACTCCTGAAGAAGGATTGAGCAGTGCCCCTTCTATCCTTGTATGGTTCGACGGTTAGTTCCAGGTTCGCCACGTGGTGCACCAACGCCCATCTTTAGGGTTCGGGGAGTTCGGTGCACGAGGATAATGGATCGGAAGCATGTGCTGCGGTAAATGGGCTCGGGGAAGTATGCCGAGTTGCCGACGGATAGTTGGATGTATAAGTTGAGTTATACCGACTAATGATTGGATGGAACATCTAAATATATGTATCGTCGGATGATTGGTCCTCCTAATGTGATATACCGACGAATGGTCAGTTGCTCAACTATACCGACGAATGGTCTTTCGGTATTTTCGAACTTATACCGAATAATGTCCGACGGCATATTGGGGTTGTGGTATAGTGTGATTTACAGGGAAAATTCAAACTTCTATTAGTAATCTTATTATAAAATAATGATAATAATACCTAAATCTCGTCCATAAATTATGAAATTTGTCATGGAATCATTTTAAGGATGTTTAAATTTGACATAAATTTTTCAAGAGATTTCTGAAAAAAAAAGGAGTATACATTGTTCACAAATGGACACACAACTCTTATATAGGTTAATACAATTGAAGACAAACTTTGAGATTTGAAAACTTCATGATTATCTTGGAATCGTATGCATCTAAATTTTGGATACAACCTTATGTTGACCATAACATTAGCAAATATGAAGTTACATTACCTTTTTTTCTTAAAAAAGATGGTTTGCTATTTTAAATACCTAATAAAGGTACCTTTATGAAGTAACATGAAAATTAATTACCTTAGATACTCCCAATACATTTTTCACATGTAGCAAACAACATTTAAGTTTCCTTCTAGGCGTTTCAAGATCATTTCGAATAGATTTGCAATTTTCTATCATTTAGTTAAATTTCTGTGTGCTTGCCGAGAGTAATTCCTAGTTGACCTATCACTTGCGAGGTTACGAAATAAAAGATTTGTTGAACCCATCTGCTAATAATTAAGCAAGGAAACTGTATTAGCATAGAGGGGGAAGGGGACGCCCCTGCCAAGTGATGTTGCTCACAAGCCTTCCACGCCAGATTTATTCTCAGCACAAGATTTAGTTCACATCCTCACCACCCCCAGATCTGACAACCTCCAAAACAGTCAGAGACGAGCCCCATAAGGTGGAAGATGAGGAACGGGTCACGGGTGATGCAAGTGAAGGAGAATCTAGGACTCATGCATTGTGGTAGGTTGTAGGTATGAAACGTCTCCAAGGATGGAGGATGGGGCGGTGCCTGGCTCTCCGGTGGCGCCGGGCTACGGATTCGGGCGGCGCGGGGGCCGGGAGGTCGGGGCGGCGACGAGGATGCGAGGTCGGCGCGGCGCCGGGCTGCGGGAGTAAAGGTTGGGGTGGCACCGGGCTGCAGGTCCACACGCCGGCCGTCGGGATGCAGGTCGAGGCACCGCGTTGGGCTGGAGGCAATCTTATGGCGACGGCAGCGGCAGAAAATGCCAGCAGCCTGGAATTAATCTAGGGGAGAAGGAGCGCGCGGAGGGGAGGATTTTGGGGGAGGAGCAACGGTGATTTGGGGAGGAGAGGAGCTGGCGGCGGGTGACTGGGAGGAGGAAAAGATAAGGTAGGGTTTGGTAAAGATGGGCATGGAGCGGTTCGATCCAGTGGATCTTCGAACCGACTTCAACAAATGCCTGTAATGGGCCCCTGATCTGATCCACGAAACGGTGATGGAGCAATGGATCGGAACCACTGGGACCTTAGGTTCGAGCGGATCGACCCTTCAGCACTGTCATTGTCGCTCGCTCTCCTCGGTGTGCTTGACGAGATACTCCACCTTTGGCTTGTGTACGATGCGGTCGCGTGCTCGTCCTACCACGTTGCTCACTCTCCGTCAGCACGCCGCTGTGCAAAGCTTGCGTCCACGCCTCCACGGTCTCGTGCGCAGAGGCAAGTCAGCAAGAGCCCCTGGCAGCTCGCCGCCATCGTGGCTGCGAGGCAGCGTCGCAGCGAGGTGCGCGTAGAATCAGCCTAGCGTTGTCGGCCTACAACAGCTCGCCGAGCTCGCGGTTGCGATCGCGAGGACCATGTATGAGACCGACCGTCAATGACACCGCTTCGGCGTAAGTATCAATGTTCTCGGAGGTCGGTGTCGTCGCTGTCGCCACGGCGGCCATAGCGTCCACAAGCGCCGCCCGGCTAGGAGCGGGGGAAAGAGAAGCGATGGCCGAAGCCGCCGTAGCCGGAGCGAGGGCATCGGGCATCGAGTCGCTTTGTTGCTCAACATTTACATGCGAGCTGGGTCGCAAGATGACCCTTGTTGATGTTTCATGATTTGCAGTAGTGTGTCTCTAAATCAAGATAAAACGGCACTGCGTAGCTGTGCTGGAGTTAACATGCAAGGTGGAAGGGTGCTTCCGCAGTACAGGATGGATTCACCATGCGTATACACGCAGCAACATAGGTGCTTCAAAAGATATGGGTCGACCCACCATAACCAATGGAGCGCATGGTGGTTCTACTCGCGCTCTAGTACCAGTGGGTGTTTTCATCCACGAGCTTCACACGTCATCCATCCCGGAGCCGGCGCCATCGACCACTGATCCAGCACATCCCCAAGCTAGCCAGGAGGTCATGATGATAGACGTGGACTGGAGGCAACCCTTCATCGACTACATCCGTGAGCAAAAGGTTCCCTCGGACAAGAACTTGGCTGAGCAACTCATCCGCCGCGCCAAGTCCTACATCCTAGTCGGAGAAAAGCTCTATGTTGACGGTGAAAATCCGTCAACCTAGCCATGAGTTTACCTTCGGTGTTGGCATGAGTTGTATACCTTATCCATTGGTACTAACCCCCGTGGTATAACAAGTTCACGTGTGCATGTCGGTTTTGGAGTTTAATGTTTATGCAGGGTTTTAGTGTTGAATGCAAGACTTTCGGGATAAGTTCATCAAGCACCTCATGACAAGACCTTGAAGCCCCGTACAAGTCATGCAATGAAGCAAACTTAACTCCAAGAAGCCAGGGACTTGATCCGAGAAGACGACAGACTCCGAGGACCTGACCAGAAAAGTGCTGAATCTTGCAAGACAAGGAGTTGAGTCCAATTCGGAGAGAAACTGACGACATGGACCTACATGCAGAAGGGGGAAACATCCAGGAAGCAAGGGAACCGACGTAGAGCAAAGGAGGCCTCGGGCTGGGCCTGGATGGGCCCAGGCCGGCCGGCCCAGTCCGGTCGGCCCAGGCCCATCCAGGGCCCATTTGCCCCCTCCTTTGCCCTAGCCGCCAATCGGGCTATTTATAGCCCCCTGACCGAGAGCCACGCAGAGAAGAATTCGTCATCGGCCGCCGAGGAGCAGAGAAGAGAGGGACACCATCTCGGAGAGGAGAGGGTCGAGCTAGTTGACTAGGGTTTCCCTAGCCGACGTGGGAACCTTGCACGGAAGACCATGTCGGAGTTCCCGGAGCTAGAAGCAAGATCAAGGATCTCGGTGGTGGTCTTGTGTATGTATCATTGTTATAGTTGAATTATCAAGTTGAATCTTTTCCTAGCGATCAAGTGTTTCCTCGAAGATTTCGTTTTTCGATCGGCTTGCTTATTCCAATTCTATTCTCGAGATAGATTACATAGGGTGTTCTTGTAGCCGCGGTGGCTAGAGGTACACGCCGGATCTTCCGAAAGAATCTCGACTTGTCTTTTGACTCGCCCTAAGCTCCCCGCATGAATAGGGATACGTTATGACGAGAATGGGGGTTCCGAAAGGCGGATGTTTTCGGATTTGGACGGGAAACCACGATTTAAAGAGGCTTCTATTAAGATTCGATTTGCTACTTCTTCTCTTGCTTGGAACTTCAACAAAAGGCTTACCCCGATCCCTCTAGATCGGTTTATCTACCCAATCTTACTTTGTTTTCTCCGGTCTTTAGTAGATTAGATTCGTTTCGTGTCTTTTACTTAGATGCATTAGGGTTTCTTTTATCGAAGATTGAAGTTACTTGGCTTTATTAGATTAAGTTTTGCGTCACACATTTGTTCCACGGATTCGATACCTTGGGTTCACCACTCGAGTGAAGAAGGGTCCCTTGACTACGACGGGAGACTTGTCCGCTTGCAAGTCACAAACGAACTTTGATACAATTATTAACCGTCAACAAGCCCCTTTTTCCACGGCGCCGTTCTTGCCGGGAACAGTGATCAAGATTTGATTTTTTTTATTGCCTTTTTGTAATTTTCAGTTTTCTTTTTGTTTTTCTTTTTGCATCTACTAAACTTTTATCATCCTCAAAATACATCTAATCTAGTTTGTCTAACCCTAATTTTTATAGATTTGTTTTTACTTTCTAGTTTTTGCATACTTTGTTTATTTCTAACCCTAACAGGAGATGGACGGCTACCTCTCCAACAAACCCGATAATTTTGTGGATGATCTAGAAAAACTTTACAGGCTAAGGAGACGCGAAGCACATCAAGCTAAAAAGTTGGATTTTGTAGATTTGGAGTCGGAAGACAAAGGATCGCAGGAATCTCCGAAGAATTCACCACCTCAAAGTCCTCGGGAGAATCGACTTCCACCAATGGGTGACCAACCACCGGAAGAACGCAAGATTGGGGAGGTATGCACCCCAGACATCATCGACCTACCAATCTTGAACCTCGAGGAGATCGGAAGACTGTTCGAGATCAAGACCTCAACAATCCGCATGGTGCAACATTCACCCTTCACCGGCTTTTTCCGTTCTCACTACTCGGGAAGGCTTTGCAATGGTTCCACTCTCAATCGGCGGAGACGGTGCAAAATTGGAACACGTTGATGAAGGCTTTCATGAAGGAATACTACTCACCGGGTAAAACTCAAAGCTTGCGTAATAAGATTGCCACCTTTGTTCAATATCCTACGGAAACTATCTTGGAGGCATTCGAGCGCTTCAACAAGTACACCCGGGCGGTTCCACATCACAAGTTCCCGAAGGAAGACCTCGTGCAAAAGTTCTATCAAGGACTCACCATGGCGTCAAGGACGATCATCGATGCATCGGCGGGAGGATCCATCATCGAACTTACACCGACGGAAGCTTTCACTCCATTCAAGAAGGTCGCGGATAATGACACGTGGGCGTCGTCCGGGCGCCTACATCCGGTTCAACCCACGGGGAACGTCAAAGGAGTCTTGCAAGTGGAGAAGGAGAACATACTTGAAGGCAAGATCGACTCGCTCATGAGGAGGTTGGAGAAAATGGAGATGGAAAAGAAAGAGGCTCAAGACTTGAAGGCCGCCGAAGCAAGGTCCACATGCGAAGAATGTGGAGAGTATGGCCATGTCCGCAAAGATTGTCCGGAGGAAGCCAAAGTGCTCGACTACATGAGGAAGGGAGAATTGCCGAACTTCCGCTACGGGCAAGGTAGGCCTCAATTTAATGCAAGCTCATCTATTCCTAACGCGGTTCCGCTTCGTATACAATTGAAGGAGTTCATGGATGAGCAAGCTAAGATCAACAAGGACACCGTCACCAAGTTCAAAACCATAGACAAGGTGTTGGAGAATATCGATAGCAAAGTGACGGAGGTCGAAAGTTCCAATCATCAAGTGCTCAACATGATGAAGATGCTCGAGACGCAAGTTGGACAACTTGCGGGGCGCCTCACTAATGATGAAGGGAAGCTTCCGGGACAACCCAAATGTCCCGAATCGGCGAAGGCCATTCAAACACGTTCGGGGAAGGAGACCGAAGATCCGGAACGTTCCGCGGGAGCAAGGAAGCTTAAACCATCCACCGAGGTGGAAGGAGTTGCTAAAGAGAAGGTTACGGGGATCGTCACCGAGGAACCCGAATTTGAGATGCCGGAGGAAGACACGAGGATACCGCAACTCAAGCCACGCTACTTCCGAGGTAAACTTGACAACCACTTTGAGAAGTTTGTGGAAGTTGTGCGTAGACTTAGCATCAACATGCCATTACTAGATGCCCTACAAGTACCTACATATTCTCGTTACTTTAAAGACATACTTGCAAATAAATATGAGATAGCAACACTCGGGGTAGATCATGTCAAGATGTCCGAGGAGTGTAGTGCCGCTATTGCTAATGGGCTAGAGAAACAAAAAGACCCCGGGTGCCCTACAATTCCATGTTCGGTTGGTTCTTTCAACTTCGAGAAGGCGTTATGCGACCTTGGAGCTAGTGTGAGCGTCATGCCGAGGGGTGTGTTCGAGAAGCTACGCCTACCAATGGAGCCTACGGGAATATGTTTGGAGTTGGGAGACAACTCCATTCGCTATCCCTTGGGCATTGCTGAAGATGTACCCGTGAAGGTCGGACACCACTTCATCCCCATCGACTTTGTTGTGCTCGAGATGGGAGAGAGGGAGAAGCCGCCGCTCATCCTAGGGAGGCCTTTCCTCAAGACCGTAGGAGCTACTATTGATGTTGGCAAGGGGGAGATCATGTTCGATATCAACGGAGAAAGGAGTTCCTTCAAGTTCCGTCCAAGAATCGAGGCATGCAACATGATTGGAGTGAAGGGAGAACCAAAACAAATGGAGGGGCTGAAAAAGAAGAAGGAGCCGAAAAAATGAACGTAAAGAAAATCAAAGAAGGTGTTGCATCCGTCAAGACAAAGCAAGAGAAGACGCCTGTGAAGACCAAAAAAATGACTAAGCCGGAAGACAAGCCCGCGCCCAAGATGGTGCGGAAGTGGGTACCCAAGATTGCAACACCCGCAAAGAGCGTTGATCTGAAGTAATCAAGTGAAGAAGTCTAGCTATAGACTATAAACGAAGCGCTAGGCGGGAGGCAATCCGTTTCGTCGAGTCAAGAATAAGCTACCGGGAGGACAACCCGATTCCAGGTTTTTCGAGTATTTTTAATAATTTAGTTTTTGAGTTTTATTACGCAAAGACATTAGACTTAGAAGTGGTTGAACAATATTAGAGACATAATTCTTGATTGAATGTTTGCTTTATCATAAACCCTTTGCATGAACCCTCCTATGTGCTTGTTTGTTCTTTTCTTTTCGAGAAACCCGAACCAAATAATTTCAGAACCTAACTCAACCTTTCACCCTCATTATGGTGCTGAGGTTGACTTATTTTTCATGCTAAAACCACACGAGTAGAGCCACGATTTATATCTATGTGTTAATAAAAAAAATTCAGCACGTGGTAGAACTCGCGTGAACCTAGAAATCAAAACTTTTGGTTGGTTTTAAAAATCTATATCCTTGGTTTCTCTAGGATTAGAATTTTTCTAAGCCTATTCTAATTTTGTTTTATTCAAAATCTTTCTTATTTAGCCAAAATTAGAACCTAAACCTATGCCCCCATGATCAAGCCGGAAAAAGTCTGCTCTCAACCGATGAAGGCAAACTATACCGGTGAGACCGAAATCGACGTAGTCGAAAAATATTTTCGACTTACATTTGTTTTTAATGGTTTAAAAACTTCTCTAAAATTGTGTTTGAACTCTTGCATGGCTCTGAAAAATATTTTAAATTTCGAATTACAGGAGTGCTTAACCTTAAACACACCTTAATGGAGGCAATCTAGTTTGAATTAATCATGCATGCACCATTGGATTCCCTTTTATCAACTTTCACCAATTCCACATGCAAAGGACAAGCATGGTGGGCAGCAAGCATCAACTTTGCAGGAATTTCATGGTGGCATGTGAAGCAAGTGGAGCTAGGGAGCATGGACATGACCCAAAGCATGAAGCATCAAGTGGAAGGACCAATAATGCAAGAAAAGGAGTGGACGAGAGCGTTTGGGCGGTGCAACTCGTGGAGCACGCGGGCGGGAAAGTTGCGGAGGCGAAATGATCGTCTTGGAAGAAAGACAAGGCGGGGGAGGTGCACCGAGGGACCCCCGGGCGGCCGGCCCGAGCCGGCCGGCCTCACCTACCTAAGGAGCCCCCGGCTCCTGTTTTCTGCAGGCAAGCTTCCCTCTCCTTCCTTTGTTTGTGTGTTCAAGTTTGTGTGCTCAAAACCTCCGTAGACATAGCCAACCTTCCCAAGCTTGATAGCTCAAGAAAAAAAAATCCACATCCTTAATCCACTCAAAGTCCACATCCGAAGCAAAGAGTTTAAGTGCCTAGTTACCGGTTGCAACCCGGATTTTTAGTTGAAGAAAGAGTGCAGCAACCATGTGGAAGAAGACCACAAGTCTCTTCTCTAAGAAGAAGAGTTCGTCGTCGTCCAAGCCGTCATCAACCACGTCTTCGAGGAGGCACTCGGTTTCCGAGTCTCCCTGGAGCATGGAGACGGATACGGCACCACCGAGGAGGAACGATGCTCTCCTCCTTGGTGGTATGAGGGCTGCAAGAAGCACGTCCATGAGGTTTACCGAACCTCGTGGGCACACGGAGGAGCAGCCCGCACCACCACGATGATCGACCCATTCAACCGCGCCACCTCCCTACACTCCGACATACCCTTCGTACGGCTTCATCATCTTGTCATCGGAGGAGGAGGAGAGGCTCTCTAATCTTGAGAAGAGGCTTGTGCCCAACGTCGAGTTCGACGACCAAGCACTCTACACCTTGGGTTTTGCCACCGACATATACTATATGTTGGGGCACCTTGGATGGGTGCAGTTCTCCAACGGAGTATCGGTGGACACCCACTTGGGGTTCGCCTTGGAAATTTTAATGACTATTGCACCCATCCTTGATGATGATGGGGTGCAAAGCTTGTCATTCCGTTTGGAGGGAGTCCAACAAGTGGTTCCCTACGAGCACGTTAGGGAGCTGCTTGGATTCCACAAGGGAGCTCCGGAGAAAGTTGACGTGCCACCCGGCATGTTAGCGGGATTTTGGAATATGATCTCCGGAGAAGCCCATCAACAAATTGCATCCGCAACCCCATTATCCGGATATTTCACTCTTGGATGTGCAAGAGGGTATTGGGGAGGATGAAGGAGACAAAGGTGACGACACGGAGTTGAATTGGCTATACTCGGCTTTAATTGCCAGGCGGCCAATAGACCCCTCTTACCTTATGATCAACCGTTGGTGTTGTGAAGCAACATCGGGGGCGGGTAATATTGGTTCGGGGTGCTACCTCTCCATGTTGGCCTTCTCCTTACGGCCGGGGATCGCAAGAAACCCCGACCATCTTTTGCGTGGTACCTCTCTCGGCATTGAGTATTTGCGGCAAGGCAAATACATTAGTGGAGATGAGAGAGGAGGTTATCGGTTGGCCATAGTAAACCTACCCCTTCCCAATGAGAGGCTTAGGCTTTTCATCGAAGGGAGAGAAGATTGCTTGGAAGAGGGACTCCTTGTCCCTGCAAGAAAGAACAAAAGAGGAAGAATCGTAGAGGAGGGAACATCCTCCGCACAAGCGAGTGGAGCACAACCCAATGTGCAACCATTCGGCGGGATCCCTCCTCCGCCAAGTTATTACGGAGGGCCACAAGAGCAAGCATGGGGGGTGGTGCACCGGTACCCCCACCAAATTATGTTGTGCCCAACGCTAACTTCGCGGAGTCCTACGCTCATCATCCCCAACCACAACAAAGCATGGCCATAATTGGAGGGTATGCTGCAAGAAACGCTCAAAACATTGCAGCCATCCAAGCTAACGCAGCTCAACTTGGTGAAGGAAATGCAAATATTGCCATTGAGCTTGGCGCCTTCACCTTGTGGAGCCAAATCAATTCGTCGGAGGAAATGTCCAATCATATTATGAGCAAGGGTATTATTATCAAGATCATCAACATCAACCACCGGCGGAGGACTAGAAGATTTAGGAACTTTAGTCTTCTTTTCTTTTCTTTTTCTCTGTAATTTTCAGCCTTTGCTTATGTGTGTTTGCGTAGTATTTTCTGTTTTTATTTAAATTTCAGCAAGCATGTTTGTTTATTTTCAGTTTGAATTTCAACTTGATGTCATCATTAATAAAGACACCACCTTGATTATATCATTGGAAAAGTTACAAAAATTTGTGCCATGATGATATATGATTATAATTGCAGCTTTGTTCATCTTTGTAATTGATCTATGCATGTTTAAGCTAGTGCTCTCTTAAAAATACAAATCTGAATTTATTTAAATGCTAGCTTAATTTTCAGCGGAGGTTATGATTAAAATAAAGACCCATAGTGTTTTATGTGCTCTCAAGTTATGAATAGATTAAAGATGTCTTTTATGCTCAAAAATATCGCTAACCTTGTCACAAATATCACTTGTGTGTTGCTCAACTTATCCAAAGCCTTATATATATTTGAGTGCATAAACCTTAGTGTACAAGATTTATTTTTGAGTGAGTTATTGTAGGCCATGATTTCTCTGGCCCGAGACTAAGAAGTTGGTCATTCCGTTTTTGCGTATCTATCTTTTTGCTAGCCTTTTATCCGTGCATTGTGTATCCCCGCATTGGAGATCTCACAAACTTCGCCGGATATCCACCCTTAAACCAAATATCATCTTTTGTGATTACCTCCTTGACCACAACCTATCGTTGAGAATGGATCATCAATTCAAGGAAGATCGCAAGACGGTGCCGACATTGAAGATTTCAAGTATCTCTCCAAGGAAAAATATTTCCGGTACCTACCTTATTTTTCGCCTCTTTGCTCGAGGACGAGCAACGTCTAAGCATGGGGGAGGAGGTTGGTACGGTGCAATTTTAGAGTTCAAAGGGGAGTATTTTTTAAAAAAATGATGATTGAAAAAAAAATTTCGGCGATATACGTGACTTCCAAGGTGAAGGTCTCACAAGAAGAAAGAAAAAAAATATATATAATGAATGAAAGAAAGAAAGAAAGAAAAGAATGAGAAATATGAGAAAGAGAAAAAAATATATGCGTAAAGTGAACTCCCCGGTTCTCTAAGAGTGCATTCAAGGCTTCAAGTTAAAAAGATCCATTCTCATTTTCCAACCATGTGCAATCCGATAACGAGGACTTCTTTTGTGCCTCGGGATCACTCTTTGCCATTTGCACATGTCCACTTATCTAAAGTATGTGTATTTTTCTCTTTCCCCTCCTTGATTTAACATTATTTTCCAATGACCTTTTTGACGAGTCTCGGTAAGACCATGAGAAGCTTGTCTTGTTTTGACAACACCTCATTTATAAAATCTTGTTAGGACTAAACTTTCCCAAAGCTCCATGTAAAGCCTACCACACATATATGTTATGAGAGGGAAAGGAGTAGAATATATAGGCTTGAGAGACAAGTGAGATGAGAGTTCATGAGCAATATACAAGATGATTTAAATTTGTGAACTTGGTTTAGCTTTTCTTTATCTCGTTCTTTATTTCCAAAATTCTGAGATCTATTTAAACTTTGTGAGCATGTTAATACTTGTGGGATAAGCTTAATAAGAATCTACCCTCCGTAGAGATGAAGGATAGTACATTATGGAACTTTATGAATTAAAATTTTGAGAGCATTATGTTTTCTCATGTATGATCAAATGCAAGGTTTAACACTGTTTGACAATGATGATATCCATCGAAGGCTTACTCGAGGACGAGCAAGGTTTAAGCATGGGGGAGATGTTGACGGTGAAAATCCGTCAACCTAGCCATGAGTTTACCTTTGGTGTTGGCATGAGTTTTATACCTTATCCATTGGTACTAACCCCCGTGGTATAACAAGTTCACGTATGCATGTCGATTTTGGAGTTTAATGTTTATGCAGGGTTTTAGTGTTGAATGCAAGACTTTCGGGATAAGTTCATCAAGCACCTCATGACAAGACCTTGAAGCCCCGTACAAGTCATGCAATGAAGCAAACTTAACTCCAAGAAGCCAGGGACTTGATCCGAGAAGACGACAGACTCCGAGGACCCGACCGAAAAGTGCTTGAATCTTGCAAGACAAGGAGTTGAGTCCAATTCGGAGAGAACGACGACATGGACCTACATGCGAAGGGGGAAGCATCCGGGAAGCAAGGGAACCGACGTAGAGCAAAGGAGGCCTCGGGCTGGGCTCGGATGGGCCTAGGCCGGCCGGCCCAGTCCGGTCGGCCCAGGACCATCCAGGGCCCATTTGCCCCCTCCTTTGCCCTAGCCGCCAATTGGGCTATTTATAGCCCCCTGACCGAGAGCCACGCGGAGAAGAATTCGTCATCGGCCGCCGAGGAGCAGAGAAGAGAGGG
The DNA here is from genome assembly GCA_947561735.1 of Cenchrus americanus. Taxonomy (NCBI): domain Eukaryota; kingdom Viridiplantae; phylum Streptophyta; class Magnoliopsida; order Poales; family Poaceae; genus Cenchrus; species Cenchrus americanus. The sequence continues at coordinate 28,714,349 of OX387243.1, forward strand.
ACACCATCTCGGAGAGGAGAGGGTCGAGCTAGTTGACTAGGGTTTCCCTAGCCGACGTGGGAACCTTGCACGGAAGACCACGTCGGAGTTCCCGGAGCTAGAAGCAAGATCAAGGAAGGATCCCGGTGGTGATCTTGTGTATGTATCATTGTTATAGTTGAATTATCGAGTTGAATCTTTTCCTAGCGATCAAGTGTTTCCTCGAAGATTTCGTTTTTCGATCAGCTTTGCTTATTCCAATTCTATTCGCGCGATAGATTACATAGGGTGTTCTTGTAGCCGCGGTGGCTAGAGGTACACGCCGGATCTTCCGAAAGGATCTCGACTTGTCTTTTGACTCGCCCTAAGCTCCTCGCATGAATAGGGATACGTTGTGACAGAATGGGGGTTCCGAAAGGCGGATGTTTTTGGATTTGGACGAGAAACCACGATTTAAAGAGGCTTCTATTAAGATTCGATTTGCTACTTCTTCTCTTGCTTGGAACTTCAACAAAAGGCTTACCCCGATCCCTCTAGATCGGTTTATCTACCCAATCTTACTTTGTTTTCTCCGGTCTTTAGTAGATTAGATTCGTTTCATGTCTTTTACTTAGATGCATTAGGGTTTCTTTTATCGAAGATTGAAGTTACTTGGCTTTATTAGATTAAGTTTTGCATCACACATTTGTTCCACGGATTCGATACCTTGGGTTCACCACTCGAGGGAAGAAGGGTCCCTTGACTAGGACGGGAGACTTGTCCGCTTGCAAGTCACAAACGAACTTTGATACAATTATTAACCGTCAACACTCTACAGGCGGGGCGCATCTTCTGGAGTACTCATGAAGTGCGTCCCCCGAGAAGAAGTCAAGGGTATCTTGGAGGAGATCCATAAAGGCGTCTGCGGCAACCACGCGTCCTCACGCACGCTGGTCAGCAAGGCTTTTCGACGAGCTTTCTACTGGCCCACAGCTCTGGGCGATGCCGAAGAACTCATCAGAAGGTGCCAAGGGTGCCAATACTTCACCAAGCAACAACACGTCCCGGCCTACAAGCTAGTCACCATACCGCCAACCTGGCCTTTCGCCTGCTGGGGGCTCGACATGATTGGGTCTCTCCCGATTGCGCCAGGTTGTTGACGGTGAAAATTAGTCAACCTAGCCATGAGTTTACCTTTGGTGTTGGCATGACTTTTGTATCTTATTCATTGGTACTAACCCCCGTGGTATAACAAGTTCACTTGTGCATGTCGGTTTTGGAGTTAAGTGTTTACGCAGGGTTTTAACGTTGAAAGCAAGACTTCCGGGATAAGTTCATTAAGCACCTCATGACAAGACCTTGAAGCCCGATACAAGTCAAGCGATGAAGTGAACATGACTCCAAGAGCCCAAGGACCAAGCCCGAGAAGATGATAAACTCCGAGGACCGAACCAGAAAAGTGCTGAATCTTGCAAGACAAGGAGTTGAGTCCAATTCGGAGAGAAACCGACGTCAAGGGCCCACATGCAAAAGGGGAGAACATCTAGAAGACGCGGGAAGCAACACCGGGCGAAGCAGGCAGCAAATTGGGCCGAAAAGGGCCCAGGCCGGTCGGCCCAGGCCGGCCGGCCCAGCCCTTTTTGGGGCCTAATCGGCCTCCCCTTTGACCTAATTGCTTCTCAGGCTATAAATAGCCCCCTGACCGAGAGCCATGCATCATCCAATTCGTAATCCGCCGCCGAGGAGCAGAGAAGCTTGAGGGACACCATCTCGGAGATGAGGGTCGTACTAGTTGTCTAGGGTCTCCCTAGCTGACATGGGAACCTTGCATGGAAGACCACGTCGGAGCTCCGGAGCGAGGATCAAGATCGAGGGAGGGTCCCGGTGGTGATCTTGTTCATGTAATCATTCATGGTGAAGTTTGTAAGTGAATTCGATTTCTAGCGATCAAGTGCCTTCTCGATGATTTTGTTTTCTTCTTGGTTTTGCTTCTTCTACGATCTATTCTTAAGATAGATTACATAGGGTGCTCTTGTAGCCGCGGTGGCTAGAGGTGCATACCGGACCGGCCAAGTGATTTCAACTTGTTCTATCGAACTCGCCCTAGACTACCCGCATGAGTAGGGATACGTTGTGACAGAACGGGGGTTCCAAAAGGCGGGCGTTTTCGGAGTCGGATGGAAGGCCATGATTTAAAGATGCTTTTAATGAGATTCGCTTTTCTATCTTTATCTATCTTGTTTGGAGCTACAACATAAGCATGATCTAGACTCTCTAGATCGGTTATCTCTTGCTTTCTCTTGCTACCTCTTTAGTAGATTAGATTAGATTCATTTTCTTTATGAGTTAGTAGATTAGATGCAATTTGATTTTTCCATAGATAGCTTTACCTTGCTTTACTAGATTGAATCCTTGCGTTGCACATTGTTCCACGGATTCGATACCTTGGGGTCACCACTCGAGGGAAGAAGGGTCCCTTGACTACGACGGGAGACTTCTCCACTTGCAAGTCACAAACGAACTTTGATACAACTATTAACCGTCAACAAGCCCCTTTTTCTCGGCGCCGTTGCCGGGGAACAAGCAATCAAGATCTGATCTAGTATCGCTTATCTTTCGGTTTTTCTTTTGATTTTCTTTTGCATCTCTTATGTTTGATCATCCCCAAAAAGAAAAAAAAGAGTCAATCTAATCTAGTTTTGATTAACCCTAATTTTTCTTTTCTTTTTAGATTTTTGTTTTATTGCTAACCCTAACCGGAGATGGTTGGCTACCTCTCCAAGAAACCCAAACTTTTTGTGGATGATCCAGGAAAACTTTACAGGCAAAGGAGACGTGCAACACAAGCTAAAGGGTTGGAAATTCAAAAGTTGAAGTCGAAGGACCATCAAAATCTCCAAGGGAATCACCACCTCCAAGTCAAGACGCCGGAAGGCCATTCCAAATCAACAAGGATGGAGAAGATGGAGATAGAGAAGGAAGCTCAACACCTAAAGGCTGCCAAGGCAAGATCCACATGCGGGGTGTTCATCGTGATGAAGATGTTAGAGACGCAAGTGGGACAACTTGCCGGACAACCAATTGGTGACAAAGAAGAATATCCGAGACAACTCCAAGGTCCCAAGACGGCGAAGGCTACTCAAGCTCATTCGGGAGAGATGAAGGATCACACTAGGAGACCACGAAGATCACGACCGAAGGACCGGAGTTCGAGATGCCGAGCCACAAGGAAGTTGTTGCATCCGTCAAGACCAAAGGACAAAGCCAGCCTGTGAAGACCAAAAAAAATGACTAAGAAGAAGTGGGTACCCAAGATTGCAACACCCACAAAGAGCGTTTAACCGGAGTAATCAAGTGAAGAAGTCTAGCCATGGACTATAAACGAAGCGCTAGGCGGGAGGCAACCCGTTTCGTCGAGTCAAGAATAAGCTACCGGGAGGACAACCCGATTCCAGGTTTTTCAAGTCTTTTTAATAATTCAGTTTTGAATTTTACTACGCAAAACATTAGACTTAGAATGGTTGAACAATATTAGATACATAATTCTTGGTTGAATATCTTGCTTGATCATAAACCCTTTACATGAACCATCCTATGTTGTTTGCTTCTCTTTCGAGAAACCAAAACCAAAAAAAAAATTCAGAACCTAACTCAACCTTTCATCCTCTTTATGATGTTTTGGTTGACTTGTTTTTCATGCTAAAAACACACGAGTAGAGCCACGACTTGTATCTAGATGTTATTTAAATTTCAGCACGTGGTAGGACTCGCGTGAACCTAGAAACTTGATTTTTGGTTGGTTTAAAAATCCATATCCTTGGTTTCTCTAAGATTAGAATTTTTCTAAGCCTCACTTAATTTTATTTCATTCAAAATCTCTCTCATCTAATCAAAATTAGGACCTAAACCTATGCCCCCATGATCAAGCCGGGAAAAGCTTGCTCTCAACTAATGAAGGCAAACAATACCGGTGAGACCGATATCAACGTAGACGGAAAATATTTTCGACTTACATTTGTTTTTAATGGTTTAAAAACTTCTCTAAATTTACGCTTGAGCTCTTGCATGGCTCTGAAAAATATTTTTAAATTTCGAAATTAGAGGAGTGCTTAGCCTTAAACACACTTAAAGGGAGGCAATCTAGTTAACCTAACTATACATGCACCATGATACATCACGGGATGCCCCTCCAACATCTTTTATCAAACCACATGCAAAGTACAAGCATGGGGGGCAGCCAAGGCTTTGTTTTGTAGGAATATCATGGAGGCATGTGAGGCAAGGGAGTATGGAAGTGAATCAAGCGAAAACATCAAGAGGAAGGAGCAATAATGCAAGCGAAGGAGTGGACGGGAACGTTTGGAAGGTGTACGCGGTCACGAAGCAACATGCACTAGAGAAGAACCGAGCCAAGAGGAGGAGAGAGGTAAGTCTTTCATCCAACTCTTTGTTCGTGTGCTCTAGTTTGTAGGCCGGAATCACCTTAGACTTAGCCATCCATCGCGTTTGTTTCGTGCAACAAATCACATCATTAATCCACTCAAAGTCCAGACTCCAAAATAATATTCGTGTACCTTGTTACCGGGTGAAAACCCCGGATATATATTTGTGAGGGAGAGCGCTGCAATCATGGAAGAAAACTACAAGCCTTTTCACCAAAAAAGGGAAGGGATCATCGTCGTCTAAGCCAACAACCTCTTCGAGGAGGCACTCAGTTTCTGAGTCTCCTCGGAGTATGGAGGAGGACACGGCACCGCCGAGGAGGGACCACACTCTTCTCCTCGGTGGCATGAGGGCTACACGAAACTCGTTTATTAGGTTTACCAAACTTCAATAACATATGGAGGAGCCGCACGTCCAACCTCGCCACTTGACACGATCATCCGCTCCACCTCCATACGCTCCGCAGTATTCCGAGGGGTATGTCATCATGATGGAGGAGGAGGAGAAGAAGCTCGCTCACCTTAAGTAGAGGTTGTAGCGAACGTCGACATCGACGACCAAGCTCTCCACATATTGGGTTTCCATACGGGACACCGGTGCAATTCTCTAACGGATTGTCGGCAAACACCCACAAGGAATTCGCCTAGGAAATTTTCATGACCATGGCGCATACCCTTGATGAAGGAGTGCTGAGTCTCTCATTATGTTGGAGGGAGCCCACAAGTGGAGAAGAAGTAAGACACCGTCGGAAGGGTAACCTTGATCAATGATGCTATTTCTAGCACCTTGATGGGGTAATCTCCTTTCATCCATGGGTTGCAATCGATCTTGATATGTAATCATACTTTGTTGGATTATCTATCTATCATCTTGTGTTGGAAATACTTTAATGCTTAAGGTTAGCTACCATGCCGTAAAGGGAGTATAGACCTCAAAGCTTCCTTGGATCCATTCAACACAATCCCCGATAGATTAGATTGGTTTTCATGTTCAAAACGATTGCATGTTCTTGTATCGTAGACCCATGGGCGAGTGTCCCCTATTTTCAAAGCTCTGGAACAAGTGGATGTGCATGAGGCACATGGGAAGGTTTTTGGAGTATGATCACGGGAGGAGACCATCAACAAAGAAATACTATCCGGAACCCCATCATCCAAGTGTGTCACTTTTGTGCAAGTGGATTTTTGGGAGAATAAGAGAGACAAAGATAACCAACACGGAGTTGAATTGGCTTTACTCGGCTTTGATTGCCAAGTGGCCAATAGACCCCACTCACCTATGATCAAACGGTGGTGTTGTTAAGCAACATCGAGTTCGGGAGATATTGGTTTGGGGTGTTGCCTCTCCATATTGGCTATCTCTTTAAAACCGAGTATTACAAGGAACCCGAATCATCTCCTACCCGGGACTTCCCTAGGAATATATGAAGAAAAGTAAATATATAAGTGAAGATGAGAGAGGAGGCTTCCAAGTGGCCTAGGTGAATTTGCCCCTTCCGGATTGAAGATTAGAACTTTTTCTTGAGGGGAAGAAGATTGGTTAGAGGAAGGACTTCTTGTGCCGGCGAAGAAAAATAAAAGAGAAGGATTATAGGAGAAGGATCTTCTATGGCCCAAGAATAAGGTGCACAACAAAATTATGTCCCACCATTGGGAGGAACCTCGGCGCCGCCGAGTTACTACGGTGGTGTACCAATGCAAGCATGGGGGAGTGGTGCAGCCATACCCCCACCATTTTTGCGGTGCCCAACGTAGCCTTTGCGGAGCCATATGCACACCTTCCCCAACTACAACAAAATGTGGCCACCATTGGAGGATACGCTGCAAGGAACGTGCAAATTATTGCAGCCATCCTAACCAATGCAAACCAAATGGGTGAAGGAAATGCAAACGTCGCTTATGTGCTTGGACACCTTCACCTAGCACCGTCGGACAATTCATAGGAGGAGTAGTGCATTCCTATTACAAGTAAGGGTACAACAACCAAGACTATCAATATCAACCACCGGCGGAAGATTAGAGAGAGGAGGAGCTTTTGTTATCTTTCCTTTACCCCCTTTTCTTTAATTTTCAGCTTGGATATGCCTATGTATGCGTAGTATTTTCAGCTTTACTTTAATTTTTAGTTTTTAGTTTAATTTTCAGCGTGTGTGTTAGTTTTTATTTTCATCATGAATAATGTCACCACCAAGTTTTTACCATTAGTAAAGTTACAAGGTTTATGCCATGATGATATATGATTATAATTGCCGCTTTGTTTATCTATGTAATTGATTTATGCATGTTTAACCTAGTGCTCTCTTAAAAATACAAATCTGAAATTATCTAAATTCTAGCTTAATCTTTGGCGGAGGTTATGATTAAAATAAAGACCCATAGTGTTTCATGTGCTCTCAAGTTATGAATAGATTAAAGATGTCTTTTATGCTCAAAAATATTGCTAACCTTGTCATAAATATCACTTGTGTGTTGCTCAACCTATCCAGAGCCTTATATATATTTGAGTGCATAAACTTTAGTGTACAAGATTTATTTTTGAGTGAGTTATTGCAGGCCATGATTTCTCTGGCCCGAGACTAAGAAGCTGGTCATTCCGTTTTTGCGTATCTATCTTTTTGCTAGCCTTTTTATCCGTGCATTGTGTATCCCCACATCGGAGATCTCACAAACCTCGCCGGATATCCACCCTTAAAACCAAATATCATATTTTGTGTTTACCTCCTTGACCACAACCTATCGTTGAGAGTGGATCATCAATTCAAGGAAGATTGCAAGACGGTGCCAATATTGAAGAATTCAAGTATCTCTCCAAGGAAAAATATTTCCGGTACCTACCTTATTTATCGCCTCTTTGCTCGAGGACGAGCAACGTCTAAGCATGGGGGAGGAGGTAGGTACGGTGCAGTTTTAGAGTTCAATGGGGAGTATTTTAAAAAAATGATGATGAATGAAAAAAATTATTATTATTAAAGGTGATGTACGTGACTTCCAAGGTGAAAGTCTCACAAAATATATATATATAATGAAAGAAAGAAAGAAAGAAAAGAATGAGAAATATGAGAAAGAGAAAAAATATGAGTATGCGTAAAGTGAACTCCCCGGTTCTCTAAGAGTGCATTCAAGGCTTCAAGTTTAAAAGATCCATTCTCATTTTCCAACCATGTGCAATCCGAAAACGAGGACTTCCTTTGTGCCTCGGGATCACTCTTTGCCATTTGCACATGTCCATTCATCTAAAAGTGTGTGTATTTTTCTCTTTCCCCTCCTTGATTTAACATTATTTTCCAATGACCTTTTTGACGAGTCTCGGTAAGACCATGAGAAGCTTGTCTTGTTTTGACAACATCTCATTCATAAAATCTTGTTAGGACTAAAACTTTCCCAAAGCTCCACATAAAGCCTACCACACATATATGTTATGAGAGGGAAAGGAGTAGAATATATAGGCTTGAGAGACAAGTGAGATGAGAGTTCATGAGCAATATAAAAGATGATTTAAATTTGTGAACTTGGTTTAGCTTTTCTTTATCTCTTTCTTTATTTCAAAAATTCTGAGATCTATTTAAACTTTGTGAGCATGTTAATACTTGTGGGATAAGCTTAATAAGAATCTACCCTCCGTAGAGGTGAAGGCTAGTACATTATGGAACTTTAATGAATTAAAATTTTGAGAGCATTATGTTTTCTCATGTGTGATCAAGTGCAAGGTTTAAACATTGTTTGGCAATGATGATATCCATCGAAGGCTTACTCGAGGAAGAGCAAGGTTTAAGCATGGGGGAGATGTTGACGGTGAAAATCCGTCAACCTAGCCATGAGTTTACCTTCGGTGTTGGCATGACTTTTGTATCTTATTCATTGGTACTAACCCCCGTGGTATAACAAGTTCACTTGTGCATGTCGGTTTTGGAGTTAAGTGTTTACGCAGGGTTTTAACGTTGAAAGCAAGACTTCCGGGATAAGTTCATTACGCACCTCATCACAAGACCTTGAAGCCCGATTCAAGTCAAGCGATGAAGTGAACATGACTCCAAGAGCCCAAGGACCAAGCCCGAGAAGATGATAAACTCCGAGGACCGAACCAGAAAAGTGCTGAATCTTGCAAGACAAGGAGTTGAGTCCAATTCGGAGAGAAACCGACGTCAAGGGCCCACATGCAAAAGGGGAGAACATCTAGAAGACGCGGGAAGCAACACCGGCGAAGCGGCACAAATTGGGCCGAAAAGGGCCCAGGCCGGTCGGCCCAGGCCGGCCGGCCCAGCCCTTTTCGGGGCCCAATCGGCCTCCCCTTTGACCTAATTGCTTCTCAGACTATTAATAGCCCCCTGACCGAGAGCCACGCATCATCCAATTCGTAATCTGTCGTCGAGGAGCAGAGAAGCTTGAGGGACACCATCTCGGAGATGAGGGTCGTGCTAGTTGTCTAGGGTCTCCCTAGCCGACTTGGGAACCTTGCATGGAAGACCACGTCGGAGCTCCGGAGCGAGGATCAAGATCGAGGGAGGGCCCCGGTGGTGATCTTGTTCATGTAATCATTCATGGTGAAGTTTGTAAGTGAATTCGATTTCTAGCGATCAAGTGCCTTCTCGATGATTTTGTTTTCTTCTTGGTTTTGCTTCTTCTACGATCTATTCTTAAGATAGATTACATAGGGTGCTCTTGTAGCCGCGGTGGCTAGAGGTGCATACCGGACCGGCCAAGTGATTTCAACTTGTTCTATAGAACTCGCCCTAGGCTACCCGCATGAGTAGGGATACGTTGTGACAAAACGGGGGTTCCGAAAGGCGGGCATTTTCGGAGTCGGATGGAAGGCCACGATTTAAAGATGCTTTTAATGAGATTCGCTTTTCTATCTTTATCTATCTTGTTTGGAGCTACAACATAAGCATGATCTAGACTCTCTAGATCGGTTATCTCTTGCTTTCTCTTGCTACCTCTTTAGTAGATTAGATTAGATTCGTTTTCTTTATGAGTTAGTACATTAGATGCAATTTGATTCTTCAATAGATAGCTTTACCTTGCTTTACTAGATTGAATCCTTGTGTTGCACATTGTTCCACGGATTCGATACCTTGGGTTCACCACTCGAGGGAAGAAGGGTCCCTTGACTACGATGGGAGACTTGTCCGCTTGCAAGTCACAAACGAACTTTGATACAACTATTAACCGTCAACACAGGTGGATTCAACAGAGTCTTGGTGGCCATCGACAAGTTCACCAAGTGGATCAAGGTCAAGCTGGTCACATGCCCCAAGGCCGACAGAGTACTCGACTTCTTGGATGAACTCGTGCATCGCTACGGACTACCCCACCGCATCATCGCCGACCTGGGCTCCAACTTCAACAATCACCAGTTCTGGGAGTACTGCGAGAACAGCGGGATCGACGTCCGATATGTCTCAGTTGCCCATCCTCGGGCCAATGGACAAGTCGAGCGCGCAATGGGATGGTACTCGATGCTCTCAAGAAGCGGCTGCATGATGCTGCTAATTCAAAAGGAGGCAAGTGGATCAAGGAACTATCCAATGTGATCTGGGGGCTACGTACTCAACCCTCCAAGCCAACGGGACAATCGCCATACTTCCTGGCCTACGGCTCCAAAGCAATTCTCCCTGTCGACGTCATGTGGGATTCACCAGCAGTAGAGCAATACGACGAAGGCATATCTGAAGATAGCAGATGAGTTGATATTGATGGACTCGAAGAAGCTCGTTGCGCCGCCCTCGTCCAATCAGCAAGGTACCTTGAGGGTATCCGACGCTACCATGATCGCAACGTCAAGGAACGCTCCTTCAACGTTGGTGATCTCGTCCTCCGCCGCATCCAGAACACAGAAGGACTGCACAAGCTCAGCTCGCCATGGGAAGGTCCCTTCACAGTTGCAAAGGTGACCGGACCAGGCTCCTACCGCCTCCAGACGCTTGTAGGCGAAGACTCAGCAACTCGTGGAATATCGACCAGCTCTGTCGATTCTACGCCTAGTCTCTCGACTACCCTGGGGGCTCAAGTCTGCACGACTACTCCTAGACCCCTTCGCTGTAAGCGGCCTCCGGGTCCAGGCACTAGTCTCCGGACTACTCTACTCCAAGATCTAGCGTTCACGGCTACTAACGGATCTTGGGCTGCTCAGAGCGACAAAGGACTTCAGCAGCGGTCTACTAAGAGACCATGTACTTCTAGATCCAGCCTATACGGCTACTAACAGATCTACTGATGTAAGCGGCTATGCGCCCTAGCACCACTTAGCCGTAGACGGCCTTCGGGTCCTGGCGACTACACTTGTAAAACGGCCCTGGCCATCCAGGTGTACTTCCCTCAGTAATAAAGTTTGATTATCTATCAACTGACTTACTGTATTTCCCTCAACGGGCCTACTGGCGAGTACCACTACTCGTGACAACTCCACGATGAGAACTCCGCATACATATATCGCGATAACGAGTACTTATTTCTGAAAGTTTTCTCATTCATAAGTAAACAAGTTCAGTACAACTTTGTTTATACACAACTATTGCTACAAGCTAACCCTACAGGACTACTGGAGGTTCAGCTTTCCGACGACTTGCTCAGGAATTGGCGCCATCTGCTCCAGGAGATCCGTGTACTGCTCATCAGTACAGTTAGCGGCTAATCTGCCCGCGACTACATCCACCGGAGCCTTGGGGAAGTACGACTTCATGTACACCAAGACTTGATTGGGGATGGATTTCGCCAAATGCTTGACGTACGTCGCCAGATGACTGGGAGCTTCTCTCAGCCGGTCCACCAATGGAGCTATCTTCGGCCCGCCCGGATGAGGCACCAGTAGCCTCGCAATGGGAAGTGCGGCTTCTTCAAGTTCTTTGAGCTGGGCCCGCAACTTCTCGCAGTCTTCGTTCAACTTCTGCAGGGATTTGTAGCAGTTGACGAGGTCACGGTCCGAGGCAATTCGGAGCTCCATGTGCTTATCGCACTCGTAAGCCAACTGCTTATAATCATATTCAAGTACCTCGCGGGCCTCCTTCTCCCGGTAGAAGAGGTTCTTCATGTCGACTTCTGAAGCCTTCAGTTGCTCGACCCGGGTCTCAAGCTCTGCAATCAACAAACAAGGCGGGGTTAGACTACTGCAAGGTACTTCCAATGGGTACTCGACAAGACAGCAGCGTACCTTTGTTCTTGTTGCGGAGCGACTTGTTCTTGTGCACCAGCTCGTCGCTCTTCGCCTGCATGTCCTGGACTTCATTATGGTACTGAGCGAAGGCACCGTCAAGCTTCGACTAGAGCATGGCGGAGTGCTTCCGGGCCTTCGCGAGTTCCTCCTCCAATGCTTCCGCCCGGAGCACTGTATCACCGTATCCCTGGAACATGTCAGATTTCTGTCGGGATCTCTCCACGACATCCTGCAGCAGACAATAGCTGTTACTCGGGTACTCAGCACTTATGGCAGATTGACTACTCAAGGGTACCGACAACTTACCTTCATCCACTGCTCGGCCCGGCGCATCGCCTCCAAGTGACGCGCTACCGCCGCCGGGTCGACGAGATCGTCCGCCAGAAGTTCGATCCCACCACGACTACTCGTGGCAGCCTTGGACATCAGCGCCGAACGGATCGGCTCCGCATCCTGAATCTCTGGCGACGGACGACTACTTCCAGGTTTGACTCTGGTAGTACATCGCCGCGCTCCTCTTCGGCCATCGCGAGGGCTCCTCCCTGGCTACCTCCGCCGGCTCGGGGGCTGCTCCGGCGGCTTCCTAGATCTCTGGCACCACGCCTTCAATGGGTACAGCCTGGGGGATGGTTCTTCCCTTGGCTTCGGCCCCTGTCAACAGAAGACATGCGGATTAGTCTCCCTCGGCGGCCACGACTACTCCTTGAGGAAGATTGCGTTTTGCGCAGTGTACTCACCTTTTACAATGCTGGCCTCCCGCAGTGTAGCCTCCACGGCTGGCGCCACGGTCTCAGCTTGGGGGAGGGGAGCGGACTCCTTGGCGGCTGGCGCGGGACCTTCTTTAGCCATTGCCGTGCTGGGTTCATCCTCCTCCCACGTCAAGTCCGCGGATTTCCTGCACAGTACACAATTGGTTGTCAACCAAGTACGACTACCAAACTACTTGTACTACTCGGGAAAGATCTTCACTTACAAGCTTGACTGGACTACTGTCATGGTTGGGGCGCCAAGTATGCTGGCGATGTCGACAAGTCCAGCATCAGCAGGTGCCTCTTCTCCGGCTTCAGTAGCCGCTGGCTCTTCAACAACAGCAGCTGCGGCTGGCTCAGTCCTTCCCTCAGCAACTGGCGCCTGCGGCACGGCTTCTGTCATGGCGGTGGCTGGGCTGTGGCTCCTTTCAGCTAGCTCCCCCACTGTCTCCCAGTCGCCCTCATCCCCTTGGTTTACGGGGTCGGAAGGTGGAATCTCCTACAAGCAATGGAATTTAGTTGTCAGCATACACAACACTGAAAGACAAGTACTCGATTACTCTACTCAAGGAGCTTACCTCTTGAGACGTGGTCTCAGTAACCTTCAGCTTCTTGGCCACGCGCTTGCGTGCCACGTTGCGCGGCCTCCTCGACGGCGCAGGCAAACTAGCCTCCAAACTAGTCAGAGGATCTTGGATGAGAGGGACATTGGGCAGTCCAGGGCGGCTAAATCTCGATCGCAGCTGGAACCGCTCCTGAAGCGTTTCCTCATCATCTTCATCTGATGTATCTTCAACGATAACAGTGTCATCACCTTTGCCGACTTTGCGACGCTCCTTGGCCTTGCCCTTCCCCTCCTCTGGGATTTCCACAAGTCGGGGAGGCGAAGCCGGCTCGGAGACAAACTTCACTATGTCATCTTGCAACAAGCACATTGGGTGAGCACGACTACTACTACATAATCAGTACTCGACACTAAGTACGGCTACTGACCTCGTTCGGTGGGTGCGCGGCGGAGTACTCCGGGACCGGACAGGGTGTGTACGCTGGCATGTCCTTGAAGATCCTGCCCAGCCTATCGATGATATCGTCATCATCAATCTCGACGCCGGGCATCCGCAACGAGTCGCCCTCACCGGTGTACTGGTACCCAAGGGTGTCGTGAGCCATTAGCGGCTGCACCCTCCTCTTCATAAAGTTGAAGGTCACATGCTCGGCCCTCAGCCCGGCTTCCCTCAAAGCCTTGATCTTCGCCAGCAGTTCGGGTAGTTGGATACCCTCCTGCATCGTCGGCTCGGTATTCCACTAGGGTCGGTGCTTCGGCTGCTTCCCGCTGGGCTTCGGCAGCTCCGGGTGGTGGTTGGTGGCGTAGAACCACTTCGACTTCCAGTCTTGGTTGGAGTCGATCAACTTGTATGCCAGGTACTGCTTCGCGGCATCCTCGCGCATCTGGATGTCGGCCCCTCCGACTACTCGGGGATCATTGGCGCTCGATTGGGGCTTCACGCGGAAGAACTTCCGAAAGAGTACCCAGTGGGGCTTGATCCCCAAGAATGCTTCGCAAAAATGGATGAAGACAGACGTGTGGAAGATGCCATTGGGGTTGAGATTGAGGTACTCAATACCGTAATACTCCAGAAGCCCTTTGAAGAAGTTGCTTGCTGGGAGGGCCAACCCGCGCTCCACGAATCACGTGAACATTGGGATCTCATCCGGGTTCTTCCCCATCGGGTATGGATCTCCCGCTGCGGCACGCCACATGTCGACCTCCTTCTGCCGATGAAATCAGCTGTTCAGCAGTGCCAACAGGTCCTCGGTCTTGGCCTTCGATTTCTTCCACTCCTTGTTGGGATTCGGGCGCGGGGGAGAAATCGGCAGCGTTGACCCTCCGGCGGACCCAACAGCCTCCTCCTGGGATCTCTTCTTACCTCCGGCGGTCTTCATGCTCTTGGATGGTGAGGGCTTCATTCTCCAAGAACAGCGGGTTTTCACTCGCATTCGCTCGGGGGCTGCGGCGGTGGCTACTGGCGGCGGCGCTCCTGGATCTATGATTTCCACTAAGGTGGCAGTGTGCTCTGGCGGCGGATTCTAGGCGAGATCTACTACGAATGGCTGCAAGTGTGCGGGGTGAAAAACCCTAAGAGTTTTGGCTTCTATTTATAAGTCAACAGGCGGCTCCTCAACGGCCATATGGATATGTTTCAACACGGCTAACTCAGCGGCAGCGCCTGACCCTTCAACTTCCACTAGTCGATGCGCCTTATCTCGGGGGCTCGGCTACATCTAATCAATTCCCTGGGAAGCGACAAGATTCAAGAGCAACTCAGCACACATTCTACATACAAGATGACCCTTCAATTCGAGATGAAGTACTCGACTCAAGGCTCGGGGGCTCCGTGCCATGTGTCCTTTGGTTTTTTCTCCGGATTTTGCGGGATAATCTTGCCAAAACTTCAGATTGACCCTCAGCTAGAGTTTACGACTCAACCTAAGGCTCGGGGGCTACTCCATATGGAGTGCGATTTTGCAATCGCACTTCCATATAAACTTCGGCTTCAAGACAACATGGGTATTGTTGAAGACCTTCAAGAGCAGAACTCGAGGACGCTTGGGGACTACTCGAGAAGACTTCAGGATTACTCAAAGATTAGCTGGAGTACCTTCCAGCCTCGGGATGCTTCAAGTATTCTTGAGGACTTTCAACTGGTAGTACTCGGGGATGCTTGAGGACTACTCGTCAAGGCCGTCAAGACTACTCGAAGCTAACCTGCTCGACTACAAAGTACTCGGGGGCTTGTCGTATGGACCTCCCTGGGCCAACTACCTACCAGGACCGACTACTCGGTGGGCCCCTGGGACTACCCGACTTGTGCCGCACAGTACCTGATGGCGTGAGGCGCAAGGACTATGGTGGAGAAGTATTCGGATAGGAAGCTATGCATACCTTGTACTGTGTAGAGGACTCCTAGACGTACACGACTAGTACTCTCTCCCTAAACCGACCTGTAACCCTGCCTACCGGACTATATATGGCGAGGCAGGGACCCTTCTCTCTCATTACGCATCATCTTGTAATCACATCCAATCAATCCAGAGCTACGCAGCATACAGGACGTAGGGTATTACGCACCTCGCGGCCCGAACCTGTCTAAATTGTGTGCCACATGTCTCTTCCTTCGAGTTACCGATCTCGGCGAGGCCACATTCATCTACCTCGGGTACTCCCCTTGGTAGGTTGCCGGTCTAAAACACCGACACCCTCCTCCTCCTCCTCCTCCTCCTCCTCCTCAATCCCCACATCCGCAAGACATTCCATCCCCACATCCAGAAGGTACACAAAATATTCCATCCCCACCTACTCCTAGTCCTGAAAAAACAGAGAAACTTGCATCCCCACATCCGCACGAGACACCAAATATTCCATCCCCACCACCACGCCCACCACCTCCTCCTCCTTCTCCTCCTCATTAAACAACAAAACCTACACCCCCAAACGGAAGTGCTCAAAACAATCATGCCAAAGCAGGTACATCAGGGCCTAATACCTCTGTAATAAGTCTTGGTGAGACACCACTAGGCGAGAAAGCCCTTGAGAAACCTTCAACCATTTCAAATCAGCAAGGAAAGAAACTTGCCGAAAATAATATCTCTACACCACATATAGCAGGCAAGAAATCCCTTGAGAAACCTTCAGCCATTTCAAAGCTGCAAGAAGAGAAACTTGCCAAAAATAAAAGCTCTACACCAGCTACAGCAGGCAAGCAAGCCATTAATAAACCTTCTTCAGTGTTGACGGATAAAAGACGTATCCACCTACGATCCGCAAGCGTATGAACCTACACCTTCTTCACCACGGGATTCCCTAGGTTCTTGCAAATCCGCGGAGCAAGGGGATTACAAGCGTTTGATCTATTTCTACTCACTAACTACCTAAACCCTATCTATGATTAAACTAGAAAACAACTACTCTACACTAGACAGAACTATTAAGCCGACTAGATATGAAAGAGACACTTGCCCATGGGTCTACGATACTCGAACATGCAACCGCTTAAAGCACGAAAAAATCAATCTAATCTATCAGGGGTTGTGACCACGGTTTCGCCCTTTCCCTCCCCTCGTACTGTCACTAAGCGGAGGTATTCGTGACTAGACCTATGATGAACACGGCGTATTGAATGGATCCAAGGGAGCATTGGGGCCGTTACTTCCCTTTTCGGCATGGTAGCTAACCTTAAGCATCAAAGCATATTCAACACAAGATGATAGATAGATGTTCCAACAAAGTAGCGATTACATCTCAAGACCGATTACAACCCATGGACAAATAAGAAGATTACCCCATCAAGGTGCTAGACATGGCACCGTTGATTATGGTGACGCTTCCGACGGTATCTTCCTCGTTCTCCACTTTTGGGTGCTTCCTTCGCGTTGGGCGATCCTCCTCTCGAGATCTCCCTCCTCTCTCTCTCTAGCTTGTGGATGGCCTCTCAGCGCGAATGGCTCTCTCCTCTTCTTCGAATGGCGGCGCATAATGACATAAAGTTCTGACAGTTGTGAACAAGAATTCATAACTTAAACCCAGAGCTCCAAAAATTTCCACTTTTGGGTAGTAACTCATCAAGGTTAAGAGACACATTTTTGGTACTCATAGGTTGAGCTAGAAGGTTAGGAAGGTTGCTCAATTAAGCAAGGTTTTAGATCTGGTTCCGGGAAAGACAGCAGGACAGAGGTTGACTAAACCGAGCATAACTTGAGATAGACAAAAGTTATGACCGTGACTTGCTGTGAGCAGGAACTAGATTAGATTCGGAGCAACTTTTGTTTAACACACCTATTTTAGTTACTCCTAGAACATGGTGCAAAGACAAGACGAACAAACTTTTAACAAATTTGGGCAGCAAAGCAGCTAAGCACGAGAGGTACTCTAGTTTATAAAAAGCATACACTAGCAAAATCTTCCTTAGAGAGCATACGGAAACTCGGTTTTGGGTCCAGTTTAGTTGTTTGGATTTTTAATATGCATGCAAGATGTCCTATTCGACCTCACATGGCAATCAAGCCAAAATCGAAGTTAGTGCCGGTGGCAAGGCTTTTATTCGTCTCTCCCTATAATATCTAGTCGAGAGCTATACGGTACTCGCTTAACGACTAACGAAGCGTTGTTATGTACCTGCAGAAAACGAACCTTTCGTGCCAGCACGTCACGAAAGCCTCCACAAACATTACCGTTCACTATAGAAACAGTATCCATGCGTTAAGCCGCTGCATGGACAGCGTCCAACCTCGGACACTCTCCGTTTGAATGGAGTGTGTCCTTGCCTTGCATACTCGACATGCGGAATGCTCACGTATGAAACACGTGGTGACACACAACTCATAAACAGACGCGAAGATGGGATCCGTGGAATGGATCACTCCATCAACCCTCGCAATTCCCGTGATGCGGTACAGCACACGTATAAAACATGTGGCTCATCTAGTTTGGTTGTGCAAGAAGTAAGTCTGACATAAAATAATGTGCTGGGAGTTAGCAAAATAAACCATAGGTTAATAAGCCACCTGAAAGAACCCAAAAATTCCCTCTAGGGCCTCTCGGTCTAGTTTATCCTTAACGGACCAACGTATTTTTGAAAATCAGACAATATTGGTAATTTTATTTCAAAAACCAGTGATTAAGGTAATTAATTAATCTCTGGTGCATATAATTACTCTGATACCAACTGCGACAACCCGCCCAGGAAAATACCGTACTACCGCCTAAACCAATCCACTTTGGTCATTAAGCTGTAATAAAGTATCATCCTGTCATTAGTCGCCAGGTTAACGCCCGGTAAATCACTTATATAGCAACAAGGATCGATATATATGCATTAAAACTCACACGAAGGCGAGTCCAGAGACACAACATCATTAACATCTGAATTTACCCCGAAGGGTTTAATTATTACAAACTGAAGTTTTCGTCAACACGACGTAGTTCAGAGTTTTTCGAAACAGTGGAAATAAACTAACGGGAGCGAGCACACCATGGGAGGCCGACCATGATGCCTTCAGTCGTGATCCTCCACCCACTCCAGCTCCCAGCCGGGCGGAATCTCTCCGGGCCACACATCACCGAAAGCATTACCTGGATCAACATATTATAGCAAGGCTGAGCATACTAATACTCAGCAAGACTTACCCGTCGGTGATACCTACTTCACCAACTCTAGATATGAAAGGCTTTCTGGCCACTGGGTTGCTTTTGCTAAAAAGTAACAAAGAGTATGTCCTTACTTTCAAGATTTTAGCACAAATTCTAGTAGGTTTATTCTTTACTAAATTAGCCATCTAGTACATACAAAGTTATACAACACAATTAATTAAGCCTAATGTTCATCAACTTCCATCATTAGGGATCTCATGCCTAGTGGAGTAAGTAGTCTCATATAACGGTGAGAGGCTGACAATCGATTGATTCAAACCTTGCAAGGTAGACCTAAACACACAGTGGGATGCCCCTCTCGAGGACAACCACCAAACGGTTCCCAAAATCCTCAGGTTGGGATAAAAGGCCACAGTCTTTGGTGCAGGCTATCCGGGATACCCCGCGAAGCACCCGGACTCACCATACACCACCGGTAGCTAGCCGTGAGACATCCCAAGAGTAGTGACAGTTAAATCCCTAGCCGTCTCATTAAGGTACTAGGCTTACCGGTCCCATTCCCGACAAGTGCTTAGTACGTTCAAACACTTAACACACAATAGCCATTGGACCGGAGCCCAAATCTCATGCTCTTACCACATGAGCAATCCTTTTAAGGAGATCTTATGATTCCTATCTAGGAACCTATTCTCGCGAGTGACATCATCACCCGACTTGTAACGGTCCTATAGCTTAGCAGCTATCGACCTATCATACTAGTAAGGACAAAGGTACCTAGGGATCATGCATCTAAGGTTCCATACAACTCCTGAACTTAAATGCACAAGCATCCATAGATAATTGAATAATGAATTTGAAATTGGGTTAGATGCACTGGGGCTTGCCTTCATCAGCTATGTTAGCCTGAGCACCCTCGGTGTCGTCGAGCACTTCCACGTACTGCAGCGAAGCTTCTGCTCCTCCTTCCTCGGATTCCGGGACGAGTGAGTAGTCACCGTCAGGAAGATCTACACGGAATGCAATGCAGGGTTCAGGTGATGTGACAGTTTGTTTATCTTATCCAACTCTTGTTGGTCATATTCATCTTAACAAATAATTAAATAATAAATTCCTTTTATGAAGGTTGTTAGTGATATGTGGTTTATTCTTTTATTACACACTTGAATTAATGTTCTTTTTATACTTGATATTTCATGTGAAGGGTTGTTCTTTTACCTCTCACTAGTAAAGGTGTGTATAAAGATATTTCTTTATAAATTAATTCTTTATCAGCAAGGGTGTGCTCTTAGCCTTTTAATTAAGTTTGACATCGCTTCACAAAAAGGAGAAGAGCATAAAAAGGCATTTTTCTAATTTAATCCATCATTAAACTATAAAAGGCTTCCTAGCTTTTATTTAAATAACAAACCACACAAAAATCCGGTAAAGGGTTTCTGGAGCATTAACATGCCCAAGCTAGGCCTCTGAACACACATACGAAGCTTGGGAAGCTAGAAATTAAATACTTCGGAAAAAATAACAAAAGACTAGCTAGCAATCAAATTAAATGCATACAAAAATAAATAAGCATCAAAAGGCTCCAATCTTCCTTATACATGCTCTCTGGTCCTAAACAAGCCTAAAGAACCAGCAAAGCACACCTAGAAGCTCTACTGATCTTGCTTCATTAATTTACAAAGGAAAACATGCACAAATTAAGAATAAATATTTCTGATCATCCAACAATTATGATTCATTCACCAGAGGTGTGTCTTGGCATAACAAGACAGCATGCACAAGTTGGGCACAAAAACATAAATATTTTTAGCTACAAAAATCATCTTGGTAGATTCTGCATAAAAGGAAAACAATTTATATAAAAAGATTTACTTCATAACTTTGTGAAACTTTTGGCACAGGAGCTAGTCATGACATGATACACAACATATCCAAAAATTGGACACAGAGGATTTATAGATTTTGAGTTATGGCAGACCTAGGTTTTTCACATTCCTATTTTTCATCCTAAAAATATCCAGAATCAAACCATGTGAATATAACAAAAGTTGTAGTATTTTTCACCACGAATCCAACAAAATTGAGTTTGCAATTTTTTGAAATTTCTACGATTTTCTACGCATTTTACAAGTTTCTGCAAACTGCAAACACTATTGAAGTTTCTTTTTGCGCCGAAGCCCCTGGAAGTTTCTGCAGATTCACAACCATACCCTTACTTCACAAAAAACACCCCAGAAAAATTACAGACCTTGCAATGTCGTCCCCGGGCACCGGCCGGCGGCGGTCCGGCCAAATTCCGGCAAACTGGCGGCCGGGCGCGGGCGGAGGAGGACCAGAGGGGTCTGGTGCCTCGATTTCGGCCGGAGTTCGAAGTGGTGGGGGCGCCAGCGGGGTTGCACAGCGGATGCGACTGGTGCTTGTTGCGGTGCCCCCCTTTTCCGGCGAGGTGGAGCCACGGCAGCGGCTACGGGCGGGCGTCGAGCTTCGGTGGGGGCTAGAGGAGGCGCGGGGTGGTAGTCCGCCGACGGGAGGGCGGCGGGACGAGCTCGGCGTGGGCGTGCCCATGGCGGCCGGGCGGCGCGGCTGCGAGCCGGTGGAAGGGCTGCGCGAGCGAGACGTCCCGGCCTCCCTTTTGTAGTCGTCCCGCACGGGCGGGCGGCGACCGTTGACGGTGAAAATCCGTCAACCTAGCCATGAGTTTACCTTCGGTGTTGGCATGAGTTTTATACTTTATCCATTGGTACTAACCCCCGTGGTATAACAAGTTCACGTGTGCATGTCGTTTTTGGAGTTTAATGTTTATGCGGGGATTTAGTGTTGAATGCAAGACTTTCGGGATAAGTTCATCAAGCACCTCATGACAAGACTTTGAAGCCCCGAACAAGTCATGCAATGAAGTAAAATTAACTCCAAGAAGCGGGGACTTGATCCGAGAAGACGACATACTCCGGGGACCCGACCGAGAAAAGTCTTGAATCTTCCAAGACAAGGAGTTGAGTCCAATTCGGAGAGAAACCGACGACATGGACCCGTATGAAGAAGGGGGAAACATCCGGGAAGCAAGGGAACCGACCTCGGGCAAAGGAGCCCGCGGGGCCGGGCCTAAATGGGCCCGGGCCGGCCGGCCCCGTCCGGTCGGCCCGAGCCCATTTAGGGCCCAAATTCGACGCCCTTTGCCCTAGCCGCCAATCGGGCTATTTATAGTCCCCCGACCGAGAGCCACGCGAGAGAAGATTTCGTCTTCGGCCGCCGAGAAGCGAGAGAAGAGAGGGACATCATCTAGGAGAGGAGAGGGTCGAGCTAGTTGACTAGGGTTTCCCTAGCCGACGTGGGAACCTTGCAAGGAAGACCACGTCGGAGTTCCCGAGCTAGAAGCAAGATCAAGGAAGGATCCGGTGGTGATCTTGTGTATGTATCATTGTTATAGTTGAATTATCAAGTTGAATCTTTTCCCGGCGATCAAGTGTTTCCTCGAAGATTTCGTTTTTCGATCGGCTTTGCTTATTCCAATTCTATTCTCGAGATAGATTACATAGGGTGTTCTTGTAGCCGCGGTGGCTAGAGGTACACGCGGATCCTCCGAAAGAATCTCGACTTGTCTTTTGACTCGCCCTAAACTCCCCCGCATGAATAGGGATACGTTGTGACGAACGGGGTCTCGAAAGGCGGATGTTTTCGGATTTGGACGGGAAACCACGATTTAAAGAGGCTTTTATTAAGATTCGATTTGCTACTTCTTCTTTTGCTTGGAACTTCAACAAAAGGCTTACCCCGATCCCTCTAGATCGGTTTATCTACCCAATCTTACTTTGTTTTCTCCGGTTTTTAGTAGATTAGATCTGTTTTGTGTCTTTAACTTAGATGCATTAGGTTCTTTATTGAAGATTGCGGTTATACGGCTTTAATAGATTAAGTCTTGCGTCACACATTTGTTCCACGGATTCGATACCTTGGGTTCACCACTCGAGGGAAGAAGGGTCCCTTGACTACGACGGGAGACTTGTACGCTTGCGAGTCACGAACGAACTTTGATACAATTATTAACCGTCAACAAGCCCCTTTTTCTGGCGCCGTTGCCGGGGAACAAGTGATCAAGATTTGATTTTTTATTGCTTTTTTTTTGTAATTTTCAGTACTGATTTTGTTTTATTTTTGCATCTACTAAATTTTGATCATCCTCAAAATACATCTAATCTAGTTTGTCTAACTCTAGTCTTTATAGATTTATTTTGTTTTCTAGTTTTTTTGCATACTTTGTCTATTGCTAACCCTAACAGGAGATGGACGGCTACCTCTCCAACAAACCCAATAATTTTGTGGATGATCCAGAAAAACTTTACAGGCTAAGGAGACGCGAAGCACATCAAGCTAAAAAGCTGGATTTTGTAGATTCGGAGTCGGAAGACAAAGGATCGCAGGAATCTCCGGAGAATTCACCACCTCAAAGTCCGCGGGAAAACCGACTTCCACCAATGGGTGACCAACCACCGGAAGAACGCAAGATTGGGGAGCTATGCACCCCAGACATCATCGACCTACCAATCTTGAACCTCGAGGAGATCGGAAGACCGTTCGAGATCAAGACCTCAACAATCCGCATGGTGCAACATTCACCCTTCACCGGCAAAGAGGACCCGAACCTTCACCTCCAAGCATTCATTCAACTATGTCAGACTTTCAACATGGATGGGGTGACTCAAGATCAAATGAGGGCAAGGCTTTTTCCGTTCTCCCTACTCGGGAAGGCTTTGCAATGGTTCCACTCTCAACCGGCGGAGACGGTGCAAAATTGGAACACGTTGATGAAGGCTTTCATGAAGGAATACTACTCACCGGGTAAAACTCAAAGCTTGCGTAATAAGATTGCCACCTTTGTTCAATATCCTACAGAAACTATCTCGGAGGCATTCGAGCGCTTCAACGAGTACACCCGGGCGGTTCCACATCACAAGTTCCCGAAAGAAGACCTCGTGCAAAAGTTCTATCAAGGACTCACCATGGCGTCAAGGACGATCATCGATGCATCAGCGGGAGGATCTATCATCGAGCTTACACCGACGGAAGCTTTCACGCTATTCAAGAAGGTCGCAGATAATGACACGTGGGCGTCATCCGGGCGCCTACACCCTGCTCAACCCATGGGGAACGTCAAAGGAGTCTTGCAAGTGGAGAAGGAAGACATACTTGAAGGCAAGATCGACTCGCTCATGAGGAGGTTGGAGAAGATGGAGATAGAAAAGAGAGAGGCTCAAGACTTGAAGGCCGCCGAAGCAAGGTCCACGTGCGAAGAATGTGGAGAGTATGGCCATGTCCGCAAAGATTGTCCGGAGGAAGCCAAAGTGCTCGACTACATGAGGAAGGGAGAGGCCGCCGAACTTCCGCTACGGGCAAGGTAGGCCTCAATTTAATGCAAGCTCATCTATTCCTAACGCGGTTCCGCTTCGGATACAATTGAAGGAGTTCATGGATGAGCAAGCTAAGATCAACAAGGACACCGTCACCAAGTTCAAGACCATAGACAAGGTGTTGGAGAACATCGATAGCAAAGTGACGGAGGTCGGAAGTTCCAATCATCAAGTGCTCAACATGATGAAGATGCTCGAGACGCAAGTTGGACAACTTGCGGGGCGCCTCACTAATGATGAAGGGAAGCTTCGGGACAACCCAAATGTCTCGAATCGGCGAAGGCCATTCAAACACATTCGGGGAAGGAGACCGAAGATCCGGAACGTTCCGCGGGAGCAAGGAAGCTTAAACCATCCACCGAGGTGGAAGGAGCTGCTAAAGAGAAGGTTACGGGGATCGTCACCGAGGAACCCGAATTCGAGATGCCGGAGGATGACACGAGGGTACCGCAACTCAAGCCACGCTACTTCCGAGGTAAACTTGACAACCACTTTGAGAAGTTTGTGGAAGTTGTGCGTAGACTTAGCATCAACATGCCATTACTAGATGCCCTACAAGTACCTACATATTCTCGTTATTTTAAAGACATACTTGCAAATAAATATGAGATAGCAACACTCGGGGTAGATCATGTCAAGATGTCCGAGGAGTGTAGTGCAGCTATTGCTTATGGGCTTGAGAAGCAAAAAGACCCCGGATGCCCTACAATTCCATGTTCAGTTGGTTCTTTCAACTTCGAGAAGGCGTTATGCGACCTTGGAGCTAGTGTGAGCGTCATGCCGAGGGATGTGTTCGAGAAGCTACGCCTACCGATGGAGCCTACGGGAATATGTTTGGAGTTGGGTGACAACTCCATTCGCTATCCCTTGGGCATTGCTTGAAGATGTACCCGTGAAGATTGGACACCACTTCATCCCCGTCGACTTCGTTGTGCTCGAGATGGGAGAGAGGGAGAAGCCGCCGCTCATCCTAGGGAGGCCGTTCCTCAAGACCGTGGGAGCAACTATTGATGTTGGCAAGGGGGAGATCATGTTCGATATCAACGGAGAAAGGAGTTCCTTCAAGTTCCGTTCAAGGATTGAGGCATGCAACATGATTGGAGTGAAGGGAGAACCAAAACAAACGGAGGGGCTGAAAAAGAAGGAGCCGAAAAAAGTGAACGTAACGAAAATTAAAGAAGGTGTTGCATCCGTCAAGACAAAGGAAGAGAAGCCGCCCGTGAAGACCAAAAAAATGACTAAGCCGCCCAAGCCAAAAGACAAGCCCGCGCCCAAGATGGTGCGGAAGTGGGTACCAAGATTGCAACGCCCGCAAAGAGCGTTGATCCGGAGTAATCAAGTGAAGAAGTCTAGCTATAGACTATAAACGAAGCGCTAGGCGGGAGGCAACCCGTTCCGTCAAGTCGAGTCAAGAATAAGCTACGGGAGGACAACCCGATTCCGGGTTTTTCGAGTATTTTTAATAATTTAGTTTTTGAGTTTTATTACGCAAAGACATTAGACTTAGAAGTGGTTGAACAATATTAGAGACATAATTCTTGATTGAATGTTTGCTTTATCATAAACCCTTTGCATGAACCCTCCTATGTGCTTGTTTGATTCTTTTCTTTTCGAGAAACCCCTCAACCAAATAATTTCAGAACCTTAACTCAACCTTTCACCCTCATTATGGTGCTGAGGTTGACTTATTTTTCATGCTAAAACCACATGAGTAGAGCCACGACTTATGTTTAAGTGTTAATAAAATTCAGCACGTGGTAGTACTCGCGTGAACCTAGAAATCAGCTTTTGGTTGGTTTTAAAAAAAAATTATCCTTGGTTTCTCTAGGATTAGAATTTTTCTAAGCCTATTCTAATTTTGTTTTGTTCAAAATCTTTCTTATTTAGCCAAAATTAGAACCTAAACCTATGCCCCCATGATCAAGCCGGAAAACGTTCGCTCTCAACCGATGAAAGCAGACTTTACCTAGGTGAGACCAAAATCGACGTAGTCGAAAAATATTTTCGACTTACATTTGTTTTTAATGGTTTAAAAACTTCTCTAAAATTATGCCCAAGCTCTTGCATGGCTCTGAAAAATATTTTAAAATTCGAATTAGAGGAGTGCTTAACCTTAAACACACCTAAATGGAGGCAATCAAGTTTGAATTAATCATGCATGCACCATTGGATTCCCTTTTATCAACTTTCACCAATTCCACATGCAAAGGACAAGCATGGTGGGCAGCAAGCATCAACTTTGCAGGATTTCCATGGTGGCATGTGAAGCAAGTGGAGCTAGGGAGCATGGACATGACCCAAAGCATGGAGCATCAAGTGGGAGGACCAATAATTTAAGAAAAGGAGTGGACGAGAGCGTTTGGGCGGTGCAACTCGTCGAGCACGCGGGCGGGGAAAGTTGCGAGGGCGAAATGATCGTGCCGGGAGAAAGACGCGCCGAGGAGGAGGCGGGGAGACCCCGGGCCGGCCGACCCGGGCCGGCCGGCCCCCGCCCTATAAATGGCGTCCCCGGCGCCCGTCTTCTGCGGGCAAGCTTCCCTCTCCTTCCCTTGTTTGTGTGTTCAAGTTTGTGTGCTCAGAACCTCCGTAGACTTAGCCAACCATCCCAAGCTTGAAAGCTCAAAGAAAAATCCACATCCTTAATCCACTCAAAGTCCACATCCGAAGCAAAGAGTTTAAGTGCCTAGTTTACCGGTTGCAACCCGGATTTTTAGTTGAAGAAAGAGTGCAGCAACCATGTGGAAGAAGACCACAAGTCTCTTCTCTAAGAAGAAGAGTTCGTCGTCGTCCAAGCCGTCATCAACCACGTCTTCGAGGAGGCACTCGGTTTCCGAGTCTCCCGAGCATGGAGACGGACACGGCACCACCGAGGAGGAACGACGCTCTCCTCCTTGGTGGTATGAGGGCCGTGAGAAGCACTTCCATGAGGTTCACCCAACCTCGTGGGCACACGGAGGAGCAGCCCGCGCCACCACGACGATCGACTCGCTCAACCGCACCACCTCCTTACACCCCGACACAATCTTCGTACGGCTTCATCATCATGTCGGCGGAGGAGGAGGATAGGCTCGCCAATCTTGAGGAGAGGCTTGTGCCAAACGTCGAGCTCGACGACCAAGCACTCCACACCTTGGGTTTTCGCACCGACATATACTACATGTTGGGGCACCTCGGGTGGGTTCAGTTCTCCAACGGAATATCGGTGGACACCCACTTGGGTTACGCCTTGGAAATATTAATGACTATTGCACCCATCGTTGATGATGATGGGGTGCAAAGCTTGTCATTCCGTTTGGAGGGAATCGAGCAAGTGGTTCCCTACGAGCACGTAAGGGAGCTGCTTGGATTCCACAAGGGCGCTCCGGAAAAAGTTGACGTGCCTCCCGGCATGTTGGCGGAATTTTGGGGCATGATCTCCGGAGATGCCCATCAACAACGCAAAAGCATCCGCAACCCCATTATCCGGATATTTCATTCTTGGATGTGCAAGAGGGTATTGGGGAGGATGAGGGAAACAAAGGTGACCGACACGGAATTGAATTGGCTATACTCGGCTTTAATTGCCGGGCGGCCAATTGACCCCTCTTACCTCATGATCAACCGTTGGTGTTGCGAAGCAACATCGGGGGTGAGTGATATTGGTTCGGGGTGTTACCTCTCCATGTTGGCCTTTTCCTTGCGACCGGGGATCGCAAGAAACCCCGCTCACCTTTTGCGCGGTACCTCTCTCGGTTTTGAGTACTTGCGGCAAGGCAAGTACATTAGTGGAGATGAGAGAAGAGGTTATCGATTGGCCATTGTAAACCTCCCCCTTCGGATGAGAGGCTTAGGCTTTTCACCGAAGGAAGGGAAGATTGGTTGGAAGAGGGACTACTTGTCCCTCCAAGGAAGAACAAAAGAGGAAGAATCGTAGAGGAGGGAACATCCTCCGCACAAGCGAGTGGAGCACAACCCAATGTGCAACCATTCGGCGGAGTTCCTCCTCCGCCAAGTTATTACGGAGGGTCTCAACAACAAGCATGGGGGGGGGGTGGTGCACCGTACCCCCACAAAATTATGTTGTGCCCAACGCTAACTTCGCGGAGTCCTACGCTCATCATCCCCAACCACAACAAAGCATGGCCATTATTGGAGGGTATGCTGCAAGAAATGCTCAAAACATCGCAGCCATCCAATCTAACGCAGCTCAACTCGGTGAAGGCAACGCAAATATTGCCTTTGAACTTGGACGCCTTCACCTTGTGGAGCCAAATCAATTCGACGGAGGAAGCGTCCAACCATATTATGAGCAAGGGTATTATTATCAAGACTATCAACATCAACCACCGGCGGAGGAATAGAAGATTTAGGAACTTTAGTTTTCTTTTCTTTTCTATTTCTCTGTAATTTTCAGCTTTTGCTTATGTGTGTTTGCGTAGTATTTTTCTGTTTTTATTTAATTTTCAGCAAGCATGTTTGTTTATTTTCAGTGTGTATTTCAACTTGATATCACCATTAATAAAGTCACCACCTTGATTATATCATTGGAAAAGTTACAAAATTCGTGCCATGATGATATATGATTAAAATTGCAGCTTTGTTCATCTTTGTAGTTGATTTATGCATGTTTAACCTAGTGCTCTCTTAAAAATACAAATCTGAATTTATTTAAATGCTAGCATAATTTTCAGCGGAGGTTATGATTAAAATAAAGACCCATAGTGTTTTATGTGCTCTCAAGTTATGAATAGATTAAAGATGTCTTTTATGCTCAAAAATATTGCTAACCTTGTCACAAATATCACTTGTGTGTTGCTCAACCTATCCAAAGCCTTATATATATTTGAGTGCATAAACCTTAGTGTACAAGATTTATTTTTGAGTGCGTTATTGCAGGCCATGATTTCTCGGCCCGAGACTAAGAAGCTGGTCATTCCGTTTTTGCGTATCTATCTTTTTGCTAGCCTTTTATCCGTGCATTGTGTATCCCCGCATCGGTGATTTCACAAACTTCGCCGGATATCCACCCTTAAACCAAATATCATCTTTTTGTGATTACCTCCTTGACCACAACCTATCATTGAGAATGGATCATCAATTCAAGGAAGATCGCAAGACGGTGCCAACGTTGAAGATTTCAAGTATCTCTCCAAGGAAAAATATTCCGGTACCTACCTTATTCGCCTCTTTGCTCGAGGACGAGCAACGTCTAAGCATGGGGGAGGAGGTAGGTACGGTGCGGTTTTAGAGTTCAAAAGGGAGTATTTTAAAAAAAATATATATATATAATGATGAAAGAAAAAATTCGGCGATGTACGTGACTTCCAAGGTGAAGAAAGAAAATATATATATATATATATATATAAGAAAGAAAGAAAGAAAGAAAAGAATGAGAAATATAAGAAAGAAAAAAAATATATATTTGTGCGTAAAGTGAACTCCCCGGTTCTCTAAGAGTGCATTCAAGGCTTCAAGATAAAAAGATCCATTCTCATTTTCCAACCATGTGCAATCCGATAACGAGGATTTCTTTTGTGCCTCGGGATCACTCTTTGCCATTTGCACATGTCCACTCATCTAAAGTGTGTGTATTTTTCTCTTTCCCCTCCTTGAATTAACATTATTTTCCAATGACCTTTTTGACGAGTCTCGGTAAGACCATGAGAAGCTTGTCTTGTTTTGACAACACCTCATTTATAAAATCTTGTTAGGACTAAACTTTCCCGAAGCTCCATAAAAAGCCTACCACATATATATGAGAGGGAAAGGAGTAGAATATATAGGCTTGAGAGACAAGCGAGATGAGAGTTCATGAGCAATGCATGAGATGATTTAAATTTGTGAATTTGGTTTAGCTTTTCTTTATCTCGTTCTTTATTTCAAAAATTCTGAGATCTATTTAAAACTTTGTGAGCATGTTAATACTTGTGGGATAAGCTTAAAAAGAATCTACCCTCCGTGGAGATGAAGGCTAGTACATTATGGAACTTTAATGAATTAAAATTTTGAGAGCATTATGTTTTCTCATGTATGATCAAATACAAAGTTTAAACATTATTTAGCAATGATGATATCCATCGAAGGCTTACTCGAGGACGAGCAAGGTTTAAGCATGGGGGAGATGTTGACGGTGAAAATCCGTCAACCTAGCCATGAGTTTACCTTCGGTGTTGGCATGAGTTTTATACTTTATCCATTGGTACTAACCCCCGTGGTATAACAAGTTCACGTGTGCATGTCGTTTTTGGAGTTTAATGTTTATGCGGGGATTTAGTGTTGAATGCAAGACTTTCGGGATAAGTTCATCAAGCACCTCATGACAAGACTTTGAAGCCCCGAACAAGTCATGCAATGAAGTAAAATTAACTCCAAGAAGCCGGGGACTTGATCCGAGAAGACGACATACTCCGGGGACACGACCGGAAAAGTCTTCGAATCTTCCAAGACAAGGAGTTGAGTCCAATTCGGAGAGAAACCGACGACATGGACCCGTATGCGAAGGGGGAAACATCCGGGAAGCAAGGGAACCGACCTCGGGCAAAGGAGCCCGCGGGCCGGGCCTAAATGGGCCCGGGCCGGCCGGCCCGGTCCGGTCGGCCCCGGCCCATTTAGGGCCCAAATCCGACGCCCTTTGCCCTAGCCGCCAATCGGGCTATTTATAGTCCCCCGACCGAGAGCCACGCGAGAGAAGATTTCGTCTTCGGCCGCCGAGAAGCGAGAGAAGAGAGGGACATTATCTAGGAGAGGAGAGGGTCGAGCTAGTTGACTAGGGTTTCCCTAGCCGACGTGGGAACCTTGCAAGGAAGACCACGTCGGAGTTCCCGAGCTAGAAGCAAGATCAAGGAAGGATCCGGTGGTGATCTTGTGTATGTATCATTGTTATAGTTGAATTATCAAGTTGAATCTTTTCCCGGCGATCAAGTGTTTCCTCGAAGATTTCGTTTTTCGATCGGCTTTGCTTATTCCAATTCTATTCTCGAGATAGATTACATAGGGTGTTCTTGTAGCCGCGGTGGCTAGAGGTACACGCCGGATCCTCCGAAAGAATCTCGACTTGTCTTTTGACTCGCCCTAAACTCCCCGCATGAATAGGGATACGTTGTGACGAACGGGGGTCTCGAAAGGCGGATGTTTTCGGATTTGGACGGGAAACCACGATTTAAAGAGGCTTTTATTAAGATTCGATTTGCTACTTCTTCTTTTGCTTGGAACTTCAACAAAAGGCTTACCCCGATCCCTCTAGATCGGTTTATCTACCCAATCTTACTTTGTTTTCTCCGGTTTTTAGTAGATTAGATCTGTTTTGTGTCTTTAACTTAGATGCATTAGGTTCTTTATTGAAGATTGCGGTTATCCGGCTTTAATAGATTAAGTCTTGCGTCACACATTTGTTCCACGGATTCGATACCTTGGGTTCACCACTCGAGGGAAGAAGGGTCCCTTGACTACGACGGGAGACTTGTACGCTTGCGAGTCACGAACGAACTTTGATACAATTATTAACCGTCAACGGCGACGGAGGGGACCCGGTGGTCCACGGCGGGCGGCACGTCGTACGCGGCTCGCCCGGCGCGACGGGGAAGGGACCGGCGGTCCATGGCGCGTGGCCGGCCGGCGAAGGAAGACGCGGCACGTGGCGCGAGGGGATGACTCCGAGGCGTCTAGGGGCGCGGAACGGCCCTAGGGAAGGCGCGCGCGGGCGAGGGCGCCGAGGCGGCGGGCGGCCGAGGCGCGGCACGCGCGGCGGCGCTCGGCACGTCGCGACGCGTCATCGTGCCCAGCGCAATGTGTTGACTTAGGCAACTTCGACTGCGTTTTTCTCCCAAAACTTGAACTGAAGTGTACTGAGTGATAAATAGGAAAGTTGTAGATCGCATTACCCTCTACAACTTTTACAAAGGCTCTATAGTGTTTTTCTAAACGGATTTTGCAGAATTGGCTGGCCAACATTGAATGCCGCCATGTCTCGGTGAACAGGATGTACTGCCAGTTGACCAAGTTTTTCACCCTTTTCCGCTCAAAATTTGAAATGCCAATCTACATGAAAGTTGCGTCCCTCAACAAGCTGGACAACTTTCATAAAGGTAGATTTTGAAGTATTTAGGTGACATTTGGAGAACGCGGGAAAAGTTCCGGAGGACACTCACCGACATCGAGTTTCAAGCGGGGTTTGACCGTGTCTTTGACCAAGGGTTGACCACAGGGGTGTGTTGACTTGGTCAAGGGGGTCAATAGGGGTTGTCGGCTCGGTTTTCGAGGTGATGGCCCAGGTTGACCTAGGTTTGACCACTGTCGGCCGGTTTGACTCGACTGATTTGGCCATTAGCGCTAATGACGCTAATTAAAAACCTGGGCGTCACACCAGATATGGAGGTACTTTATTTGGATCTTCATTTGTAAAACCTACAACTAAGCACAGTTCTTGCTTATTCTACACATGTTTGGTAACCACCTATATATGTGTGATGACTTGTGACATTTTTATATCCAGAGATTAGGGCTAGATGAGCATCCTCTCGACAAATCATTGTTGCCAGATGTTCATGAAAGAATTGCCACATTCCTCATGAAACAGGTGATCACAGCCGGAGGAAAATTTTATGTCGATGACGTTGTGTGGGCTGAGATTATGTATGGTGACTAGGAAACTTTTGCATTCCTCATTGTCCATGAATTTTTGCATTCCTCCTTGCCATGAATTTTGGCATTCCTCCTGGTCCATGAATTTCTGTGATATTGTTGCGTTCCTCCTTGGGAGATGCATTTCCCCCTTATGTGAGATGATGATGCTGAATTTTATCATATGATGCATGTGAATTGTAGATCTCTGTGATTTGGATGTTGGATCTAATTTCTGCAAATTTAGTCATATCCTGGCTGGTTCCAGGATGCAGCCCCTGATGGCTGCCAAATCCTGGCTGGATCCAGGATGCAGCTGGCAAGTAGGCAGTAGGTTACTGTAGGGGTGGCCTACGTATCTGTAATGGGCGTTAATTACAGCTCATTACAAACACTAACCACTGAGTAACAGGCTTCAATTGGAACACTTATTACAAACTTGCCAACAAAGTAACGGGCACCGTAAAAGCCCGTTACCAATACTGACCGGTGGGCCCCACAACGTGGCCCGTTCGTTGAGACATCGAAGACGCAGGTTCACCACACGCGTCTCTGATATTGATATCACAGTAACGGGCTTTGTTTTGGTGCCCGTTACCAAATTTCTCTGTGGGCCCAGAGATATAGTCATTTTCATGTGACCGGTGGCTAGTTGTGGCAATGATTATTGTTTGATGCCCGTTACGAATACTAGTTGTGCTGAGACGTGTGTGAAATACACGCGTCTCTTTTCGTCGAGACATCGGAGACGAAGTTTCATAAAACGCGTCACTAATGTTGAGTTCCTGTAACGGGCTTTTTTTAGTGCCTGTTACCAAAGTTCTCTGTGGGGCCAGAGAAACAGCCATTTCACGTGACCGGTGGTTAGTTGTGGTAACGGTTGTTGTTTTATGCCCATTACGAATATGTGTTATCAGTAACGGGCATCTGCCTGTTACCTTTCTTGGCTTATTTGTAACACTTGATCGTTAACGGGCGCATTGCCCATTACCAAAGGCGATCTACGCCCGTTACCAAAGCTAGTTTTTCACGTAGTGATGGCGGGTCCCAGAGCTAACACCCGTGGGACAGACTCCATTCCAGGCGATGGTGAAGGCGGACTGGCCGATGCACCGGCGAAGGCCATTGCGAGCTGGACTCCATGGCTAACAGGGACCAAGGGGCTGCTGCTCTGCCTCCCCTACTCTTCACGGTAGCGCAGCACAGCCAGCTCAGTAACCGACGGGAGCTCCAACTCGTCAGCGCATGGTTCACCCTCATCTCCTCTGGCCGCGACAGCCCCACCCTCCTCTCTCCTACCCCCTCCCTCTCTGCCCTCTCCTCGCGTGCGTAGGCCGCGAAGGCGGAGCTCCTCTCGTCGTGTGGTCCTTGCGCTCCGCACCGCCTCGGACTTCCAAGATTCGTTCGAGTCCCATGCCAGCGGAGGAGGCCTCTCCCACCTGCCTCATCCTCCGCCGCAGCAGCTTTGGGTGGGTGTAGTTCTTGAGTGGCAGAGCCGGTGGTGTCGGTGTTTTAGACCGGCAACCTACTAAGGGGAGTACCCGAAGTAGATGAATATGGCCTCGCCGAGATTGGTAACTCGAAGGAAGAGACACGTGGCACACAATTTAGACAGGTTCGGGCCGCGAGGTGCGTAATACCCTATGTCCTCTATGCTGCGTAGCTCTGGATTGATTGGGTATGATTACAAGATGATGCAATCTTACGCCGTGAGATGAGATGATCGAGAGAGGGGTCCCTGCCTCGCCTTATATAGTCCGGGAGGCAGGGTTACAAGTCGGTTCCGGGAGAGAGTACTAGTCGAGTACGTCTAGGAGTCTTCCATACAGTGCGGGACATGTACAGCTTCCTAACCGAGTACTTCTCCTATGTAGTCCTTGTGCTTCACGCCATCAGGTACCGTGTAGCGCAAACCGGGTAGTCCCAGGGGCCCACCGAGTAGTCGGTCCTAGTACCCACCGAGGTAGTGGGCCCAGGGAGGTCCATACGACAAGCCCCCGAGTACTTTGTAGTCGAGAAGGATAGCTTCAAGTAGTCTTGACGGCCTTAACGAGTAGTCCTCAAGCGTCCCCGAGTACTACAAGTCAAAAGTCCTCAAGAATAGTCGAAGCATCCCGAGGCTGGAATGTACTCCAGCTGATGTTTGAGCAATCCTGAAGTCTTCTTGAGTAGTCCCAAGCGTCCTCGAGTGCTGCCCTTGAAGGTCTTCAACAATGCCCGTGTTGTCTTGAAGCAGAAACTGATATGAAAGTGCGATTGCAAAATCGCACCCCATATGGAGTAGCCCCTGAGCCTTAGGTTGAGTTGTAGACTCTAGCTGAGGGTCCATCTGAAGTTTTGGCAAGAATATCCCGAAAAACCCGGAGAAAAAAACCGAAGGACACGTGGCACGGAGCCCCCGAGCCTTGAGTCGAGTACTTCCTCTCGAATTGAAGGGTCATCTTGTAGAATGTGTCCTGTGATGCTCTTGAGTCTTGCCGCTTCCCAGGAAGTCGAGTTGGAGTAGCCGAGCCCCTGAGGTGAGGCGCGTCGACTAGTAGAAGTTGAAAGGTCACGCACGACCACTGAGTTAGTCGTGCGCAGACTTATCCATCCGGCCGTTGAGGGGCCGCGTTGACTTATAAATAGAAGTCAAAACCCTTAGGGGTTTTCACCTCACACGGCTGCAGTCATTCCCAGCAGATCTAGCCAAGAATCGCCACTTGTGCGCACTGCTGCCATTGAGTGGAGCGCAGATCCGAGTGCGCCGCCGTAGGAAGACACCACATTAGCCCCCGAGCGAATGCGCGTGAAGACACCGTGCACCTGGAGGATGAAGCCGTCTCCGTCGAAGACCACGAAGGCCGCCGGCGGGAAGAAGACGGCCCGTGAAGAGGCCGCCGGATCTGCCGCAAGGACATCACTGCCGGTGTCCTCGCCGCGGCCAGATCCAAACCGTGAATGGAAGAAGTCCAAGGCGAAGACTGAAGACTTGCTGGCCCTTCTCAACAGTGGATTCCTGCGGGAGAAGGAGGTGGAACCGCCGCCGGGGATCCGTACCCCATGGAGAAAAATCCGGACGAGATCCTGATGTTTGCACGGTTCGCGGAGCACGGACTGTCTCTCCCGGCGAGCGACTTCTTCAAGGGGCAACTGGGGTACTACGGCATCGAGTACCTCAACCTCAACCCCAACGGTATCTTCCACACCGCTGTCTTCGTACATTTTTGCAAAGCCTTTCTGGGGATCAAGCCCCATTGGATCTTGTTCGGAAGTTCTTCCGGGTGAAGCCGCAACCAAGCGCCAGCAATCCCCGAGTAGGCGGAGGAGCGGGGATCCAGATGAGGGAGGATGCCGCCGATCAGTACCTCTCCTACAAATTGATAGATTCCAATCAAGACTGGAAAGCAAAGTGGTTCTACATCACGAATCACCACTCGGCGCTGCCGAAGCCCAGTGGGAAGCAGCCCAAGCACATGCCATGGTGGAACTCGGAGCCGACAATGCAAGAAGGACTCCAGTTGCCCGAGTTGTTGGCGAGGATCAAGGCGCTGAGGGAAGCCAGGCTGAGGGCCGAGCATGTGGCCTTCAGCTTCATGAAGCGGAGGGTGCAGCCACTGATGGCCCGCGACACCCTGGGCTACGAGTACACCAGCGACGACGACACGTCGTGGATGCCTGGAGATGAAGTCGACGACGACGATATTGTTGACAGGCTGGCTCGGATCTTCAAAGATATGCCGGCGTACACGCCGTGCCCAGTACCAGAGTACTCCGCCGCGCGCCCACCGAAAGAGGTTAGTAGCCGCATCCGTTGTCGAGTACTCATTGCATGAGAGTAGTCGCACTGATGAGTTGTTCTTGCAGGATGACTTGAAGAAGTTCGTCTCCGAACCGGCGTTGCCTCCTCAGCTGGTCGAGGTCCCAGAAGAAGGGAAAGCCAAGGCCAAGGAGCGGCGCGAAGTCGACGAGGGAGACGACACCGTTGTCGTTGAAGACACGTCCGCTGAGGACGACGACGAGGAGACACTGCAGGACCGCTTCCAGTTGCGGTCGAGGTTCAGCCGCCCTGGCTTGCCTCGTATACCTCTTGTTCAGGATCCGCCGGCTAGCCTAGAGGCTAGTCTGCCCGCGCCGCCAAGGAGGCCGCGCAATGCGGCCCGCAAACGCGTGGCCAAGAAGTTGAAGATCACGGAGACCACGTCCCAAGAGGTAAGCTGTCTTGAGTAGTGTAGTCGAGTTCTGATGTCTCGAGTTCATGTGTTGACGATGAAGTTTCCTTGCTTGCAGGAGATGCCGCCTACCGAGCACGTTCAGCAGGGCGACGAAGTCGACTGGGACACGGTGGGGGAGGTCGCTGGTAGTCGTAGCCCAGCCCCCACTGTCGAAGAGCTTTTGGCGCAAATGGAGCGCCAGCCCCTTGTTGCTCAGGGGAGCACGGGGACCCGCCGCCGCGCTACCGAAGAGGCGGCGGTCGCGCAGGCGCGAGAGGAGGCGGGGCACCGCCGAGGCGGAGCGGTCGACGTCGCCAGTATCCTCGGCTCCCCAACCGTGATGGTAGTCTGGTCGAGCTTGTAAGTGTTGATTCTTCCCGAGTAGTACTTGATGTGGTAGTCGTACTTGATTGACAACTGGCTTGTGTACTCTGCAGGAAATCGACGGACCTGTCCTGGGAGGGGGATGAACCCGCTGCAGCGGTGACGAAAGAGGAAGCTGCGCCATCCGCTGAGGAGTCCGCTCCCGCCCCTCAAGCGGAGCCCGAAGCGCCGACCACTGAGGCTACGCTGCCCGAGGCCAGCATCGTTGAAGGTAAGTGCTCTGCTGAGGTTGGAATGCCTAGTAGAGTAGTCGTAGTTGCCAGGTATGACTGATGCACAACTCGTTCTCGTTGTCAACAGGTGCTGAGGCCGAGGGGAGCGAGATCTCGTCGGCGGTGCTCGTAGAAGACGTGGCACCGGGAACTCAGGAGGTTGCCGTAGAAGCCCCGAGCCGATGGAGGTGGCCGCCGGAGAAGCCGCCGCGACAACTGGAGGAGAAGGGGACGCCGTGCTGGCAGAACCCGCTCTGGAGGTGGTCGTTCGCTCGCCGAAGATCCAGGACACGGAGCCAATCCGCTCGGCGCCGATGACCGAAGCTGCTACGAGTAGTCGTGGTGGGATCGAGTTGTTGGCATCGGCGACCCGGCGACGGTGGCTCGGCACCTAGAGGCGGTGCACCAAGCCGAGCAATGGATGAAGGTGAGTAGTCATAACCCTTGAGTAGTCAATCCTTTTAGCGTTGAGTACCCATCTGATGTGTGTTGTCTGGGCAGGACGTTGCTGAGAGGTCCCGTCTGAAGTCGGAGATGCTTCAAGGGTATGGCGACGCGGTGCTCCAGGCCGAGACATTGGAAGAGCAACTCGTGAAGTCCCAGAAGCACGCCGCCGCCATGCAGTCAAAGCTGGACACCGCCTTCGCCAAGTACCACAATGACGTTCAAGAGATGCAGGCGAAGAGCGACGACTTGGTGCAGAAGAACAAGTCTCTTCGCAACAAGAACAAAGGTGCACCATTGTCTTGTTGAGTACTTATTGGAGGTCGAGAGGTAGTCTAACCCGCTGTGTCTTGTTGATTGCAGAGCTTGAGACTCGAGTTGATCAACTGAAGGCTTCGGAGACTGATCTGAAGAACCTTTTCTACCGGGAGCAGGAGGCCCGCAAGGTACTGGAGTATGATTATAAGGAGCTTGCTTATGAGTGCGACAAGCACATGGAGCTCCGTATTGCATCAGACCGTGACCTCATCAACTGCTACAAATCATTGCAGAAGCTGAACGAGGATTGCGAGAAGCTGCGGGCCCGCCCTCAAAGAACTTGAAGAAGCCGCGCTCCCCATCGCGAGGCTGCTGGTGCCTCATCCTAGCGGTCCCAAGATAGCGCCGCTGGTGGACCGGTTGAAAGAAGCCCCCAGCTGGCTGGTGACCTACGTGAAGCATTTGGCGAAGTCGATCCCGAACCAAGTGCTGGCCTTCATGAAGTCGTACTTCCTGAAGGCTCCCATTGATGTAGTCGCCGGCGAGCTAGCCGCCAACCCACCGACGAGCGACGCGGAGGCTGCTGGAGCAGATGGCGCCTATTGCGGATCAAGTCGCCGAGAAACTTAATCTCCAGTAGTCCTGTAATAGTTAGCTTGTAGCAGTAGTTGTACAGAAACAATTGTAATGAAATTGTTTAAGTATGAATGAAGAGAAACTTCCATCAATGAGTACTCGTTGCCGCGATCTTTGAGTGTGGAGTCCCATCGTGGAGTTGTCGCGAGTAGTCGTACTCGGTAGTAGTCCCGTTGAGGAGAAGAAGACAGTAAAGTAGTTGATGAATAATCAAACTTTATTACTGAAGAGGTACACCTGGATGGCCAGGGCCGTAGTTACAGAGCAGTCGCCAGGACCCGTAGGCCGCTTACAGCTGAGTAGTGCTAGGGCGTAGAGCCGCTTACAGCAGTAGATCTGTAGGTAGCCGTATAGGCTGGATCTAGGAGTACATGGTCTCTCAGTAGACCGCTACTAGAGTCCTTTGTCGCTCGTCGCAGCCTAGGATCCGTAGGTAGCCGCGTGGGCTGGATTCTGGAGAGGAGTAGTCCGGAGACTGGTGCCTGGACCTGGAGGCCGCTTACGGCAGAGGGGTCTTGATGTAGTCGTGTAGACTTGAGCCCCCAGGGTAGTCGTGTAGACTAGGCGTAGAATCGACAGAGTTGGTCGACATTCCACAAGTTGTTGACGTCTTCGCCTTCAAGTGTCTGGAGGCAGTAGGAGTCCGGTCCGGTCACCTTTGCAACTGTGAAGGGACCTTCCCAGGGCGAGCTGAGCTTGTGTAGTCCTTCCGTGTTCTGGATGCGACAGAGGACAAGATCACCAACGTTGAAGGAGCATTCCTTGACATTGCGATCATGGTAGCGTCGGATACCCTCCAGGTACCTTGCTGATTGGACGAGGGCAGCGCAGCGAGCTTCTTCGAGTCCGTCGATGTCAACTCGTCTGCTGTCTTCAGAGACGCCTTCATCGTAGTGCTCCACTGCTGGTGAATCCCACATGACATCAGCAGGGAGGATTGCTTCGGAGCTGTAGACCAGGAAGTACGGGGATTGTCCCGTAGGCTTGGAGGGCTGAATACGTAGCCCCCAGAGTGCATTGGGTAGTTCCTTGATCCACTTGCCTCCTTTAGAGTTAGCAGCGTCGTGTAGCCGCTTCTTGAGCGCGTCAAGCACCATCCCGTTGGCACGCTCGACTTGTCCGTTGGCCCTAGGATGGGCGATTGAGACATATCGGACGTCGATCCCACTGTTCTCGCAGTACTCCCAGAACTGGTGATTGTTGAAGTTGGAGCCCAAGTCTGTGATGATGCGATTGGGTAGTCCGTAGCGATGTACGAGTTCATCCAGGAAGTCGAGTACTCTGTCAGCCTTGGGGCATGTAACCGGCTTGACCTCGATCCACTTGGTGAACTTGTCAATGGCCACCAGAACTCTGTTGAATCCACCTGGCGCAGTTGGCAGTGGCCCAATCATGTCGAGCCCCCAGCAGGCGAAGAGCCAGGTTGGCGGTATGGTGACTAGCTTGTAGGCTGGGACATGTTGCTGCTTGGCAAAGTATTGACACCCTTGGCACCTTTTAACGAGTTCTTCGGCGTCGCCCAGAGCTGTGGGCCAGTAGAAAGCTCGTTGGAAGGCCTTGCTAACCAGCGTGCGTGAGGATGCGTGGTTGCTGCAGATGCCCTTGTGGATCTCCTCCAAGATGTCCTTGCCTTCTTGTCTGGGGACGCACTTCATGAGTACTCCGGAAGATGCGCCCCACCTATAGATCTTGTCTCCGATGAGGACGTAGGACTTGGCGCGGCGGATGGGCTACTTCGCCAAGTTCTTGTCCGAGGGAACCTTCTGCTCGCTGAGGTAGTCGATGAAGGGCTGCCTCCAGTCCACGTCAATCATCACGACCTCCTGGCCAGCCGGGGGATGCGTTGGGACAGTGGTCAGTGGCGCCAGCTCCGGGATGGATGGCGCGCGAAGCTCGTGGACGAAGACACCCGCTGGTACTTGAGCGCGAGTAGAACCAAGCTTCGACAGGACGTCCGCTGCAACGTTGTTGTCGCGGACGATGTGGTGGAACTCGAGACCATAGAACTTGTTCTCGAGCTTGCGGACTTCCAGGCAGTAGGCGTCCATGTTCTCCTTGTTGCGGTCCCAGGACTTGTTGACTTGGTTGATGACCACTGCGGAGTCGCCGTAGACTAGTAGCCGCTAGATGCCTAGTGAAGCCGCGAGGCGGAGCCCGTGTAGCAGGGCTTCGTACTCGGCTTTGTTGTTTGAGACCTTCCAGAAGATCTGCAGGACGTACATGAGTTGTTCGCCCATTGGAGAGATCAAAAGTACCCCTGCACCTGCGCCCTCGAGGTGGAGTGAGCCGTCGAAGTACATCACCCAATGCTCTGGTCGCTTGGTTGGAGTAGGTAGCTGATTCTCGCGCCACTCCGCCATGAAGTCGACTAGTGCTTGCGACTTGATGGCTGTGCGTGGCTTGAAGTCGATGGTGAGGGCGCCGAGTTCGACTGCCCACTTGGAGATTCTTCAAGTAGCATCTTGGTTCCGCAAGATGTCGTCGAGCGGGTAGTCGATGACGACGGAGATCGAGTACTCCTGGAAGTAGTGTCGTAGCTTCCGCGAGGTGATGAGTATTGCGTACAGGAGCTTTTGTACAGGCTGGTAGCGTGCCTTGGACTCTGACAAGACCTCGCTGACGAAGTAGACTGGGCGCTGGACTGGATAGGCGTGGTCGTCTTCCTGCCGCTCGACGATGATGGCGATGCGACCACATGAGTAGTCGCGGCGAGGTAGAGCGATGTTGCTCGCCTTTGCGAGAGCCGTGAGGACCGGTGGCTTCGATAGGAAGTCCTTGAGCCGGGCAAGGGCTTGGTCCGCCTCCGTGGTCCACACGAACTTCTCTTGGTGCTTGAGTAGTTAGAAGAAGGGGAGCCCCCGTTCTCCAAGCTTCGAGATAAATCGTTCGGGGCCGCCATGCACCGGTCGGCTTACGGAGCGTCTTTGATGGACGTGGGAGCTTTCATGCTGGTGATGGCGGAGATCTTCTCGGGGTTGGCTTCGATGTCGCGGTGGCTGATGATGAAGCCGAGTAGTTTGCCCGAAGGTACGCCGAAGACGCACTTGTTCGGGTTGAGCTTCCAGCGGTACTCGCGCAGGGATCCGAACGTCTCCTCAAGATCGTCGATGAGGGTACTGGAGTTTCTGGTCTTGACGACCATGTCATCCACGTAGGCTTTGACGTTCTTGTTGAGTTGCCTCTTGAAGCAGGCCTGGATAGCTCGTTGATACGTGGCGCCGGCGTTCTTCAACCCGAAGGACATGGTCGTGTAGCAGTACGCGCCAAACGGGGTGATGAACGCGGTCTTCTCCTGGTCTTCTTACTTGATCGCGATCTGGTGGTACCCGGAGTAGCAGTCCTTGCACTAGTAGGGATGTTGTCATCAATGACGCTCCATTATCGTCATTGAAGACGCCAGAATGGTCACAATTAGTCTTTTGTGACGATTTTGTGACGATTTTGTTTTGGTCACTATGGTGGCGTCACATTTGTTCATCGGTGACGAAATTGATTTTTTTGTCATAGATGTGTCTCCAATCTGTGACGAATTTTGTGTCGTCATGGATTTAAATTCATTCTATGACAAACGTTTTTGGTCATAGATTATACCCTGTTTTCGTCATAATTTCACGTCCGCCTGGCTAACTGACGTCGCCGTTAACGCCGTTTGTGATGTGTGACGATCAAATTTGGTCACAGATGTTCCTATGTTTTGGTCATAATCTCCCGTTAACGGCATTTGCATCTGACGTGGCGCTGACGTCAGCTATGACGCGGCGGTGACGTCATCAATGACGTGGCAACTGACGTCATCTTTTTGGAATCGTCACCTTTTGATATAAAATGGTCACAAATTTGCCATTGTTTTGGTCACAGGTTGTCATTTATTGAGCCATGTGGCTTGAACTGATCAATTTTATTTCGTCACAAAAGTGCAAATGGTAATTATCAATACAATTTACAAATAATACTGAAATAACAAAAAACTTGTATAAATTAACGGATCCGGTATTCCAATGACCATACAACTCCATAACTCAACTCAATTCATATTATTACTAACATTACAACAAATTCGAACTACAAATTACAGTAGATTCTAACTACAAGTTACATCTTATTTCACATCTTATTTTACATCTTGTACTTCTCATAGAAACCACACTTCCTTTCAGCATCCTGCACACATGCCATCTCTTTCATATCCATAATTGCATTATACCTGCACATACACATGGTCAATTTCAGATGGGATTTCAGTGCAGAAGCACTACCATGCTACACATACAATTGCTCATGTTTACAGGTTTTTGATGCCTAGGATCATCTATCTATTTGCAGTACATAGGAAGCCTACATCTAAAATAACCATGTTGTCTGCAAATACTATAGTACTATTACAGAGAGTGACCATTCGAGGGCAACAGGAGCGTGATGCGAAGCAAACCTTTGAGGATGTAGGCGTGGAGCGAAAGCGAGGGTCCGAGTTTGGAGCGCGCGATCACGGTCCTTGACGACGTGCTTGTGGAGCTCGAGGTGCGAGCGACGAAGGCCGGTTGCTACGAGCGAATCCGACGGGGTCGGGTGGGCGAGGCGGCAAAACGGATCGGGGAGAGGGGGGGGAGGAAGTGGGCACACGTACACGTACCGCAGAGGTCGTGGATGGAGGTGGAGGATAGAGCGAGGACGGAGTTGAGGAGGCGGATGGCCTTAGACCGATTGCGGGTCTTTGCGAGAGGCGCACGAGCTCGCGCTCGCAGGACATAGCGGCGCGTGGTGCCCGCCTTGGCCTGCTCCGTGCGCGGGCTGGGGAGGCGGGTAGAGAGGGAGCGGTAGGTGGAGATAAGGGCGGCGGCCCGATCTCTGTGAAGACGAGGCTCAGCGGCATCGACATGGACAGGAACACGGGACCCTTCTTCTCGATCACCCGGATCCGCAGTAGTACGAGATTGCCGCCACCACGATGCCCCGGGGGAACGAATAAATTGACAATTATAACCAAAAATTGTAAGACAATATTCGCATCACTTGTTGCCTATACAAAAATAATGCTATTGAAAGTGATAATT
Organism: Cenchrus americanus; assembly: GCA_947561735.1. Classification (NCBI taxonomy): domain Eukaryota; kingdom Viridiplantae; phylum Streptophyta; class Magnoliopsida; order Poales; family Poaceae; genus Cenchrus; species Cenchrus americanus. The sequence continues at coordinate 28,757,974 of OX387243.1, forward strand.
GGTTGCGAGATAATGGCAATACAAATCACATATACTTGTCATAGTTAACCTAATTACTTACGGCTTAGTTTGCAATCGTATGTTGCAAATTCATACTAAGGGGATGGCCCAACTCATTTGTACACTTCGATACAACAATAATAAGTACGAGTTTGATTCGCGGACTAAATCGAAGTGTCAAGATAGAGTTAATGTTTCCCACTTTCATTGAATTACATACAAGACATAAACAACAACCTCCGAGTTTAAATGCAAAAAATTGAGCGGATCTAATTGCGAGAATCATACTAAGTTCGGTTAATCTCTGCGAACCCCTACAAGTACACTTTCGCACAAACATAGTGAAACAATGAAATATTTCAAGCATCCAAAGTCCTAAGAAAATCACTAAAGATGCTACTCTTTTAAATGCGCGAGGGATGATTCGGACCTAAATCATACCTCGAATACTTTCACCGAATTTTGAAAAGAAAAGTACCGATATTCCTTTCGATTCAAAACTTCCGGTACCAAAAATTTATGATACACCTATTTTAGGTACAACAGAATGCTCACCCAGATCTGCAGGTAGTACGAGATCGCCGCCACCACGATGCCCTGGGGGAACGAATAAATTATTGTGAGGTGATCGTTGTCGTCGACCCCCGGTGGTGATGAAACCCCAAGAAAATCGCCTGCCGTATGGCTCACCATGAAGAGCACCGAGGCTAGGGTGATGGCGCCGGCGGAGCTTTCACCGCGAGAAGTCCCTCGAGGACTCGGGCGATAACGAACGACGGATGCTCGCGAACACGCACCTTGCGGTGTCGTGTTCGGGAGCTTGGAAGGGTACTCCGGCCAAGAAAGGTCCCCCGATTGCACGGCGGCCCGGCCAGCGGTGGAGGTCGGGAGGGCGGCGGGGGGAGGAGGAGGGCGTGGATGGGGGTCGGAGGGGGGCGCGGGCGTGCGGCCGGCCGGGTAGGAAATGAGTTAGGGTTTAGGGGATGCGGTTACTTATATACTTTGCCAATGCGATCACAATCGTCGAATCAGCGATGGACGGTACCGGAAATAGTTGGGCCATTTGGGCCGACACGGGCTTTGTTTCATTCTGCGCTCTACTTAGCATTTTTCTTTTTTCTTTTTTTCGTTTTATGCACCATTGTGAAGTATCACACATAAATAATAATCTATATGTATTATTATATTTTTAAAATACAATATACTACACATAAGTTATTATTACGAAGTTCTAGTAATTTACTCACTCATCTACCATTTTCTACCGTTTAAATGAATTTTTGTAGGTTCAGTGAAAATAATAAAATTTTGAACTACATGTATATCAAATAAAATTTGTAAAATTCTGAAAAAATATATGTAGAGTACATTTGCTCTAAGTTTAGCTCATGAGTGAAAATGGATCAAAATTTCAAGTGTATACTAAGGATAATTTAAACTTGTACTAGTCACCTTGTTATAAAATAATGATAATAATATCTAAAACATCTCCGAAAATTCTAAAAATTGACATGGAATCATTTTATGGATGTTTAAAGTTTACATAAAATTTTCAAATGATTTCGATAATGGAGGAACCTACATTGTTTAAAAAAGGGATATAGTTTTCTAAAACATAGAGTCGAACTTTGAGATCGAATACCTCATGATTATTTTGGTCCACAATCTTGCCATAAAAAATTTAAGTGGTTTCAAGTAAGTGACAACATACACTGCTCACAAATAGATACATCTCTAACATAGGTTCTAATAACTCAACACAAACTTTGAGATTTTAGTGGTGATTTACTTTTCAAAGTCGTATGAATCACAAACTTGGCTACAACCTTATATGTATCATAACAATAGATGTTCACAAATCGGACACAAGTCTCACGCAGTTTCCTACAATTGAAAACAAACTTTGAGATTTGAACAACTAATAACGTGACCGAGCTTGTATGCGCCTCAATTTTTGACACCATCTCATGTCGACCACAACATTAGAGAATATTAATTTATATTAGCAATTAGTATGAAAAAACATGTTTTTTATATTCTCTTTTTAGTTGGAAAAGATATGTTTATGAAAAGCAATCAAGAAATAGTAATTAATATACAAACAAATGACACTAAGTAAAACAACTCGATTTTAGAAGAAATTAGGAAAAAGAATCAACCGATTTGGAGTTTGTATGAGTAAGAAAAACAGTTTACAAGTTTTATCCGAAGATTAAAATCAGAAACTGCACTTTCTATGAACTGAGATGAACAAGTGTGTTTTCTCTTTTTAATCTTTGACTAAACCTTGTAACTAGTTTTTCTACCTCATACTAACTCCAAATTGGATGATTCTTTTTTCTAAAATTTTCTAAAATCATTCTCTACCAAGATCTACAACTTTAACGAATGAAAAATGATTTCGGCAGCAGTTTATTAGGGGTAATTCAAACTTACATCTCGAATTTACACTATCATAATTCAAATAATTTATTCTCTTTCAGTAGAAGAAAAGAAGTTGTTTGAAAAAGATAAATCGTGTGAAACTTTTTTTGGATGCTAATGGATGCAATCTAAGTTGTTGGGTGAAGTTTCGGAATTTTCTGACCAAGTTTGCCTATTATTGTAAATATTTGTTGATTTAATAAGGAGTAAATGTAAAAAACTTGTAACCTTGCTTAAAAAATCTGAAATTTTGTTGGAGCTCCTCCTTTTGGTACGTTATGTTGTCAAAAAAGTTTCAAGTGATTCTGAGAAAGTGATGATGCACTTCCCCGCTGAAGCATACATGTCTCACACATGTCACTGTGAGTCACCGAGAGATGTTCATCCCTACGTGCGACGTGTAGTACAAGTTGCTTGAAATCGTGTGAAACTTTTTTTGGATGCTAATGGATCCAATCTAAGATGTTGGGTGAAGTTTCGGAATTTTCTGACCAAGTTTGCCTATTATTGTAAATATTTGTTGATTTAATAAGGAATAAATGTAAAAAAACTTGTAACCTTGCTTAAAAAATCTGAAATTTTGCTGGAGCTCCTCCTTTTGGTACGTTATGTTGTCAAAAAAGTTTCAAGTGATTCTGAGAAAGTGATGATACACTTCCCCACTGAAGCATACACTGCTCACAAACGGTTACATCTCTGACATAGTTTCTAATAACTCAACACAAACTTTGAGATTTGAGTGGTGATTTACATTTTCAAAGTCGTATGCATCTAAAACTTGGTTACAACCTTATGTTTATCATAACATTAGAAAATATGAAGTTATGTTAGCATTTGCTATGCCAAAATATGTTTTATTCATTATCTTTCACTACAAGAAAAGAAGTTGTATAGAAAAGGTAAATGAAATAGTAACTAATATGTAAACGAACAAAATTACATGAAAGATCGTGATTTTACAAAAAGTCGAGAAAAAAGAATCAATAAATTTGGAGTTAATATGATCGAGAAACACTAGTTTTAAATTTTAATTGTAGATTAAAAAGAAAAAACGAGGGGAAAACCAGCTCAGCGTGCGCCACGTGGTCCCGGCGAAGCAACTTGACCAACCCTGTGCTGCCACATGGTCCCGGCGAAGCTCCATCGCTTGGTAAACACTATTATAAAAGGACAACATACACCAAAAGGACACAACTCATGTTATAGCTTAGTGGTAAGTCTCTCTTCCCACTAAGGAGACCAGGGTTCAAATCCCATGGGTGCACTTTTTTTTGTTTTGCAAATTTAAATGTGGGTGGTGTTCCATTAAAATATTGATAAGAGGAATGACATACACCAATGGGACAGAAATCATGTTATAGCTTAGTGGTAACTCCCTCCCTTCCCATCGTGCGGACCGTGGTTCGAATCCCATGGGTGCACCTTTTTTTTTGTTTTGCAAATTTAAATGTGGGTGGTGTTCCATTAAAATGTTGATAAGAGGAATGACATACACCGATGGGACGAAATCATGTTATAGCTTAGTGGTAACTCTCTCCCTTCCCATTGTGCGGACCGTGGTTCGAATCCCATGGGTGCACCTTTTTTTGTTTTGCAAATTTAAATGTGGGTGGTGTTCCATTAAAATGTTGATAAGATGAATGACATACACCAATGGGACAGAAATCATGTTATAGCTCAGTGGTAACCCCCTCCCTTCCCATTGTGCATACTAGGGTTCAAATCCCCCTAGTCACTCTTTTTTCACGCTGATAAAAGCCAAAAGAGTGGCTCAATTTTTGTGGCCCAATTCCAAAAAAAACAGGGAGCGGAGCGGCCCTTTGGAACACGCATCCCACACCGTCAAGTGCACCACTGATTTGTGACCAATTTGTTTCATCATTAAGTGTGTCAAACAATTTCAACAAATGGTGACGATATCAAAACTAATTTGTGACGATCGATTTCGTCATTCCAATACGGTATACCCAAAACAAGTTTTATGACGATCTCCATTTACAATTCTGTGACGTTATTTTCATTTTCGTCATAATTTTCCAGGCCAAATCTTCGTCACTTGCCACCTATGACGAAATTGGAGAATTCGTCATATAAGACATACCATTCTGTGACGAAAGTGAGCAGCGTCACGAGCAAATCGTCACAGATAGCAACTTTTCTAGTAGTGTTGGGGCAGTGCTTGTTGAGGTCGGTGTAGTCGACACACATCCTCCACTCGTTCGAGTTTTTCTTGCGGACGAGAACGGGGTTGGCGAGCCACTCAGGATGGAAGACTTCTCTGATGAAGCCAGCCGCGAGTAGTTTGGCGAGTTCCTTCTTGATGGTGTCCCGTCATTCGTCAGCGAAACGACGGAGGTGTTGTCGCTTGGGGGTAGCTTTAGGATCGACGTTGAGGGAATGCTCGATCAACTCCCTGGGCACCCCTGGCATGTCCGCTGGCTTCCACGCGAAGATGTCGCGGTTAGCCCAGAGGAAGTTGATGAGCGCGTCTTCCTATTTGGGGTCGAGGCCGGCCCCGATGGTGGTGGTCTTGCTGTTGTTGCCTGTCCCGAGGTCGATTTCCTTGACCAGAACCTCCTCAGCTGGCTGAGGCTTGTTGGCTTTGTTCGACTTCTCAGGAATGTCGAGCTCACTTGGGGCAAGCTTCTTCGACGCAGCGTAGATCTCCATCATAGCATTGGGTACTTGATTTGTGGAGGCGATCTCCACGGCTTCAGTATCGCAGTCATGCGAGATCTTCAAGTCCCCTTGCAGTGAGAGTACACCTGCTGGACTTGGCATCTTGAGTACCAAGTAGGTGTAGTGGGGTACCGCCATGAACTTGGCGATAGCAGGTCTGCCAACGATGGCATGGTAGGAAGTCTCGAAGTCCGCGACTTCGAACTTGATGTACTCGGTACGGTAGTTGTCCCGAGATTCCCCGAAGGTAACTGGCAAGACCACTGAGCCCAGTGGGACAGCCGCATTGCCGGGGACGATGCTGTAGAATGGCGCGGTGCTCTTGGTGAGCATGTGGGTGATGTCGAGCCCCATTTTCTTCAAGGTCTTGGCGAAAAGGACGTTGAGCCCGCTTCCACCGTCGATGAGGACCTTGTTGAGCCTGGAGCCCGCGACCACCGGCTTCAGGACGAGGGGGAACCGCCCTGGTTCGGAGAAGCTGGTCCATTAATCCGCGCGAGAGAAGGTAATGGGTACCTCCGACCACCTGAGAGGGATCGGAACCGCTGGTTCAATGCTCATGACTTCTCGACGGGTAGCCTTTTATTCCCGTCTGCTGGGTAGTCCACCGAAGAGGACGTTGACCGTCTTGTCGGGTTCCTGGAAGGCGTCATTGCCTCTGTCGTTCTTCTTCTTGCCTTTCTTGTCATGAGGGTGTGGTGGCTCTGGAGTACTCTTGAGTGCTCGCCTGAGTTGGTAGCACTGCTCAGTGGTGTGGTTGCCGTCCAGATGCCACGGACACTTCTCTTTTAGCAGGTCTTTGAAGCCGCCAGAGGTCTTCTTCGAGTTCTCCTTCACAGGGTGCTGGATAGCCGCGACAAGTGTTGTCCGGCTTGCGCTTGCGGTTGGGACCCGAGTAGTTGTTGTTGTTGCGACCGCCTTGGTTCCCGTTGTTGCTTTCTTGCCGCCGCCGTTGTTCTCCGTTTGCTCTTGCCACGGATGGCATCGTACTTGGCGTTGGCTTTGTCTTCTTCGTCCGCCCAGGAGGTGATCATATCCTTCAGATGAGTGATGGACCTAGGGCGGCGTGGACCGAAGTCTTCGAATGTGCGACGGTGGTAGAGGCCGTCTTGGAAGAGGTCGATGACCTCCTTGTCGGTGACGTCGACTATGGTGGCGCGCTTGTCGAAGAAGCGCCGCATGTACTTGCGAAGGGTCAACCAGCACGGATCCGAGTCTGAGATTGATGGAGAAAATAAGCAAAACACCAAATCCGGAGGGCAAAACGGAGGTACAACACAAATCTGAGCAGAAAACAGGATCACCTTATGGAGAAGGGAGGAAGAACCCAGATCTGAGCAGGTGACCTGCGCGGGTGAGAAAGAGTGAGAGGGAGGAACAACCTGTGTCAGCAACCGAAACACGCCAGATTACAATCGAGACAGAGGCAGGTGATGCTCACCACTTACTAGCGACGACGAACTAGTGGAGAAGAAGAGGGCGAGCGCGAGGTGCAAGAATGGCAGAGGCGGAGAAGAAGAGGGTCGAGGTGACCTTATAACAAGGAGGAATGGAGCGAACTGGGGGCGGTAACCCTAGCTTTCCCGCGTCCGCCTCCTCTTCTCCCGCCTGCACGCGCGCAGCCAAAAATTTCGGGCGCCATCGCCCGCGCTGCGCCCACGCGAGCCGACTGCGGGAGAAACGGGGGATTTGGGCGTAGCTCGGGATGCAGGCGGCGGCGGGGGGTTGCAGCACGGGAGCCAGGCTCTAGGGTTGAAGCAGGCACCCAGACGCAGGGTTGCTGCACCCCGTGGGCCTGGTTCGGCCCATACACGTGAACCAAACACACCCTTAGACTGTCCGCACTGGCGACCTGGATAGGGCCGGCAAAGCGACCTCCAGGTCGATTTTGCCGTTTTTGTGGCTGCACCGGGGGGCGCTAAACACGCCGGAACGGTGGCGTTCGGTTGCGGCGACGCCATCCCTGGCGTCCTTGCCGGGAACGCGACGGCACCCTCGTGCGGGCCCCATCATGCCCCAACTACCGCTCGCGCCATCCCCAACCACCACGGGAGAGAGCAGGGGCAGCGCCGCCGTCGCCTCTGAGGGTGCCTCCGGCGTCGAGCTCGGCTCCTGCGCGCCAACCCAACCACTCGAATCGAATCTACGGAGCCACCTTGTCGCTACCGCCGGCACCGGCCGCCTTGCTCCCGCCGGCGAGGCAGGGAGGTCCCCCCCGGGGTTTATTCCCCTGCTGCTCGATCCGGGCACTTGAGGTGTCGGCGATGAAGACGAGGATGCGGGCTGCCGGAGCTCGGAGGTGTGCGCCGTCGACTCCTGCCGCCGGTGCCTCCTCGTCGTCGTCCACCCGCGTCGAGGAGGGAGAGCACCCCGGACGCCGGATTCCCCGTCGGCGTGGGGGAGGTGGAGCGCGCCGGGGCGGGGAGGGAGAAGGGGCCCCCGCCGCGCGGGGAGCGGCTCCTCGTCCCGCTCGTCGAAGCCGCGCCACCGGATCCGGTCTCGCGCCGCCGACGAAGGGAGAAGAGGAGGGGCGGTGCGCCGGTGGATCTCCGCCTCGTTCTCTCTCGCCGCGAGCCGTGGGTGGGTGGCAGGGGCGGGTAGGGCGGGGCGCGGCGCCGTCTCTGTGGAGATGCCCTGTTCCGCTGGAGTGTTGGGGAGGAGGGAGAAAGGGGAGAAAGAGAGTGGAGGGGGCCGCGGTGTAGGTGGGGAGGGGGAGAGAGTGGAGGGAGGGAGACGTAGAAGAGAAGGAGTATGACATGTGGGACCCGCAACTGGTGGTTGGTATTGAGTTTGAGATATAGAGGTTGACGGGTGCAGAGAAAACGATACTGAACTGAAAAACATTGATGACCAGGCAGGAATATTCCTTTTAGAGGTTGGATTTGGAGTTCCAGCGCTGCGGACATTCTTATAGGGTAGATAGCCTGAAGCGAGCCGAACAAACGTGGCGTGGATTCCTCTCCCGCAGTCCCGCTGCTGCCACCGCGGACGGGGGCCCCACCCGGACACATCGCCCCCAGCTGGCCCGTCTCCTCCCATTCTTCTCTCTACATTTTCTCTCTCCTCCGCCACTCCCGAGTCCTCGCCAGCAGCAGTTGCAGCAACCACACTCCGCTCCCCCACTCTCGTTCTCGCCAATCCATCCTCCTCGCCGTGCGCGCGCGGTGGCGTTAGGGTTCTAGAGATCTCTCGCCGTGCTCCCGAGATCTGGACCGATCCGCCCGTTGCCGCATCCTCGGCCCAGCGGTTGGGCGCGCCGCCGCTGCCCGATCCGCTCCCCTCCCGCGGCGAATCGGGGGGACTCTGTTAGTGAGCGGGTAGCCCGGTGCCCTGCTCGCCTCCCGCGCTAGCCGAGTCGAGCAATGACCCACCGGTGGAGGCGACGATGAGGCGCGTCGCGTGGTGGGCGGCCCTGCTCGTGGTCGCCGCCGCCGCCTTGGTTGGCGCCCGAGGGGACAGCATCCCCCTCCCCGCGCTCGCGTTGTCGCCTGGGCCGCGTCACGACGACCGGTTCGCGCTGGTTCCTGTTGAGGTCGGTGGCGGCGTCGATGGCGGTAGGGCTGCGGCGGGGCTGCGCGGGGAGCTTCCGTGCCAGACGCACTCTGCGAACTCGAGGACATGCGAGGAGCTGAATGGCTCCGGGTCATTCAACAACACTTGCGTCATCAGCTCGAGCTCTTCATTGGATGGTGATCTGTGCGTGTATGGCGACGGGAGTGTGGAGATTCGGCCCAATGTGAAGATCATCTGCCCCGTCAGGGGATGCTATATCACCGTCAATGTCTCCGGGAGCATCAGGATCGGCGAACATGTTGAGGTGATTGCAGGCTCAGTTAGCCTTGACGCGGCCAATCTGTCCTTGGACCACCACTCGACCATCAACACCACTGCGCTTGCAGGGGAACCCCCTCCCCAGACTAGTGGGACGCCACACAGCCTGGAGGCGGCTGGTGGGGGACATGGTGGGAGGGGTGCGTCATGTAAAGTGTCCAATGACACCAACTGGGGAGGTGATGTGTATGCATGGTCGACGTTGGCATGGCCCTGGAGCTACGGCAGCAGGGGTGGCAGTATGTCGGCTGATCAGCAATTCGGAGGGTATGGTGGAGGCCGTGTCATGCTTAGGGTGAGGACCTTCATGAATATTGATGGGCATGTGCTTGCTGAAGGTGGTGTTGGCAGTCTCAAAGGAGGGGGTGGGTCTGGCGGAAGCATTATAATACATGCTTTCAAGCTGTAAGATCTACATAACTCAAACTTATTCCTGTTTTACTATGTGTCACCATAGGAATCTAAATTTTCTGGTGAATCAGAAACTTTGTCTTCTTTAGTATTGGTATATATACTTGGTTAACTGGTTCTGCAGTTATCACCAGCGAGAAAAAGCCACTGCAACCGTTAGGTGTTTAATAAGGTCGTGCCAAACTTTTGGGAATTCTCCAATATGCCACTCACCATGATGTCTACCTTTTGGACCAATGTGGCCTTATTGTTTTTTCTTTTTCTTTACCTCTCTCTGCTGTTCTCCAGAATCATGAAATCTTTGTAGTTGTGACCACCATGGCCTATTCTCTGTGGCATGCTGCCCTTTATGGCTTTATACTTAGCTGGAAGGTTTGCAACTTGCGGTTACAAAGAAAAAAATCTCTTTGCAGTCAACTTGGAGAAAGTTTAGCTGACCACAGATGGAACACATAATACACAGCGATGAACTTGTTCTTTGCTTTATGAAGAGGAGCTATAGCCAGTCAACTTTGATCTAATCCTCTTTCCGTACATTGATCAGAGCATGATCTTGTCAGGTGATCATGCCAATAGGTTGGGTCTGACACAGGTTCATAGCGGGCAATGCTAAACCACAAGACCAGCATTTGATTGATGAACCATGCAGTGTGATCAAGAAAAAAGGGATGGACTAGAGGCGGGAAGAATTGCACAGAAAACACCTCTGGCAGCGATGACTTAGTTTACATGCCCAATTACCGAGCAGTCTCCATGGTGTCATGGTTGATGAGGCAATAACTGTTGCAGCACTGATTAGCTCTGTTGTGATCTTCTGTGAGGTTCTGAACTCTGTTAAATCAAACGGAACGACCTCAGATTATGGATGTTCTTATTTGGTCCCTCTTGGAGATATATGCGCTTGAAGGTCTCACTAGGGGTGAAGAGGAAGAACATAAGGGTCTTTTTGTCCAATGTCACAAACTTTAGTGGTCGATGTCATGGTATTTTGTAGTCGAAGGGTTTGTAATGGCAGTTTTCAGAGCCTTATGGTTGCAGTGGCTTTTCATCAAACTGGTTGATGATTGTGGTGACATTTACCCATTTATTTCCACATATATTTTATTATATAATTTCCTGTCAGCTCCAATGGTATTTGTCACATAGATAAATAAATGCACATTTGTTGTTCCAAACAAGGCAGTTAGCTGGGCAAGCCCCTTGATGCAATTCCTTGATTGCTGCCTTGCAAGCCAGGAAATCAAGGGGGTGGCTAATACCTGGTGAATTGCTTTTGGAAATCATATCGTACTAGTCAAAGGCTTAGCTTATTTACCGAATTTGTCCTATATTCTGCCCGAGTTTTCTCATTAACCTAGTTTTTCCCTGTTAGTGTATATATGTGTGAGTGGCCAATATGGCCTGTGTAGCCCATAGAGGCCCATGTATAGCAAACTCTATATACCCACCCTTCTAGGGTTGGAAGAATACACAGGAATTATCATTCCCAAACATGGTATCAGATGTTTCCTTCCTTGTCTAGCCATCCTGCCGCCTGCCTGCCATGGCAGGCGCCCGGCTGTCGGCGAGCGCGCCATCGCCCTTCCCCTCCCTCTCGTCCTCGCGCGCGCGCCCCCTCTCTCCTCCCTTCCTTCCCTTTCTCCGTGGCCGCCCCTTTGCTCGGTGGTGCGCGGGTGCGGGTGCGCCCGTGCACAGTGCGGGCGCACCGCCGTCGCGGCGGCGGCGGCCGCCTCTCGCCCCCCCCCCCCCGCGCACCACCCCCCGCCGGCCCGCGCGCGCGGACCCCGATGGGTCCCCGTGCGCCTCCCCCATCGCTAACCCCTCCCCCGCTAGGCACGCGCCCACATGTCTTTCCCGTTGAGGAGCGGGCGAGGGCGCGGCCGGCCGGCGCGGGGAGGCCACTCCCCGCTCCTCCGACCGCCCCCGCCGCGCACGGGCTGGGGCCTTCCTCCTCCCCGATGCCGACTCTGGGCTCGCCCGACACTCAGGCGTGGGCCGCAGCAAGCCTTGCTGCTGGTGCTGCGGGGGGAGGAGCAGGGACATTTCCTCCTTTCCCTGCTCCCTTCCCGCCCTTCTCCGGCCTGGGGATGCCGCCTGTGGACACGCCTTTCTCCGCCGCCGCCTTCCTCTGACGCCAGTCTCCGGCTCCCACCAGCGTCGTGGCTGCCGACAACGCCCTCGCCGTGGCTCTTGTGGCTGCCAAGTCCAAGGCTACCGCGACTCACGAGCGGGCTAGTGTGGCAGCTCTCGCTTGGGAGCGCGAGCACACCGCGGCCGATGCTCTCTCACCGTGTCTCCGAGGCGGAGCACTTCCTCAACGCCTCCGCGATGGAGCATGTCGCTTCCTCCTCCCACCAGGCGCCGCCCTCTGCTCTGCTTCAGCTGAGTGCCAGACCCCAGCTCGGCCAGGTTGACCCCATGGTCGCCTACGTCCACCTCCAGGCCGCCGGGGTCCCGCACATCAAGAACCTGGTCACCATCGTCCTCGACTCCACCTCCACCTCCTACGCTCGCTGGAGGGACCAGGTCCTCCTCGCACTCAGCCGTACGCCCTCGAGGACCACGTCCTCTCTGACACACCGGTCGAGGCACGTGACCTGGCGTGGCGGCGCCACGACAGTATCGCCATGTCCTGGATCTTTGGGACCATCTCCCTTGATCTACAGGACATTGTGCGGACTCCCGACGGCACCGCGCGCGATGCCTGGCTTGCTCTCAAGAGCCAGTCCCTCGGCAACGCACATACGCTCGCCCTCCAGCTCGACGCTGAGCTATGCACCCTTGAGCAGGGCGACCTATCCGTGGCTGAGTTCTGCTGGAAGATGAAGCGCACCGCCAATGCCGTTCGCGACCTTGGGTACCGGGTCCCGTCTTGGTCCTCAACATTTTGCGGGGCCTTCCCAGCAGCTACGAGGTCGTGCGGACGTTGCTTACGCACCAGCAGCTGACACCCACCTTCCTGCAGGTCCGTGATGCCCTCACATTGGAGGAGCTCACCCGGGGCCTCCACACACCTACCTCGACTACGTCTTCGGCTTCGTCCTCCACCTCGCGCACTCGTCACTGCCCCATCACCGTCCTCTGCCTCGCCGCCTGCCTCTCTCCTTGGTGCTTCTCCCCTCGGGTCGAGCGGGGGTGGGGTGGGGGGGGGGCGTGGGGGCGGCGTCGAGGCCGCCTAGGACGCGGTGGTGGGGGTCGTGGGACGCCCACCCAGGCTCCGACCCCCCTCTCGCTCCTCTTCCCGGAGGTGCGCCCTGGCCGATCTCCCACCTGTGGTCAGGGCGTATCTCCATGTGACCCCACTAGGGTCAGGGAGGGGGGCCTCGTTCCCCACACCAGCCGGCGGCCATTGTCACGAGTGCTGCCTCCTACGTGCTGACCTGGACTCCACCTCCTCCGCCCAGCTCGTCGTGGCCCGGGGGGGGGGGGATCAGGCTGCCTTGGTGCAGTCCTTCAGCACTGTGGGGTTGACGCCGCCGGTTGGCACCGAGTGGATCGCTGACTCGGGTGCCTCTTACCGCACCACTCCTGATGCGGGTATCCTTTCTTCTGTCCGACCTCCTCACGCCTCTTGTCCTTCGTCCATCATGGTCGGTGATGGCTCTTGTCTTCCGGTCACTTCTGTGGGTTCTGCTCCCGGTCCTTTTCGTCTCTCTGATGTCCTTGTTGCTTCTCAGATGGTTCACAATCTTCTTTCTATTCGTCAATATACAGTTGACAATTCTTGTTCTATGGAGTTTGACACTTCCGGTCTTTTTGTGAAGGATTTGGCTACCAGGCGTCCACTCCTCCGATGTGACAGCACCGGGCCCCTTTACACCCTTCGGCTTCCTGTCTCCGCTGCCTCCACTTCACCTTCGTCTTCCTCGTCAGCTGCTCTCGCCGTGACACCGTCTTCCACCACTTGGCACCGCCGCCTCAGTCATCCCGGCCAAGATGTTTTGGCTCAGATTCGTCGTAGTGGAGATATCTCTTGTACCAGGACTACTGCTGAGCACCTCTGTCTGGCATGCCAGCTTGGTCGTCATGTTCGACTTCCTTTTTCTTCTTCGCATGCTGTGCATGTTTTTGATCTTATCCACTGTGATGTGTGGACTTCTCTTGTACTCAGCATTTCTGGTTATAAGTATTATCTGGTGATCATTGATGATTTCTCTCACTACTCCTGGACTTTCCCTTTGCGTGCCAAGTCTGACACCTTTCCCACCCTTCTTCACTTTTTTGCCTGGGTGTCTACTCAGTTCGGCCTCACCGTTAAGGTCGTCCAGTGTGACAACGGTCGTCAAGAGCACACTTGTCTACTGCGACAACGTCAGCGCCGTGTACCTCTTCACCAACCCGGTTCAGCATCAGCGGACGAAGCATGTGGAGATTGACTTGCACTTCGTTCGTGACCGGGTGGCTATTGGAGATGTTCGGGTTCTCCATGTACCGACCACCTCCCAGTTCGCTGACATCTTCACTAAGGGTCTTCCTTCCTCGACCTTCTCGGAGTTCCGGTCCAGCCTCAACATAGCCAGTGGCTAGTTGTGGCTGCGGGGGGCCTTGTGTGTGAGTTTCTTTTTTTGTTGGCTAGTCTTGTACACCGCTGCGCCGGTAGTCCAGACTGCGGGGGGTGTTAGCGTATATATGTGTGAGTGGCCCATATGGCCTGTGTAGCCCATAGAGGCCCATGTATAGCTAACTCTATATACCCACCCTTCTAGGGTTGGAAGAATACACAGGAATTATCATTACCTAACATTCCCTTGCAAAGCTTTTGATGTGATGCACACTAAAAAATTTACAGCTTTGGTATGAACTGCAATATCTATTTTTTAGCATAGGATGGATCTGCATGCTACATGATTTGGTTGTAGCTTTGAAATACACAACTTTTTGGAAAGGATATCTCTATTTGAAGAAATGGAAATGGAAAAGATATGAAGTTTTTGCAACTTCTAGCCAGGGTTCATGGTCAACCCAGTAATTTGTTTCTATAATTGTTAGTGTAAGTACAAACTTGACCCTGCCAATATATTTGATGTTAATAAACACTGTCCTCTTGTTAGATACGGAAATGGCACAATAAGTGCTGCTGGTGGAAATGGATGGGGTGGTGGTGGTGGTGGGAGGATATCAATGGATTGTTACAGCATTCAACAAGATCTGGAAATTACAGTTCACGGTTAGTATTTTGTGACCTTAGTTTTTATGCAAAGTGTTGTGTAGAAAAGTGTATCTGCAGTGAATGAATGAATACAAGTAACATTTTGTGTGGTGTATTCGTTGATTGTAACACTAGCACCAAATTTTACTTCGGGAATTGGGATGTAGCATGGTTTAAAAGGCGCTAAGGTGAGGCGAGGCGAGGCGAGTGACCCCCTTCCGGACGCCTAGGCGAATAAGGCGGACGCCTAGGCGACGCCTTACGAATATATGCATACTAAATTCAGAAGCAAATCAGACCTTAATATGCCAAATCTTGGCATATAAACTATAATAAGCATTACTAGAGTACTAGCTCACAACATAAAGTAGAAAATAGAGCACAAGTAGACATGTGACAAGCAGTACCCATGTATTGTGCTCTGTTTTTATCCACAGAAACAAGGGCACGGACAAGCCTCAGCTTTTAAGAAACAGAAGCAGAGGAGAGCAGACAGAAAGGAGACACAGGTTGGAGCAGGGGGGCAGCGGAAAGGATGGACCTTGCGGCTGGTCGGCGGCTATGCCTATCGTGTCAATCTCTCTCTCTCTCCCCCCTACCTCCAGTCCCATCTCAGTTTTGCGGCCTGGCGGAGAGCAGACGGTGGATGGCTGGTCTCCAAATCGATTTGGTGTCCGACAGGCTTCAATCGAGCTGCGAACTGCAGGATGCCGTTGCTGCAGGAGGGGGCGACGAGCGGAGATGTGCGGGGCTGTCGGCTGTGCTGCGCTCCGCGAGGATTTGATGCCGTGCCGGTGGGAATCACTGCGTCGGGAACGGGCGAAGCGGTAGGCCTCACGTTTCTGGATCTAATTCCTCTCCCTCTCTCTGATTTACCTCTCGCGCTTTACCTCTCCCTCAATTTGTTCCCGCAAGCAGCCGCGGAGAGGCTGGAGTTGGCTCGAGAGCAATTTCTTCCCGCGCGCTGGTGCGCATCGGTTTTTCCACGCGCGCCCCCCTGATTTTGCGAGTTAAAGCGTCCGCCGCAGGCGCCTTCGCGACGACGGAGCGCCAAATTGAGGAAGGCAAACGCCTTACGCGCGGAAGTCCAGGCGAGTCCGACGCCTAGCAGCTTTCCTCGCCTGGACGACTAGGCGACGCCTTTAAAACCATGGGATGTAGCATGCTGGTATGCCATTTGCAGAAATAGCTCTGTCGACGCATTCTGTTGAATTGATTACAACAACAACATATTCTTTCTGTTAGTGTATATGTGTATGACGCATATGGCCTGTGTGTATTTAGCCCATCTAGGCCCATGTACAGCTACTATATTGCCCATCCTTTTAGGGTTGGAGGAATACACTGGAATTATTCCTCTATCATGGTATCAGTGGTTTCCTTCCTCTAGCTCTCCTGCCGCCGCCCTACCTGCCATGGCTGGCGACCAATTGCCGGCGGGCGTGCCTCCTCCCCTCCCCTCCCCTCCTCCGGCACGCCTCCTCTCTCCTTTCCCCCTGCCTCTCTCCTACGCCTTCGTCGCTGGCACGCCGCTGCGTGCTAAGGCGCAGCAACCGTCGGCGGCGGCACGCCTCCTTCCGACGTGGCGTAGCCCCCTCCCCCGCCGCGGGTGCGCGCGCCTCTGGGTGCGGGTGCGCAACCTCCGGGGGCGGCGCAACCCCCCCTCCCGGCATGGGCGTATCGCCTCCAAGTGCTCCTGGCGCAGGCGGGCCGCATCCTACCCCGACGCAGTCTCCTCCGTCTGCGGGCTGCCTCCCGGCGCGGGGCCTCTCTTCCTCTGCCCTATGGCCCGCCACCGCCTTCCTCTGCCCCGGGGGCACCTCCTCCCCTATCCTACGACATGCCGCTTTCCTCTGCCTCGGTGCAGCTCCTTCTTGTGCTACTTCCCTCCTGGCGCCCAACCACACCCGTGGAGCTCCTCTCTGCTCCCCTGCCGGCCCTGGTGCTGCCCGCTGTGACTGCCCACGCCGCAACTGCCCTCGGAGTTGCCCTAGCCGCGGCCCGGCACGCGCGGGGGGGCGCCCCCTCGGCCACCGCGGCTACGGTCGCATCCCGGCTGCTGCGGGGTTTTCGCCGCGCGGCGCCCCTCATCTTCTTTGCGGTGCCGCCGCGCCCTTGCACCATGCAGATCTGCCTCTCCTAGTGGGGCTGCTGTTGCGGTTGGACCGATTTGCTCCACCCACCGCCGTCAGAACTGCCCGACCTTCTCTCCCTACGCAACCACATGCGTCAAAGTCGGGCCTCGGCACCCTTGCTGGCCTGCCTTGCCCCCTCTACCGGGCCCTGCAGTTGCCACGCCCCCTCCTCTGGGTGCCGCCGCCGCTCCTCTTCTTGGTGCCACCACCACTCCTCTGACCGGTGGGCTGGCCTCTGCGTCTGCTCCTCCCTATGGTTGGCGGTGCAGCCCGCTCGTGGTGTCTTCCTGTGGCCGTTGGTGCCTCTGCTCTCCATGGCGCCTCTGCTACCTCCGGCATCTCGGTCAAAAGGATCTTTTCCATTCACCACACCCACTAAAGGGGTCCTTGGTACATATATATAGGCTGCCAACCAAGAGGTCCTTGGTGGCTAAGCATAGGGGGTAAAAAAGAAAAAACTACAAAAAGACACCTAAGCTACTAGACTTACTACTAACATTGCACCCCCCTAAGTCTAGCAGCTTTACATAGAGCAATAGAGCTTAAGTGCACTTAGGCAGGCCCATAGAACAACAAAAAACATTTATTCTTGATCTCGACTCTGGAGTGGTGTTCCTAGAACAGAGCCACCTCCTTGTCTTCTTCCACGACCTACGCGATGTGGGCCTGGCCGCGCCTTGGCTCGACACTGGCCCGACCTCGCCTCTGCTGGTTGCACTCCCGATCAAAGTGGCTAGTCCTGCCACAATTGTAGCAGTTGTCGCCATCGTCGTCGTCATTCTCCTCAAAGGTGGCCTCCTCGGCACCTCCTCGTGCATCGCCCTTAGCGCCACCACGTGCCTTGGGTGCCCTGCGTGGCTTTCCCACACTTGCGTCCGTTTGGAGGCTCCCCCTTCTTTCGGTAGACCTGGTAGCTCGTGGCACTGATAGTGCTCAGTGGCGTAGTAGAGCTTGCCACCGCTAGGGAAAGACTCACCAGCCATCTCGTCATCAACAGCCTTGAACCTTCCTGTCAGCTCCTCGATCGTCAACGTCGAAATGTCGATCATTGTCTGAATAGCGATCTTGAGCTGTAAGTGCTTCTTCGGAGAGCAGCGAAGGAACTTTGTAATAGCTCTCTCCTCCGTGATCTCGTAGTTGCCGTACTGCTCCAGCCGCTGCTTCAGGCTGGAGAGACGGAGAGCGAAGTCGTCGACCTCCTCGCCCGGCTTGAAAGCCAAGCGGTCCCACTCCTCTCAAAGTTTCTGAAGTGCAGTCTTGCGGGCGCGGTCGCTACCGACTCATGCCGCAGTGATGGCGTCCCAAGCGTCCTTGGCTGTCGCCTTCCCAGAGAGGGCCTACACCATCTCAGCCGGGACCGCGGAACAGAGCGCCCGCCGGTCCTCGTGACGGCTCACGCCGCCTAGATGCACCGCATCCCACATCTGTCGAGCTTCGAGCTTTACTTTCATCATCGAGGACCACTCGGCGTAGTTGGTCTTCGTCAAGATCGGCCGGTGTGTGTTGCCGGAGTCCCTGATGATGGTCTTGACCACCCTCGGGGGCGCATCGCTGTGGTCGTGTATGGAGCTGTGGACAGAGCGCCTCTCGACTCAAGGACACTCGACGTCCTGACGACGCAGGTCTGTGACCCACCCGTGCACCTTCGCGACCCGCCGCCGTGCAGCGTCCCTTGTAGGCACCTCCTGCGGCGGGGGACGAGCACCCTACGCTGCAGCGTCGACGGGTGGTACGTCGTGTCCAACACCCTGTGCAGTGAGACGAAGCTCCTCCTGGTCGTGACGCACGACCTCATTCATCGCCTCCAACTCCTCCTGGAGCTGTCGCCTCCTGCTCCTGCTGGATAGTAGTTGCCCTAGTACGCCGAGCTACCTCAGCTTCATGCGCCGCAGCGGTCTGCAAATCCGCCGCACATGCTTCTTGAGCTGCTGCCGCGCGCCGCCGTTCGTCTCGGAGTGCTGCTCGAGCCTCACACTCCTTTGTTGCTGCTGCAGCCTCCTCACGTGCCGCCGCACGCTCCAGCTCCGTTGCTTGTTTGCTGAGGCGTCGCATGCGCTGTAGTGCCGCTAGCTCCTCCTTGAGGCGCTGTGCATCACGCCACCTCTGTCGCCTCACGTCGCTGCACACTTAAGTAATCGAGTTGCTGCTGGACAAGGAGCTCCACGAGCCCAGGAGACCCTGCTCCTCGTCGGCCGACGGTGTCTCGCGGTCCACCAGAGTCGTAGCAGCCCTACCGCCCGCGCTCTGTGCGTCCACGCCGCCTGCCCCCTGCGCACCCGCCTGGCTGGAGCCGTCCACGCCTCCCGTGCCTCGTCGCACCCTCCTTGAGCCGGCCATGGGAGATGGAGTCGGAGAAGACGCCTTGGGGAAGAAGACTCCGGTCCCTGACCCGCTGCCGTTGCATAGCCCTGCTACACTGCCGCAGGAGCCCCACCTGTAGCCAACGCCTGCTTGCTCCGCGTCGGGGAAGACCGCGCACGCCCCTTGGACACGTTGCCTCTGCCTCCCGCACGCGCCCGCGTAGCCCTGCTGCACGCTCGCCGCGACTGCCTGGAGGATGCTTGCCTGAAGCAGAGCAGCCCTGTTGACTGCTTACGCCCGCGACTGGTGCCCTGCCTTGCTTGCAAGCGGCCCTTCTCTGCCTCCACAAGCCACTCGCTACCATGCCACGCGCGTCTGACCCGCGCCTACGCCGCCGGCCGGGTGGGACCCACCGCCGCCGGGGTAGGGTTTGGGGGCAGGGAGGAGCACGAGGGGAGGAGTGGGAAAAGATAAGGCTCTATACCAATTGTTAGTCCAAAAGGATCTTTTCCATTCACCACACCGGCTAAAAGGGTCCTTGGTACATATATATATATAGGCTGCCAACCAAGAGGTACCTTGGTGGCTAAGCATAGGGGGTAAGAAAGAAATAAAAACTACAAAAAGACACCTAAGCTACTAGACTTACTACTAACATTGGCTCCCCCCTGGAACCGGTGCATGCTCCCTACGCCTGCTGGATGGATCCCGACTCCGCCGACACTGGCTCTCAGTGCCATGGGGCCGGTACCTCTAGTCGACGCTAACTTGATTGCCGATTTGGGGGCTTCCTTTGACACCACACCTGATGTTGGTGTCCTCTCTTCCGTCCATGGTTGGTGATGGGTCGTGTCTTCCTGTCACCTCTGTTGGCTCTGCTTCTAGTCCTTTTCGTCTCTCCAACATCCTTGTTGCTCCCAAGGTAGTTCATCCTTTCTTTCCATTCGACAATTCACCACAGACAACTCGTTTTCTGTCGACTTTGACCCCTCTGGGCTTACTGTGACGGATTTGGCTTCCGGACGTCCTCTTCTCTGATGTGACAGTACGGGGCCCCTTTACACTAAAGATGGCAACAGGCAGGAAATATCCGCATGCCCGCGGATATTAAACCCGATGGGTGCGGATACAGGTCTAACTCTGTGCCTGCGTGCGCGGGCGTGACTTTAAACCCAACGGATATTTGTTAACGGGCACGAAAAAATGATATCCGCATCCGCAAATCCGCCAGACCCGCTCCAGTATACTGACATGTGGCCCCAACCTCTAATACCATGTAATTTCCTGCTGCCGCCGCACCGAGGCTCTCTGATAGGCACGAGTCGCACAATCCCACGACCCCGAGACCCCGGCCGTATCAAATTCAATTCCCTCTCCCCGTCTCCCATCTCTCCAACCCTGAGACCCCGACCCAGCGCCTCCAGGCCGCCTGGGGCTAGGGCCTCAGCCGCCGCGCGCCTTTCCGACCGCGCCACCGCCGTCCGCTCGTTTGCCACCGGCGCCACATCATCCAGCGGCGACGGCCACCCCATCGGCCATCACTCATCGCCTGTGCCGCCTAGCACATCGAGGAGCCACGGCTTCCCCAGATCTACAGGCTCCCCGCCCGGCAGGCAGGCTTGTCGACATCCTCCTCGCCCGCCCAGCTCGACCTGCGTCGCCATCCTTGCCGCCGTGGGCTTCTCGCCGTCGTCCTCGTCGTCGCTACCCTCCTCGGTTCCTAGGAGGTTCCTTCGATTTGGCAGGCACACAGGCATGCCCGCGAGCAACAGATGCCTGCGGATAGTGGGCGCAGACACAGGATGGCGCCCGTGGCGGGCGACGGGCACAGGCGTGGGCACATAATTTTTCTCGCGAGCGCGGGCGTGTGATGTCTGTATCCGCGGGCATTTTGCCCGTTGCCCGCTGCTCCACACTCTGTCCACTGCTTTCACCACGACTCCTTCCACTACTTGGCACCGCCAGCTTGGTCACCCGAGCCGTGACGCTTTGGCTCAGCTTAGTCACAGTGCCCATCTTCCTTGCACTTGATCGTCTGATGAGCATCTCTGCCACGCGTGCCAGTTGGGTCGCCATGTTTGACTTCTGTTTTCTTCCTCCTCTTCACGTGCGACGCATGCCTTTGATCTTGTTCACTGTGATATGTGGACTTCTCCAGTTTCTAGTATTTCTGGCTACTATCTTGTCATGGTTGATGATTTCTCTCACTACTCTTGGACTTACCCCTTGTGTGCCAAGTCTGAGACATTTCCATCCTCCTCCACTTCTTTGCCTGGGTGTCCACTCAGTTCGGCCTCACCATTAAGGCCGTCCAGTGTGACATCGGGCGTGAGTTCGACGACAACCACACCTCCCGTTCCTTTTTCCTCTCTCGAGGTGTCCCAACTCCGCATGTCTTGTTCGTACACCTCTCCAGAACGGTAAGGCTGAGCGCATGATTCGAACCACGAACGATGTCATGTGCACCCTCCTCATCTAGGCTTCTCGGCCTCCGCGCTTGTGGGTTGAGTGTCTCAACACCTCCACCTACTTGATTAACCGCCTTCCTTTTACTGCCTCCCCAGCTCCCACCCCTCACCAGGCTCTCTTTGGTACCCCTCCCAACTACGATCACCTTCGTGTCTTCGGCTGTGCCAGTTACCCTAACATCATCGCCACTGCTCCTTACAAGCTGGCGCCCCGCTCGACACGTTGTGTGTTCCTTGGTTACTCTCGTGACCACAAGGGGTACCGGTGCTTCGACGTCACCTCTTGTCGTGTCCTCATCTCCCGACACCTTGTGTTCGACGAGTCGGATTTTCCCTACTCCACCTCTTGTACACCTTCTCCAGACCCTGAGTTGGCATCTGTGTTTCATGACCCGGTGGTTCAGCCACCTGTCTCCGGTGCCCTTTCCCGCGGCACACGCGCCCCTGCACTCTGCTGCACCACGCGTGGCACCGGTGCCTCTTCCCACGCCGCGCGCGGCCCCGGCACCGGCCGGCCGGGCCACGCGTGGCCCCAACACCCCTTGTTGTGCCTCGCATGGCCCCGGTGCCCCCGCACGCGCCACGTGCGGCCCCAGCACTCTCTATTGTACCACGCGTGGCCCCGGTGCCCTCTACACGCCATGCCGAGCTAGTGCAGGTGTACCAACGTCGTCCGGTGCCGGCACCGACACTGGCCCCTCTGGCTCTAGCCCCGGAGGTGTCCGCGCACTATGTGCCTCTTGTGCGCTTTGTCTACAAGCGCCGCTCGATGCCTCCACCACCACCGTCACCGGAGTTGTCACTGCCTCCAACGCAGCCATCACCGCCTCCACCGCAGCCGTCACCGCCTCCACCTCCATCGTCGCCTCCACCACGCCGCACTCGTGTGGAGGCGGCAGTGTACCACCCACCGATGATCCATTGGGATCCTCGTCATACTCATCCTATCGTGATTCGGCAGGTGGCTGGGATCCTTCGGTCCGCGTCTCCGCCACCGAGGGAGAGTTGCGGCCATCTCCGATAATGTCTTCTGTCCGCGAAGCCCTGGCAGATCCTAACTGGCGTCGTGCGATGGAAGAGGAGTACGAGGCTCTTCTTGCCAACTAGACGTGGGACCTCATGCTGCGCCCGTCTGGTATGGTCGGATTGTGGTGACTAGCAAGTGGATCTGGAAGCATAAGCGTGAAGCTGATGGTACTCTAGAGCGCTACATGGCTCGTTGTGTTCTTCACAGTTTCACTCAGCGCCTTGGTGTGGACTATGATGAGACTTTCAGCCTCTCTCGCTCATGGCTTGTACACTAGCTCGATGTGAAGAATGCTTTCCTCCATGACACTTTGTCCGAGACAGTCTACTGCAGTTAGCCAGCGGGATTTGTGGATTCCAGTCGTCCGTATATGGTATATCGGCTCTACAAGTCTCTCTATGGTCTGAAGCAGACTCCTCAGGCTTGGTACTCTCGGTTTGCCACATTCTTGCTAACATTGGAGGTTCTTCGAGGCCAAGTGTGACACTTCTCTGTTCATCTACCACCATGAGAGATTGCCTACCTACTGCTATATGTTGCTGACATTGTCCTGACAGCCTCCGTTTGCAATTGCTTTAGCGCATTATCTCCTCTCTGCAACAGGAGTTCGCTATGAAGGATCTTAGCAAGCTTCACCATTTCTTGGGTGTGACAGTTGAGTCTCGCCAGACAGGTCTTCTTCACCAGCGACAATATGGTCTTGATATTCTGGAGCTGAGCTGGGATGGCTGATTGCAAGCCTTGCTCCTCTTCTGTTGATACTCAGGCGAAGCTATCTGCTACTTTGGGTGATGCTGTGTCTGATCCTACTGCCTATCAGAGTCTTGCTAGAGTCTTGCAGTACCTCACTTTCACCAAGCTGGACCTCACCTACGCTGTTCACCAGATCTGCCTTCATGTGCATGATCCACGGGAGTCACATCTTGCTGCACTGAAGCGCCTCCTCCGCTACGTCCATGGCACGGTTGACCTCGGCCTAGTCTTTCACAGCTCCTGCCTTGCTGTATTGGTTGTGTACACCGATGCTGACTGGGTTGGTTCTCCGGACACTCACCGATCCACCTTCGGGTATGCCGTCTTCCTCGGTGGCAACCTGGTCTCCTGGTCGTCTAAGCGATAGCCGGTTGTCTCCCGCTCCAGTGTAGATGCGGAGTACCAGGCTGTTGCTAACGGCGTGGCAGAGGCGTCCTGGCTTCGACAGCTCTTGGCCGAGCTTCACAGGCCGCTTGCCAAGAGCACGCTCGTCTATTGCGACAACATCAGCGCCGTATACCTCTCCACCAACCTAGTTCAGCATCAGCGGACGAAGCTTGTGGAGATTGACTTGCATTTCATTGGGAACCAAGTTGCTATCGGCGATGTTCGGGTCCTCCATGTCCCGACCACCTCCCAGTTTGCTGACATCTTCACCAAGGGTCTACCCTCCTCGACTTTCTCGGAGTTTCGCTCCAACCTCAACGTTGCAGTGGCTAGTTGTGGCTCCGCGGGGGGGGGGGGGGGGTGGTGGTGGTGGTGGTGGTGTTGGTGTTAGTGTATACCAGGTGATTCCCACGCGTTGCTGCGGAATTTGAGAGAGCTTTTCAGTAGACTTTGCTGTGGGACGTATCGATTTTCTCCTGTTTATCTAAAGTAAGATTGTCCACACAGCAATTAATCAACAAAAGAAATAGAATTAAGATAAATTATACACCTACAAATGCTAATGAAATTGAAGCAGATAACTATCCACGTTGTATCGGGAAATAATAAATATATAGAACAAACTATATGCGGGAAATAATAAATATATAGAACAAACTATATGGACCGGAGACACATTTACTCGTTTTCTCGATTTGACCTAGTAGTCCACACAGCAGCCCAGCCTCCTAACGGCTGTTGTGGTGGCCTGTTTTTTTGGCAAGTCTACTGCCTGCCCCTATAGCCTGGCTTTCCCCCCAACACGTAGTACACACACGCCATAGGCCCATAGTTCTCGCCGCCGCCGAATGGGGATGTCGCTTTGCGAGCTTCGGTGGCCGTCCTTGCTTGGCGGGGGCTCGAGCATCAGTGGCGGTGGACGACGATGACTGGGAGAGGGAGCGCTCTTGGTGGCCCCAGCCCCCAGGCGCGGGGATTTAGGCGTAGGGTGATCGGTAACGGGAGCCGGGAGGCACGTCTGCGGGTGCGCTGGCCGGTAGCCGTAGCGATAGTGAGAGGCGGTGGTACTCGGACGCTGCCGGCGCACCGCCGGGACAGACGCGAGGTCGAGCGGCTCGACAAACCTGCACCTCGGGCACAACTACCCGACAATCTTCGTTGAGCTTGAGATATTATCATCCTCGATCTGGTGTTCCCATGGATTAATTTCTTCTTTTGTCTTTCTTCTCCTCTTTGTTTCATCCTCAGATCCTCTTGAGATATGCTTGCCCAACTGCACCAGGCGCTGCTCACTCACCTCCAGCTGCCCGCCCAATCTCTCTCTCTCCACCTCTTCGCCCTGACTGGTCTTCACCATCGGCGACCGCGGTCAAGGGGAGTTGGAGGAGGGTCGCAGCCCGTAGCTTTGAGGTGGGGTAGCACAGGGTTCACTGGTGTGGGCAATTTTATGTGGGACAGGTGGTGGGGATGTGAAGCGGGTGGATTGGGACGCGCAGCAGCCGGCAGGGGACGCGCAACGGGGATGCGAGGCGGCGCTGGTGGGGAGGCAAGCGGGTGGCAGCGGGATTCAAGGCGCGGCAGGTGGGAGAAGGAAGGGGCGCTGCACGACAGGTGGGTGGGGATTGGGGTGGGTGATGACGTGGATGGCTGAGAGGCCAGAGAATGGTACCAAAAACAAAGTTTTGTATGATGTGTATGGTCAGCCCATCTTGGCCCATGTACAGCTACTATATTGGCCACCCTTCTAGGGTTGGAGGAATACACCTCTATCACTTTGGCTAGAGTTGAAACCCAACTAGAGCCACAAATCAGGGTTCAGGCACATAAATAGCTTCTGTCGAAGCATTCCTATCCAGGGCTAAATCTTTGGCTATATTCCATCCCTTCAAAATCTCCTATTGCCTCTTCCCATAATCAATGTTTTACGATCATCTGATCGTCTAGTCGTCCAATGGGACCAATAAGGTGATTAGTCAGGATTAGTCGTGATTAGTCATGATTAGTTGGTCTAGTAGGATCTAGTCATCCATATAATCATCCATATATACAAGGACATATACATCATATATACCTGTGAATGAAAAGAAAAACAGAATACCAGTGGACTTAAAGATGGAAAGGAGGCCCAACAAATCAGCGGAACCCAAAATGGCCCAATTCCTCCACCTTTAACTCTAGATTCCCAGACTCCCCCGACCTAATCCACTCCTCCCGTCGCCCCCTCGAGCAGCCACCGCCCGTCTGCCTCTGTGCCTCCTGCACCCGTCTGCCTCTGTGCCTCCTCCGCCGATGCCACTCCTGCCTCCTCCGTCTCCTCCGCCGCCCGCCTCTTCTTCCTCCACCGCTTGCGTGAGCACGACGATAGCCGGCGCGTGCGGGACCCGACGAGGAAGACCGCCGGTGGGTGCGGGATCCGACGGGGAAGACAGCCGCTGGGTGCGGGATCCGACGGGGAAGACAGCCGCTGGGTGCGGGATCCGACGAGGAAGACCGCCGGTGGGTGCGGGATCCGGTGGTCGCGGCTTGTGCTCTTCCTCTCCTCTCCCTGACGGTCGCGGCACATGCTCGCCCTCTCCTCCACCCGCTCCTGCCTCCTCCTGCTCCTCCTCCGTCTGCCCCTGCTCCTCCTCCGCCCGCCCCTGCATCCTCTTCCTCCGCGGCTCCTTGGCAGTAGCTCGACAGCCAAAACTTCCATCAGACCTGATCGTCCCCCTGCTGATCAGCTGATTAGTCACGATTATTGGATGATTAGTCCGATGATCAGGTTTCTGATCGCTATTTCCTGATCAGTCTTCCTATTAGTCCTCCTGGAGCGATAAGGCCAATTAATCGCGATTAATCGCGATTAATCACGATTAATCAGACGATTGTAAAACACTCAATTTTGGTCTTCCTCTTCATCTCTTTACATTATTGTCCCACCTTAGGGTTCCACTATGCACTGGTGCCTCGGGAGGCCGCTGTTGAACATGTCCAAACCATCTTAGCTGGTGTTGGATAAGCTTTTCTTCAATTGGTGCTACGCCTACCTCTTATG
The DNA here is from genome assembly GCA_947561735.1 of Cenchrus americanus. Taxonomy (NCBI): domain Eukaryota; kingdom Viridiplantae; phylum Streptophyta; class Magnoliopsida; order Poales; family Poaceae; genus Cenchrus; species Cenchrus americanus. The sequence goes on from OX387243.1 coordinate 28,784,576, forward strand.
TATATTCTCACTCCAGACCATTCTGTTGAATTGATTACAATAATAAACTATTTTGGTTGCTCACAATTAGGTGAAAAGTGGTTATAATATAAGGCAATGGTCAGAGTAAATTTCATATTAGTTGTTAGGAGGGTCAACTTATGCTGACTTAGTTCAGAACTGTTTTGCATATCAATAATTGCCGCACTATTATGTAAAAGTAGCATTCTCGCATACATAAATGTAGGATTGAGTGTCAGAGCCTCAGCGGCATACACATTCAAAGCTCTATGTGTTATGTACCACAATTCGGATGAGCCTGAACCCTAGCAGCCCGACCTCGCCGATGGCGGCAGCCGGACCACACGGGCAGGGATAGAAGGGCTAACCCTAATAGATTGAATATTCTCCTTGCTTACCTCAACTGGTACAAGTCCTCCTCCTTATATAGAGGGGCTAACTTAATCCCTAAGAACGGAGCTAATCCTATCCCTAATCTAACCCTAATGGGCTCGCCTATCCGGCCCACGAGACCCCTAACTGCCCATGACACTATGTGCCTATTATCAGTTTAGAGGAAAGTCGGACATCTTTTGCAAGCAGACTATTGAGATAATGTCTTCTCATTGTCTTGGTTAGTTGAACTTAGGAATTATAGGAACTTAGGATGTATGTTTAACCCTAATTGTTCTGCTAAAACTACTTCCACAGGCACCTTATGGACTGAGTAAGTCCATGCGCCAGTCATCTGTCTTTTTTTTGGCACAAATGTTGTTAGTTTCTTGATCTCTGTATTTTCTTTTTCCTCTATTCTTTTCTTTCTTCTAGGAATTGTATGGGGACAATTATTTCTTTTGCATATTTTTTTCTCGAACACGTAGGAGAGCTGCGTATCAATATATTAAGAAGAAATATTTCTTTCTCATATGATACAACATTGTGCAGAACTCCTGCTTATTCAAGGAAAGAAAACTTTATCCATGTTGCCTTTTTTGTTGTTTTCACTTTTTACCACACATTACGACAAGTCAGTTCAACATTCATCAAGTCAGTTCAACATTCATCGTAATTACTAGTTCTGTAGAACTGTAACCATCACTTCGCTATGATAGGTAGAGATTACATCCAATTCCCTTGTGTGACGTTTGAATTCTTGGAAGTATGATGTGGGTTTGGGAAATAAGAGGTAGGATAAAACATTTCCAAGGTTTGGCTCATGGTTTAGGTCAGTGGCGGAGCTGGCGGGTTTACACGTATAGGGCCACTTACTAAGCGCTTGAACCACCCAGATTAGCTTTAGCTCACTTACATGCGCCTGGCCAACTTGGGCTAGATGGGCCTTTGCCCTTGCTAGGCTGTTGCTGTGGGCCTGGTCTGCAGGGCAACGCCTAGACCAGTCCATAAAATGCTAACTGGGCCATGGTAAATGCAGGGGAGGTATAACTGCATAATGGGCGATTTGAGCCACGCCTAGGGCCGTGGCCCTAAGCACAAATCCACCCCTGGGTTCGGTAGAAGAAGGTAGAGATGTAAAGACCACACTCCCCACTCATTCTAAACCATGGTATGAGGCTGAGTCCAACAGTGGGAGGCGAAAGCATTTTTGCCTCCCGCTGGCAACTGTGCACGCCCTGCTCAGCCTCCAACAGGCAATGCATCGGCGAAGGCAAACTGCCTACCGAGGATAGGAGAAGCAAAATTGCATCGCCTATCTCCTCGAAGGCATCTGCTGCGGGAAGGAGAGGGGCGGCCTCGTGCGCGGGAGGAGGAGAAGCCCTGCGCCTGCCGGGAAGGAGGTCGTTGCCGGGCGGAGCAGAGGCGGGCGTCTCGTCGATTTGGGGCGGGCGGAGGAGCACAAGCGGGCGGAGCTCCAGGCCAGCCGAGGAGCAGAGGCGGGCGGAGCTCCGGTGGCGTCTCGTTGATTTGGGAGCGGGCGTAGGAGCAGAGACGAGCAGAGCTCTAGGTCGGCCGATGAGCGAGAGGCCGCGGAGATTTGGAGGGCTGCGGGCCTCGGCGGCGGTGGCCTGGCGGGCGGGTGCGGCCTCCTCGGCGCCGACCGGAGATGCAGGGGCCGGCGGAGATTCCACCGCCACCGCTGCTCCTGGATGCCGACGATCCGTATCACCTTGTCGGCGTGCGGCTGCTTCCTCTTCCTGATTGCCTCGGCCAGCTGCGCTGCCTCCAGCGCCGTGACGTCGCCGTCGATGAGCTCCGTCTCATAGTGGTACGACCTCAGCAGGCTCACCAGCAGCTTCCCGAGCGGGTCCTGCTGGAGCGCGGGGCAGGTGGTGATGTCCTCTTCGAGGGAGCATCCGAACAGGGAGCGGTACGCGCGGCGGACGGCGACGAGGTGGTCCGGCGCGGAGGCGCAGGCGACCTCGACCAGCGCCCAGGCGTGTTGGTCGCTGATGGCCCTCTTGCCGTTCCCGGGATGGGTAGGGATGCATTTTGCCTTTGCCATTCCACTGTTGGAGACGAGATATTTTGGCTTGCCGCTGCTGTTACTGTACGCGAGGCAAACTGCCATATGCCTATCAAGTTTTGCCTTCAATTGTTGGACTTTGTCTGAGGTGGGATATGTTTGGGATAAAGATGAGAAATGTAGAAAATTACATATTAGTCCTTTATTGTACTGCTCCTCATTGGCAGTTCTTGTTATATAATCTGCTGCTGCTTTCCTACTCCTGCCTTTTCTCTCTGTACAGGTGCAGAAGTCAACTTTGCTGCCCTGTCATGTATCACTAGCATACTCAAGTAAGGCTGTAGAGCCATGAGTAGTTTTCAAGCATGCCAAGTAGTGGCAGTAGAAGTACAGGTACTAGTGTACCTTAGTAGCAGGTAGTTGGTAGAACTTTGTGTATATGTATTCAGCCAAGTGCAAGGAGACAAGGTAGTTCATTTCGCCACATTCTGAGTGCTTGCAGCAGCTGCTAGCTGCTGTGTTTGAGTGTGCTTGTGAGCTCCAAGTGTTCTTCATCTTGTACTTGCTAAGTTCTAGGTGTTCTAGGAGTTTACCTTGTGGTTGCAGGGGGTTTAGGTGCCAACAGTTCTTTGAATGGAAAGGGTATTGTCATCATTTGTATTATTTTTCCCTATCCCTATCCCATAACAAACTGTTATGATTTCTCATTATCCATTCAAAACCATGGTATGAGGCCGGGTATGTTTGGGATAAAGATGAGAAAAATAAAAATATATATGTTCGCCTTTATTACATTGTTCCTCATTGGTTGTTTTTTGAATTGAAAGGGTATTCTCATCATTTATATTTTTCTCTATCCTATTCGACAACAAACTGTAATGATTTCTTGTTATCCATTGGGACGTACCCAGTGCAGTAGGCTCCCGCACTGTGCGGGGTCTGGGGGATGTGGGGATGTTATTAGTGGGAGGTCTTTCCCACAGATCGTGCAATGTGTAGAGGCCACCGCTCGATTTCTTGTTATCCGTTCAGTGTTAATTCATTTCCCCTACTGATCCAAGTGATAAACAGCAACAACAACAACAACAACTTAGCCTTTTGTCCCAAGCAAGTCGGGGTAGGCTAGATATGAAACCCAAAGGTACCATCAACATAAAGACACGTAGAAGAAGTCATGGCTCGGGAACGTTGATGGCTAGTCTCCAAGCGCCCCTATCCAAAGCTAAGTCCTTGGAGATATTCCACTCCCTAAGGTCTCTCTTAACCGACTCATCCCGGGTCGGTTTAGGTCGACCTCTAACTTTCTTCACATTGTCGTCCCGCTCTAGGACCCCACTACGCACGGAGCCTCGGGGGGCCTTCGTTGGACATGTCCAAACCATCTCAACCGATCTTTGGATCGGTTTCTCCTCAATTGGCGCCACCCCGACCCCCGTCCCGAATATCATCGTTCCGTACTCTATCCCTCCTCGTGTGCCCACAAACCCAACGCAACATACGCATCTCCGCCACACTCAATTGCTGGACATGTCGCCTTTTTGTAGGCCAACACTCCGCACCGTATAACATCGCCGGGCGAATCACCGTCCTATAAAACTTACCTTTTAGCTTCGAGGCACCCTTTTGTCACGAGAGGACGCCGGAGGCTTGACGCCATTTCAACCAACCAGCTGAAATTCTATGCCTAACATCTTCGTCGATGTCGCCATCCTTCGTAGTATCGAACCTAAATACCGAAAAGTATCCTTCTTGGTCACCACTTGCCCATCAAGGGTGACGTCTCCCTCCTCACGCGTCGTACCGCTAAAGTCGCACCTCATGTACTCGGTCTTGGTCCTACTAAGTCTAAACCCTTTCGATTCTAACGTATGCCTCCACGAGTTCTAACTTCCTATTTACCCCCGCCCTACTCTCATCAACTAGCACCACATCATCAGCAAAGAGCATACACCAGGGGATATCACCTTGAATGTCCCTTGTGACCTCATCCATCACCAAAGCAAATAGATAAGGGCTCAACGCTGACCCTTGATGTAGTCCTATTTTAATTGGGAAATCACTAGTATCGCCATCGCATGTCCGGACACACGTCACCACATCCCTGTACATATCCTTGATGAGGTTAACATACTTAGTTGGGACCTTGTGCTTCTCCAGTGCCCACCACATAGCAACAAAAAAAACCCTAGATATCACTATTATTTTTTCTCGTTATCCATTCTCAGTGTTTGACAAATTTGTGTTTAATACAACATGTGCCTTTTCCTTTCCTAACCTTTTCGTTTGTAATTCCTCTTTCTGTCTGTTCTTCATTAATATCATTCCTTTCAAAACACATCAGGTGGCCAGAGTTTCGGGTGTGCTCAGAATGCTGGTGGAGCAGGTACAATATATGATAGTTCATTACAGACTCTGAAGGTGAGCAATGGAAATTTCACAACACACACCGAAACTCCATTGCTTGGTTTTCCAATGACTAGACTCTGGTCCAATGTGCTTGTGGAGTGCAATGCACGAGTGCTGGTTCCCTTGTTGTGGTCCAGAGTACAGGTTTGTTTGAAGAGCCAATTAACATCGTATTAACGATTTCTGTTATGTCTGTGCATATGTAGATCTCTGAGGTTCTTTGTTGCATTTATGCATGCCAATTTTCAAATTTTTTAATGGGTATTTCCACTTTAATAAGAAGGTCAAAGTCAAACTATATGACATGCAGCACTCTTATTCTCAAATTTAGCATATCAAATTCAAAATGCCCTTTACAACAAGCTCCTCTGTATTGACAAGCTAATAGCTTGTAAAGTGGTACTAGACCTTTGGGCTTTGAAACATAGATCCTAATAACTTAATTAAAGTACTACAGTCTTATTGGGTTTGATTGTGGGTTTCTCCTTTTGGGTGCACTGTTGTCAACTTTCTGTTACATGGTTCAGTTAAACACTTGTGCAATTACATACACTGAAAATTTCACTATATTGATCAGATTTGATGTAGCAAAGAATATCAAACTTTCTCAGATTTGTTTATTATGCTATTTCCAGAATTGTATTTATGTCCATTGATGCCTTTACCTGATCATTTTATTTCTTCCTATATTCCTAGAGTAGCACTCTCTGTTGCATACTAGCATTTCTATTGGTATATTTGCTGTCCCGTCACTATTTTCTTATTGTCAGGTGACAGGTCAAATCAGGCTACTTACTAAGGGCAGCATCTGCTTTGGGTTATCAGAAAATCCAATATCTGAATTTGAGCTGGTTGCCGAAGAGCTTTTAATGAGTGACTCTGTTATAAAGGTAAAATGCTCATTGCCTTCAGATTTTCCCCCCTTTGATGGGTCTCCTAAGTAATAGGCAAAATAGTCATCTTGGTGTCTGAACCTTGCACTGAGGGTCGAGTTTGGCCCTCAACTTCCATATCGGTCAATCTAATCCCTCTATTGAGTTGCATGCACAAATCAGTTGAACCTAAAACCTTAGGGTGTGTTTGTTTCCTGGCCACGCCAGGCCAAGCCACAAGGACTCTTGGTGCAAAGTTGAGGACCACGGTGCCTATTTTGCCAAGTAAATAAGTAATTTTTATATGAGTAAAGTGCATTGCTCGTCCTTGAACTTGTCTGGCGGTGTGACTTATAGGTCCCTATACTCTCAAATCGCAGATCTTGTTCCCTAAACTTATCCATTGGTGCCTAAGGTCCCCTAGCCGTAGTGGTTAGATGGCCAAGTGACACTCCTCAAGTTCTGGGTTTGACTCTCTATGGGGCAAATTTCAGGTTGAGGTTAAAAAAATCTTGCCTTCCCCATGCCAAAGCATAGGTCTAAGGCTCGCCCCTTTCTCACGGGTTGCAAAGCCGCTATGTAAGGGTGGGGTAGGGGTTTGGTAGATTTTCTCGACATGCGTGAGGTCATCTTCTTTAGCACAATACCACGAGGGATGTCATCCCCCTGTGGGTCGAGTTTTTTTAAACTTATCCATTGGTGTCATTTAGGCCCCTATACTCTTATGTAGGTCCAACCCCCTAAACTTAGCTTTTGGTGTCATCTAGGTCCCTGTGCTCTGAAAATGCATTGTCATCCAATCAATAAAGCACAATAAGATCACAGTGAACAAGATCAAAGGCATGCGTCGCACGCGAGGAGGAAGAAAAAGGAAGTCGAACATGGTGACCCAACTGGCATGCATGGCCGAGATGCTCACCAGACGACCGAGTGCAAGGAAGACGGGCACTGTGACTAAGCTTAGCCAAAACGTTGCGATCGGGGTGGCCAAGCTGGCGGTGCCAGGTAGTGGAAGGAGTCGTGGCAAAAGCAGTGGACACAGAGTGTGGAGCAGCGGAAGTAGGGAGACGGAGGGTGTAAAGGGGCCCCGTACTGTCACATCAGAGAAGAGGACGCCGGGAAGCCGAATCCGTCACAGCAAGCTAGTGGGGTCAAAGTCGATAGAACAAGAGTTATCTGTGGTGAATTGGCGAATGGAAAGAAGAGGATGAACTATCGTAGGAGCTACGAGAACATGTGGAAGACAAGAGGGACTAGGAGCAGACCCCACAGAGGTGACAGGAAGACAAGACCCATTACCAACTATGAAGAGGGATAAGAAGGATGCGGGGAGCGAATAGGAGAGAGGATGCTGGCATCTGGGGTGGTGTGGAAAGAGGCCCCCGAGTCGGCAATCTACTCGGTGCGGACGGGCGGTGTCGGCCCCATGGTACCAAAAGCCTGTATCGGCATAGTTGGTATCCATTCGTTATGCTGAGGCTGAGCGGGTGGAGACCAGGACAGTGGCATATGGAACGGGAAAGTGGTGCCAGCGAACATGACCGGAGAAGAGGCGGCAGTGAAGGGGGTAGGGACACCAGAAGGAGGATGGGTGCCAGAGGGAGAAGGGCACCAGGGTCTGGCAGAAAACCACGGAGCACGGGCGCCGTAGAAAGCAGCACCAGCAAAGGCGGTCACGGCGACACCCACGACGGCGGAGCCGGAGGAGGGTAACCCGCTGGAAAAGGGGTGCGTGGGCGCGGCTACACAGCGGTAGTGGATGATCTGTCGAAACTGCAGGCATCACCAGTCGACGTCTTGCCCCGGAGGAAGGTCGTGAGCAGCGCATCCTTGGGGGGCATGCCCAGCCCGTTGGGGGGGGGGGGGTGGGAACTCTGCCGGCGATGGGTGCTGCAGGGAGGGGCAGTTGAAAGGTCCCTCCATATGCCCCTGATCACGGAAGAGGCGAGGTAGCAGTTCCCGCGGGCGGAGAGGAGGGGGGCTTCCTTGCTCGCGGCGTGCCCAACGGCGTCGCGGCGGGTGGCGCGAAGAGGACGGGGGGGGGGGGGGGCCCCTGCGCGGGCGGCTTGTGCCGCGGACAAGGCGACGGCGAGGGCATCGGTGGTGGCCAAGGCGGGGCCAGCGACAGTCGTGGATGGGGAAGAAGACACGACCGCAGCGGGTGGGCCAGTGACAGTAGTGGATGGGAAAGAAGACACGGCCGCGGCAGGCGGAGGCTCGGGGAAGGCAGCGGCTGCGGCCATGGCACTCGAGGCCAGGGAGGAAAGGCCCGCGGCAGCAACAACACATGAGAGAGGAGGGGCCGCACCCTCGTCTCTCCTCACTTGGGTGCCAGCCGAGGTGCCCCGCGACCGCACCTAGCACGCCCACGGTAGGGCTAGGGGCTGCACCGAGGGGGAGGACGTTCGCAGGGGTAGGTGCCGGCGGCCAGGCAGGTATCCCCGCGGCCGAGCCCAGCTTGCCGCCGAGCGGGGGGCCACGCCCGGCTCGCTGCGGCAAGGGTAGTGACGGGGAGCGGGGGAGGCGCCCACGGCAAGGCCGGCCGGTGACGGCCGGGGTAGAGTCGCGGTGGGTGCGGTTGCCTTGGGGCGGGCGCGGCGGCGCGGCGGCCTAAACGCGCGCGTGTGCGTGCGCGGTCGAGTCTGGGCCGGCTCTGGCGGTGGTAGGGCTGCGAACGACACCTGCGTAGGAGGAGGAGAGAGGGGAAGGAGGAGAGGGGCGGCGGTGGTGGCCGGCCGTCCATGGATGCCGGCGGCGGCTGCTGCAGCTCAGGTGAGGAGAGGAAGAGGAACCCTAGCTGATACCATGGTAGAGGAAATGATTCCTGTATTGTTATGGATTGGATGCGAGGGGAAGTGAATTGGAGGATTTGGGGGTTGATTTGTGGAGAATTAGGGCTGAGAGCTACGGTGCCGCGGTGCTACGGTGCCGCGGGTGCGTTCACGTCTAGGGTTGTGGCGACGGCTAGGGTTGGAGGGGCGCGAGGGAACGCGGCCGCGGGGCTTCGCCCACGGCGGCAAGAGAGAAGGGTTTTCCTTCTAATCTCTTGCTTGATTAGATTGATACATCTCCTCTCTTTAAATAGAGAGGATTACTTGACCCCTAAGTAAGGATTCAATCTTATCCCTAAACCTAACCCTAACGGGCGTCCCGGCCCATTAGGCCCTTGACACCTGACATTACCCCGCCCTTTTCGAGCAAGCGGCTCGTCCTCGAGCCGCAAAGATGGGCACCTTAACAATGACCCGACTCCACACAAACCTATGACCTAAAAATAAGCCTTTTACATCTCGGCTTATTTGATTATTTTTAATCTGAAATAGACTCATACTTTTTATTGTGTGACCCCAACGGTAGGCACCATCCGCCACCTGGATCCCATGGAGACCATCTGAACGAGAGGGGCGCAGGGGCACAACCACCTGGAAGCAGTCGCGACGAAAACCAACGGAGACGTCCTCGTGGTGGTCGGAGACGGAAAGTTGAGGCGCTAGGCAGTGCGTCCTCGCTGGCGACAAGGAGGAACACACCTCCCCTACCACCATCCCCGCGGAGTTGGAGTACGCCGTCTACGGGAAAGACACCATGCACACCCTTGGACACATCAGCGGATCGACACAGTTGGCCATCGAGCGAGTCAAGGTCGCATCCCTCTGCGTCGAAGGCGAAGGCGACTACCGCCAAGGCTGCCTCCCGATCCCGCATCTTTTCATATGCATACATCAGGCTAGCGACAGTTGAATGTAATTAATTTTCTAAATATGGACTTGGAGACATAGCAATATCTTTGTGAAAATTCATCAATGTAGCATATACCATATGCTATATTTCATAGCTGTCCCTTTTCATATGTTGGATCCCATGTGACATGCTAGATGCATAAAGTTGTCCAAAGCTAGCATCTTACACTGAATTTATGCGGCATAAAGTTTCCAATTAAAATAGGACTACACCAGGGGTCAGCTTTTAGCCCTTATTTATTTTCTTTGGTGATGGATGAGGTCACAAGGGACATCCAAGGTAGTATCCCATGATGTATGCTCTTTGCTAATGATGTGGTGCTAGTTGACGAGACTAGGGCAGGGATTAATGGGAAGCTTGAGTTGTGGAAGGACGCTTTAGAGTCGAAAGGTTTCAGAATCAGACCAAGACCGAGTACATGATGTGCGATTTCAGCATGACTGGACATGAAGATGGAGTTGTGAGCCTCGACGGACAAGCGGTAGCCAAGAAAGAGACCTTTAGGTATTTGGGATCGATGCTACAGAAGGATGGTGACATTGATGAGGATGTTAGGCACAGGATTTCAGCCGGTTGGCTGAAATGGCGCCAAGCTTCTAGCGTCCTCTGTGACAAGAAGGTGCCCCAAAAGCTAAAAGGTAACTTCTATAGAATGGCGATTCACCTTGCGATGTTATACGGTGCTGAATGTTGGCCTACAAAGAGATGACATGTTCAGCAACTCAGTGTCGCTCAGATGCGTATGATGCGTTGGATTTGTGGGCATACAAGAAGAGATAGAGTCCGAAACGAAGAAATTCGGGATAGAGTTGGGGTGGCACCAATTGAGGAACAATTGGTCCAACACCGGTTGAGATGGTTTGGTCTTGTCCAGAGGAGGCCTCTCGAGGCACCGGTGCGTAGTGGGGTGCTAGACCGGGTCGGTAGTGTAAGAAGGGGTAGAGGTCGACCTAAACTAACTTGGGATGAGTCGGTCAAGAGAAACCTTAAGGAGTGGGACATCCCCAAGGAGTTAGTTATGGATAGAAGTGCTTGGAGACTTGCAATCAATGTGCCTGAGACATGATCTTTTCTTTTTCTTTTGTGCTTTTGTGTTCTTGTGTTTTGTGCTTCTCCTACCCGTGTTTCTTGTGGGTTTCATCTCTAGCCTACCCCAACTTGCTTGGGACAAAAGGCTAAGTTGTACTTGTTGTTGTTGATTCTTGATGCATAAAGTAACCCTAAAGAATATGTGCTGTTTGGGTATCCTTGATGCATTCTATGGTTACTTAATCAAAATATAATTGATTATCTTTTTTCTATTCCTTATTTATCTTATGGAAGGTCTATGGAGCTTTCAGAATGTATGTCAAAGTGCTCTTGATGTGGGATTCAAAGATTCAGATTGATGGCGGGACTAAGGATGTTGTTCTTGCATCTATGCTTGAGGCAAGAAATCTTGTAGTCCTCAGGGTATGTTGTTTGAAGCCCTTACTGAATCTTTATTTTAGTAATTAGCACTTGCCTTCAGTTTTCTTTTTGTTGTTGTGGCAGCATGGTTCAGTGATATCTTCCAATGCTGATTTGATGGTCTATGGGCAAGGACTTCTGAACTTGAGTGGCTCTGGTGATGCAATCAAAGCTAGGCGACTGTTTCTCTCTCTATTTTACAACATCGAAGTAAGATTGTAGTATATGCACTATCTACATTGTTCTCATAGTGACATGTTGCTATGCTGAATGCCTATAAAGTTCTCTGTTGACTATTCCTTCTCTGAAGCGCAAATGATATGATATATACCTCATCATGCGGAGGAATTTGATGTGCTTTAGCTGTACTCCTAAATCTGTTATTTGGTTTCCTTCATGTTTGAGTATAACAAATTTTGAACTTTTGGACTAAGTTGAATCCATTAGTTAGCAACAGATGAAGCTTCCAATATATTATTCATAATATATCTGTTTATACAACAGATGAAAATTCTAATATTTATAAAACCTCGTATAATATGCTTGGGCCTGTTTATTACTGTTAGATTTTGCTTTTTTCTCATGTAATATTTATAATTCTGGCTGAGTTGCAACCATTAAACCTGGTTGAGTTGACACAGACATGAATTTCAGCCTTTGCTTTGTAGTGAAGGGCTGAAAAAAGAATTCAGAAGCACTACAGGAAGGGATTCCTCCTTGTGCATCCTAGGATCCTGAAGATTATGTAAACATAGGAATGCATGTGTGTTTGATGGGGGCATGTTCAAACATTCAGGCGGCAATGCAAGATATTAAGGCGGAATCCCACTTATGGCAATGTTTGGGTGCTAAAGGGCTTACTGCCCTAAACCTCGGGTTGGGGCAAGGTCTGATCTAGTTGATAGTCGTAGTAGTCTGGTCTGATTTTGTGTTATGTTTTGTTTTTCTCTGGTGGGAACCTAGAATTACCCTTGCATTTCCCACTCTAGTCCAAGGTAGGGCAATGTGGTCGTTGTATTTATTGAGTTGCATGCACCAACCAATTCAACCCAAAAGCTTCAGCTGATGAGGAAAGGTGGGCAATTCACTTATACTCCAACACTCCTTCTCACGTGCAGGCTCCCCCAGGCCGCATACGTGGATATTGGAGTGGGTTGTAATTATTTTAATTAACGCGCCCGCCAGGACTCGAACTCGAGACCTCTGGCCCTGATACCATATTGAGTTGCATGCATATTAGAGATATTGTAGATATCTTAGCTGATATAGCTTACCTTGTATAGTTGATAGGCTTACCTTGTATACTTGATTGTATTCTTGCACTCTAAGCCATCTTGGCTATATAATGAAGGTCACCCCCCCTCGTTAGGGTGTGTGGTGTTTCCCCCAATTCTACCTTTCCACATGGTATCAAGAGACCGGGTTTAATTCTCTTGGTTCCATTCCTTCTCTTCCGCTGCTCTTTCCGTCCCCTGTTTTTTCGCGAGACGCGTGGCTCCACTTTTTTTTGCCGTGCGACCTCGTGCGCCGCCGCATAACGCGTCGCGGGATCCATCGTGCCGCGCTCCCCCCACCCCCACCCTGCGTCACCTCCTCTGACGGCACCCCTCCCCTTCCGCGTCGTGCCCTAGCGGCACTTCTCCCCTGTTTTTAGCGCGACACGGGGACACCTGCGGCGCTCCTGTCTCCACACGATTCCACGTGCTGCCGCGACGCCCGTCTGCGCCACTCCCCTCGATGTGCCTTCCGAGACTCGTCCCTACCCGGCGCCCGCATCCCCTGGATGCCTGTGCGTCCCACCCGGGCGGCGCGTCTCCCCTTCGGCGACACTACGCCGAGCTCCTCCACCGTCGGCGGATTCGCGCCGGCTCCTCCACTGGGACTTGCTCCTCGTCTCGTCGCCAATCGCACCACATGGCTTCCCAGCACTCGGGCTGGGTCATGGACTTAGGTGCGTCCGGCCACATGTCTTCCACCGACAATATTCTACTCTCCAGACTCCCTCCTTCTCATTCCTTCATCACCGTAGGCAACGGCCAAACCATCCCGGTTGTGTGCCGTGGCAATTCCATTCTTCCAACTCCTACATCTAATTTTCAGTTGAACAATGTTCTTGTTGTCCCATCCCTAGTTCGCGACCTACTATCAGTTAGACTGTTCACATGGGACAACAAATGTTCAATTGAATTTGACGCTTCTGGCTTTTCCATTAAAGATCTCCACACCAAACGCGAGTTGCTTCGTTGCAATAGCATCGGCGACCTTTACACCATCCCGGTAGCCTCCAGCACCTTCACTCCCCATGCTACCCTTGCTACCTCTATTAACCTGTGGCACCTCTGCCTCGGTCATCTTGGTCTTGCCATCATCAATACCCTTAGGAATAACTCTTCTATTTCTTGTAATAAGGGCACTTGTACCCTCTGTCACTCTTGCCAGTTTGGCAAACATGTGCGTCTTACATTCTCTTCCTCTAGTTCACGCAGTATTGTTCCTTTCGAGTTAGTACATTGCGATGTGTGGACTTCTCCCGTAGCTAGCATTTCGGACTGCCGCTACTCCTCGTCATCCTAGATGATTACACTCATTTTTGCTAGACGTACCCTTTGGTGCATAATCTGAAGCTGCATGTCACATCATTAGCTCTTTCGCTTATGCTCGCACACAATTCGGCCTCCCTGTCAAAGACATGTAGGCAGACAATGGCACTGAGTTTGTCAACAAGACCCTCACCTCCTTTTTGACCGCTCGGGGCTCTCACCTCCGTCTTTCTTGTTCCTACAGATCTCCTCAAACGAGAAAGCTGAACGTGTCTTACACACTCTTGACTCGCACCCTGCTCATCTGTTGAGTTATTATCCAAATTCTGTCTCCCAAGAGAAAGGCTGACTTCTGACGGAGCGAAGTGGAGGCCCGTCGACGGTAGGCTTGGGCCGGAGATTGATTCATTCTCTTCTTGTAAGCCGCCGCCGTTGGCGTTGTAACCGGACACCCGACATAGTGAATTGTTGCTGGCTGGCGCCCGTGGTTTTTCCCTCTCTTGTTGAGGGGGTTTTCCACGTTAAATCTCGTGTCTCCTGCGGTTTGATTCCTTTGCTTGTCGTCGTTTGTTCGCCATCGTTTATAACATCATCCACTCCCACATGGCTGCCTCCTATTGGGCTGAAGCCCTCGCAACCGCCACCTACCTCCTTAATAGGCGCCCATGCTCAACCATTCAGAATGATGTTCCTTATCGTCTCCTCCACGGCAAGCCTCCTGAGTACTTGCACATGCGTGTGTTTGGTTGCCTCTGCTACCCCAACTTGTCTGCCACAACACCCCACAAACTCGCACCTCGCTCCACTGTCTGCGTGTATCTGGGGTATGCCTCCTCTTATAAGGAGTGTCGCTGTCTTGACCTGTCCACTCGACGTGTCATCATCTCTTGACATGTTTTCTTCGACGAGTCGTCCTTCCCCTTCTCCTCCTAGCCTACTTCGCCGTCGCAGCTTGATTTCTTGTTGTCGCCTCCTCCTAGCTCCGCTGCAGCTTCGCCCTCGGTCGCTCCATCCACGAATGTCGAGCAACTGCGGCCTTCACCCCTTGTTTAGCAGGAGTTTCCCGAGGATGACCCTGCCATCATTGTGCGTGGACCTCTACTCTGCTCGACGCCTTTGTCCGCGCCGTCTCTCTCCAGATCGGGCATGTCTGGACTAGGCAGCGACGTTGCTGTGTCTTTGCTCCAGCCGTCTCTGAGCAGACCGGGCGGGTTTGTTCCACAGGGTGGCCCTTCGGCCTCTTCATCCATCCCTCGCAGAGGGCAGGCGGTGTCGTTACCGCCTCTTCGCCGAGACTTCCAACTCGTCTACGGTTGTCGTCCGATGCTTGCTCCGCATCTGCCACCGGTCTCTCCTGTGGTGCCTGCTCCGCTGTTGCTCGAGCCTACACCGGTGTCCTCACCGATTCCTGCCCCGACGTCATCCCAGCACCAGTGCCAGCTCCTCCGCCGGAGCCCCGCCCCCTTTTACTCGCACCACAGCTGGTGTCATACCACGGGTGTTGTACCAGAACCTCAGCGCTACTACATCTTCCTCGACACCGTCACCGATTCTGACGAACTATCGCAACGCCTTGGTCCGACGCTAACTGGCGTGCGGCCATGACTGATGAGTACTAGGCGCTCATCGACAACGGGACATGGCGTCTCGTTCCTCAACCTCCTAGTGGCGCCAATGTTGTGACAGGCAAATGGATCCTCACGCATAAGTACCACTTCAACGGTACTCTTGCCCGTCACAAGGCTCGCAGGGTAGCTCGCGGCAACAACCAGCAAGCCGGCATCGACTACGATGAGACCTTCAACTGGGTTGTCAAACCGGCGACCATCCGTACTGTGCTGAGTCTCGCCTCTTCGCGTGCTTGGCCTCTCCACCAGCTGGATGTGAAGAATGCCTTTCTTCATGGCCACCTTGAGGAGTCTGTCTATTGCCAGCAGCTGCCTGCTTTAGTCGACCCTGCCGCTCCTGACCAAGTCTGCCAACTCCAAAAGTCCTTGTATGGGGCTGAGGTCGAGTATCGTGCTGTTGCTCATGCTGTCGCCGAGTCCTGTTGGATCCGCTAGCTGCTAACTCCACGTTCCCCTCACCTCGGCCACAGTTGTCTTCTGTGACAAAGTGTCGTCTACATGATAGCAAATCCAGTTCACCATCGGCGCACGAAGCATATTGAGATTGAAATTCACTTCGTCCGCGTGAAGGTGGCACTGGGACAGTTTCAGCTCCTCCATGTCCCGTCCTCTCACCAGTTCGCGGACATCATGACCAAGGGACTTCCGGTTCAGCTCTTTACTATTTCGGTCCAGTCTTTGCGTTCGTGGTCGTCCTGCTGCGTTCGTGGTCATCCTGCTGCGACTGCGGGCGGGTATTAGAGATATTGTAGTTATCTTAGGTGATTATAGCTTACCTTGTATAGCTGATAGGCTTACCTTGTATACTTGATTGTATTCTTGTACTCTAAGCCATCTTGGCTATCTAATGAAGGTCCCCCCCCCCCTCATTAGGGTGTGTGGTGTTTTCCCCAATTCTACCTTTCCACAGTACTGGACCCCTTTTTTACCTCTCTTAAATCAAATATGCGCAGCTCTCCTGCGTATTAGATAAAATTATTTATAATTCTGGGCCACTTGAGAACATGGGTAGTTCAACTACTGAATCCCTAGATCTTCTATTTTAGAAGCCTTATTTTCTAAAGCTAGGAAACATAACCACATATGCCTACAAACTAAGCTTGACATTTTAGTGCTAATTTTCATGACCGACAATAAAAGATTCAGTGCTCTGAATTCCAATAACTTGAGCAAAATGTAGTGTGTATCAGTTTTTGTGGTAACAGAAATATTTTAGCTGCTTGTTGACATTGTTTATCTGCTTGTATCCAGTGATGCAGGTAGATTCATCTAAGATGTGTGCTATTCAGAAAGAAGACAGTTAAGATATAACATATACTAGAGTATGAGAACCTATAGTTGCTTCGTGCCGTGCAATTTATTTTTCTTATAAATGGCATTGTGCACCACTTATAAGTAGTAGATAATTTTTTTCATTGTGCTGTGTAATATTACCATGCCACAGTGATGTATAACACCCTTGGTATACTGACAACTTCCTTAACTTCTTATTCTGGTATCTATGTGCTTAATCAGCTGAATTAAAGTATTACGGATTTTGTTGAGGCACAGCTCCTAAAATATTTTTGTCTACTGCTCTACTTCCTCCGTCCCAAAAAGAATGACGTTTTAGGATTCAAAATTTGTCCCAAAAAGAATAACGTTTTGCTTAATTTAGCATGTGTGCATGTGCATGTAGGCATGCAACAATCAATTAGCACCTAATATGGTAAATAAATAGGGGCAATCGAGGTCATTTCACTTCCCTGATAATCTGTCCTAAAATTTCTAGAATGACATTCTTTTTGGGACGGAGGGAGTACATGTTGCAATTGGCATCAAGTAGACCTTATTTTTAGTTATAATCCCTATTTCTACTACTCCCTTTGGCTGACATTAGAAGTGTGATTCCCCTAAAAAAACAAATTATAGGGTGTGCATGTATTACAAATTTCAAATTTATAGTGTTGTAATCAATTAGACGAAGTGTTTATGGGTTTATTGGTGCCACAATAATTATATTTTAATTTAGATGCCTATGTTTTAGTAACTAGATGTTTCAAGAGAAATTTGTGGTCAATTAAATAGCATGCACGGGGAGGAAGTACCATTTGGGCACATTAACGGGCACCTTGTGGAGTTAACATTTAAATCACATTCATGTTCATTCTAAACGCGTTTTCATTTTGGTGTGCTTATTATCCAGCTAGATTAAGTTATCATATCAAAGCAGCATGTGATATTTTGAGTTTTGTCCTTAATATTCACTATTGGGGAGTTAACCATGTGCCTTGGCATGTGAGCAGGTTGGTCCTGGTTCCCTTGTTCAGGCTCCACACGATGAAACTGTTCAAAGTAGCTTGTAAGTTATGTTACTCCACTGTAAATTCATAATCTTTACTTCCTTCTAAACAGTGAATATGATCAAGATATTTGTGTTAACCAGGGATGCACTTTCACGCTGTGAAAGTAGAACATGTCCTAGTGAGCTTATTACCCCACCTGATGATTGCCATGTTAATCGCTCCTTGTCGTTTACACTGCAAGTAAGTATAATTATTCTGATGCTTTTTTCCTTGGCACATGATTTTTTACAATATGATGAACAAGTTTGCTATGATTCTACCATGTTTTCTTTTCTAAGTATATTACCACCTTTCCTGAATGCTTAAGCTTTTGGGTGAAATGCTTTGCGATACCCAAAGAGTTCACGCAAGGTGTGGTTTAGGGGAAAGAAATTTGTTAACAAACTCACGCTCTCTTATTTACTCAAGTGGAGAGCGCCAGCCTCACCCTTTTCCAATTTTCAGTAATGCAATTCGGGGGGGGGGGGGGCGTTATGTAGATGGTTGGTATGTTGCAGGGTTGATGGGTTGTGTCGGTGTCGGTGCGGAATGTGGTCCCGACACTAACCAGTAATAAGCGCCAAGGTCTATCCCTCAATGGTCGATGCCAAGCAATCAGAAACACAAGGTTTATCCTGGTTCCGGCCGAGGGCCGTACGTCCAGCAGTGGCGTGCTCGAGGCACTATATTGCTCAGCACCGGGGGTGCCTGTAGTGGGGCTGCTACAAGCAAGGCGGGAGAGGAAGCGTGGCTTCCAAGTCCCTGGTGAAGTGGCTGAAGATGTTGTGGGAGAATTGGAAAGCAAGTGTATGGTGTGTCGTGTGTTGTTGTTTCTTGTCGTTCTGCTCTGTCTCTCCTGCGGCGGGGGAGTTCGCCTTCCTTTTATAGGCCAAGGAGAGAGCGAATTACATGCATGCCGCACTATTCAGCTACATGGGGAAGTGTGGTGCGCCGCGCCGTAGAGTAGGCGGCCGCCTTGACGGTCCTTGCCGCGATCTGGCCATCATGGCGCGCCTTGTACCCGAACAGTGGCAGCTTCGAGGGTAGGGGTGTAGTGGATGGCCGTGATGTCCCCAGGCGGGCTCGAGGGGGTTGCTGACGTCGATCCGTACGGGATACAGTGGCAGTCATGGCGGCGTCCCGTTCCCGCATGTTTCACAGCGCCGGAGCGGTTACCACAGTGCCCGGCGTGGGGTTGTACGCGCGGGGGCGGCCGCCTGCCGTTAACAGTGGCAGGGATGGCGCCCCACCGGCTTAACATCACGACCTAACCCTGCAAAGTCACGGGAAAGCAAATCGAGGGTGCGGCCGGCCCCCCTTCGAGGGCTCAGCGCGTTAGCCGTACAGGAGTAGGCGGCGCGGCGTCATGGGGCTGGCACCGGCCACGTCGCACAGTCCCCCACAGTGCCGGAGATGGGTTCCCTCCTAGGGAGTTGGTGCAACAGGACCGGGCCGTGAGTCCCAGGCGCATGATGGCGCCGCCCCGCCGTTGTCAGAGCATTAAATGCCCGTACCCGCGTACGGGAACGGTCATGCGCGTGCGGAGCGCCCTCGAGCGAGGCGGAGCCTGCTCGAGGACGGCGCGGACCCTCGAGCGAGGCGGAGCCCGCTCGAGGTAAGCGTACTCCCTCGAACGGGGCGGAGCCCACCCGAGGGAGGTGTGTGCCCTCAAGCGAGGCGGAGCCTGCTCGAGGGGATCTTTGAGTGGGCCGCCTTGGTGGGCCGTCAGGGCCACCGTGGCGTGGGCCATGCCCCGTGTGTTTAAGCGAGACGTGTTTGGCCTTGGCTTTTTGCAGGTTTTGAGTGGGGTTTTCCCAGTCGTTTAAGGGGACCCCCAGGGCTGTCCCCGACAGTCGGAGTACATTGGCCACCTTTTTTTTCAGTATCTTACAATCTCTTAGGACTAGATAATTTGTATCATAATTGCCCAGTGGCGGACCTAGAGATTTTGTGGAGCCTGGGCGAACATCGTCGCTACACATCAACCACTAACATAAGCATAGGTGATAATTGCGATAATTTTGGAACTAAAATCACGGACCTAGAGATTTTGTGGAGCCTGGGCGAACATCGTCGCTACACATCAACCACTAACATAAGCATAGGTGATAATTGCGATAATTTTGGAACTAAAATCACTGTTCGAGACACCATAAAATATGAAAATGGAAATACGATGGAAATTGTCTCATTAGAACACTAATGATAAAACTGTTCACTAATAATCTAACAACAAAAGTTCTAATAGTATATCTCCAAAGGAGATACACACTATGCAAGCTAGTGTGCTCGCTTAGTGTCCGACACCCTCACACAGGCCGCAAGCACAAGGTCAGGATCTCTGCTGCAGACTTGCAGTCTTGCTCGAACTAGAATTCAGAATGTTGTTAGATTTTGTTTTAGCAAAACGTCCTTGAATTGGGAGTTCAGTCTTGAGTTTTACATACTAGGCTAATTGGCTAAGTATTCGAGCTGGGTTACAAGCCGCTGCCTATATTTATTTTTGCTTGCGCTAAACTACTAAGGTCCACTAAACACCTGCTTAAAAAAAGTCACTGCACATACCCAGACCGGCCAGCAAGGAGCCTGGGCAGCTGCCCAGGCTGGCCGGGCCTTGGGTCCGCCACTGTAAGTGCCCTAGTTGTGTTTATTATTTTATGCTACACCACCTCACCAAGGTTCTTTTGGGGTGATAAACCTCTTTCCTTCTCGAAATCTTAATGCGTTTTAGTTAACTAATCGGACCATTTTAGTATCTATCTATTGAAATTTTGGCTTTATTAACTTCATTTTACAATAATATTTGTTCCATCCTGATAAAAAATGAAACTAAGTTCACCTTTATTTTGGTGCAGATTTGCCGGGTTGAAGACATAACTGTCAGTGGCAATGTTAGAGGAAGTATAATCCATATTCATCGGGCTAGGACTGTGACCATTGCAAAGGATGGCACTGTTAGTGCCTCAGAGTTAGGTGAAACTCTGTTTTTGTGTAATAATTAATAAAGGAGTGGAATATGTCATGTCAGTGTCATGACTATGTTAACCAGCAATATGAGTTCTTTGACAGGTTGCAAGGAAGGCATTGGAAAAGGAACGTATCTGAAATATGGAGCTGGAGGTGGTGCTGGGCATGGAGGCCGAGGTGGCACGGGTATTTACAATGGAATGAAAAGTGATGGAGGCCTAGAATATGGTAATGCTGATCTTCCATGTGAGCTTGGAAGTGGTAGTGGTGGTTCTGCTGTGTCAGCAGATAGCACTGCCGGTGGGGGGTTAATTGGTTGGTACCATCTTGTCCTTCAACATCCATGTTCTGCATATTTGTAACCTGCATTTGCTTCTCATTGTTTTTATGTTTTCGCTTCATGATGTTTGATAGCATCCTCTGAGTTTGCTTTCAGCATAGTTTCTTTCACTATTCAGTGTGCGACATGCATCATGCGGTGTACTGGCAACAATATTCTTTTTTCTTGACACATCTTTGTCTTTATAGAAGTAAGTGCATTTGGTATCCAACTATATAATAAATTCTCTGCTCTAATGGCTGTTCTTTTTTCACTATTCAGTCATTGGGTCCATGAAATGGCCACTTTCAAGGCTGCTAATTTATGGCTCAATGAACTCTGATGGTGAAAGTCATGAAGGCACAACTGAAAACTCTAATGGGACTTTCAAAGGTGGAGTTGGTGGTGGCTCTGGAGGGTCAATTCTATTATTTCTTCAATGGCTTCTGCTAGAGAAAAACTCATCTCTATCCGCATCTGGTGGCAATGGAGGTGTATATGGTGGTGGAGGTGGTGGTGGTGGCAGAATACATTTCCATTGGTCGAATATTGCTACTGGAGATGAATATGTTCAGATAGCTTCTGTCAATGGTACAGTAGCATCAAGGTATGCAGTTCATTTGAAATGCCAAGTCGAGTGAAGTAGGTTTCATGTTTGTTTTTGTCACTGCATGATCATTTTAAACTCTTTTTTTAGTGAAAACAAAATCCATAACCACTCACATTTGTGCAAGAATGCTACATAATAATCTGTTTATTTCAGAAATGTCTTGTTGG
The DNA here is from genome assembly GCA_947561735.1 of Cenchrus americanus. Lineage (NCBI taxonomy): Eukaryota > Viridiplantae > Streptophyta > Magnoliopsida > Poales > Poaceae > Cenchrus > Cenchrus americanus. Next base: position 28,806,000 of record OX387243.1, read on the forward strand.
TCATTTGCACTGTTAGTCTTCCAACATTATGAATTGCAATACCAAATATGCTTGCCTTGTTTGGGTGGCTGCTGGCTGGTGCTGATTTGGTATGAAAGAAAAGTACTGTTGATTGGTGGCTGGTGCTATTGATAAAACACATATTCATCACACCAAGACAGCTTCCTACATAGTACAGTACTAGAGCTATTTTATAGAATATTTCTGTAACAAGTACAGTAGTCAAATATAATATTGTAAATATTCTCAGAACATAGTATGAAAAAACAACTATCAAAATCACATCTCAGAATCGACACTTGGCGATAGGGGTGCAAGGGGGTTCATCTGTGATAGAGGAATAATTTTCAGTGTATTCCTCCAACCCTAGTGAGGGTGGGTATATAGAGTTAGCTATACATGGCCTCTATGGGTTGTACAAGGCCATATGGGCCACTCACACATAAATACATAACACCCCCCTGCAGTCTGGACTACCGGCGTAGCGGTGTACAAGACTGGCCAACAAAGGAAGAAAATCACACACAAGGCCCCCCGCAGCCACAACTAGCCACTGACTACGTTGAGGCTGGGCCGGAACTCCGAGAAGGTCGAGGAAGGAAGACCCTTGGTGAAGATGTCAGCGAACTGGGAGGTGGCCGGTACATGGAGAACCCGAACATCTCCAATAGCAACTCGGTCACGAACGAAGTGCAAGTCAATCTCCACATGCTTCGTCCGTTGATGTTGAACTGGGTTGGTGGAGAGGTACACGGCGCTGACGTTGTCGCAGTAGACGAGCGTGCTCTTGGCGAGCGGGCTGTGAAGCTCAGCCAAGAGCTGTCGGAGCCAGGACGTCTTAGCCACGCCGTTAGCAACAGCCCGGTACTCCGCCTTAGCACTGGAGCGAGAGACAACAGGCTGTCGCTTAGACGACCAGGAGATCAGGTTGCCACCGAGGAAGATGGCATAACCTGAGGTAGAGCGGCGCGTGTCCGGGCACCCCGCCCAGTCAGCGTCAGTGTAGACGACCAACTTGATAGACGGAGACCGGTGGAGGACCAAGCCAAAGTCAACAGTGCCTCGGACGTAGCGAAGGAGGCGTTTCAGCGCAGCAAGGTGTGACTCCCGTGGATCATGCATATGGAGGCAGATCTGCTGGACAATGTAGGTGAGATCCGGCCTTGTGAAAGTGAGGTACTGTAAGGCGCCTGCAAGACTCTGATAAGCAGTAGGATCAGCCACAGGATCACCCAGAGTAGCAGACAACTTCGCCTGAGTGTCAACAGGAGTGGAGCAAGGCTTGCAATCAGTCATCCCGGCACGCTCCAGGATATCCAGGGCATACTGGCGTTGGTGAAGGAGAAGACCAGTCTGATGGGGCTCAACTGTCACGCCCAAGAAGTGGTGAAGCTGACCTAGATACTTTATGGCAAACTCATGCTGAAGTGAGGTGATAATACGCTGAAGCAGCTGTGGACTGGAGGCAGTCAGAACAATGTCATCAATGTAGAGAAGGAGGTAGGCAACCCCATCAGCATGGTGATATATGAACATCGAAGTATCTGACTTGGCCTCAACAAACCCCAGTGTCAGCAGGAAGGTGGCAAACTGAGAGTACCATGCCCGAGGAGCCTGCTTCAAACCATATAGAGATTTGTTCAACCGGCAGACCATATCTGGACAACTAGAGTCCACAAACCCTGCTGGCTGGCTGCAGTAGACGGTCTCGGTCAGAGTGCCATGAAGAAATGCATTCTTGACATCGAGCTGGTGCACGGGCCAAGACCGAGAGAGAGTCAAAGAGAGAACTGTGCGCACTGTAGCAGGCTTCACCACAGGACTGAAAGTCTCGTCATTGTCCACACCAGGACGCTGAGTGAACCCCCGAAGGACCCAACGCGCCTTGTAGCGCTCCAGAGTACTATCAGCACGCCGCTTGATTGTCCAGATCCACTTGCCGGTCACCACATTGCAACCCGACGGACGTGGCACAAGATCCCAAGTCTGGTTGGCAAGAAGAGCGCCGTACTCCTCTTCCATTTCGCGACGCCAGTTCGGATCTGCCAGAGCCTCACGAACCGACGTTGGGATCGGAGAAAGCCGTGGCTCCCCCTCGGTGGCGGAGAGGGCCCGCAGCCGAAGAGCCCCGGCCGCCTGCCGGGTCACCATGGGATGGGTGTGAAGAGGATCCCGATGGATGACCGGCGAGTGGTACACGGCCGACTACACCCGAGAGCGTCGTGGGGGAGGCGGCGGCAGAGGCGGTGTGGGCGTGGAGGTGGGGACGGTCCCGGTGACGGTGGTGGAGGAGATGGAGCCGTGGAGCGGCGCCCGTAGACATGGCGCAGAGGAGGCACATAGTCTACAGGCACCGCCGGTGGAGAAGCCGGAGAAGGTAGCGGCGGTGGAGGAACCGGACGGCGCTGGAACACCTGCACGGGCTCGGCGTAGCATGCAGGTGGTGGGGGGCCGCGCGTGGCGCGGGTGGAGGCGTCGGAGCCGCGTGTGGTGCGGCGTGGGGCCCCGGTGGCACCGGGGCAACGCGTGGCGCGACCGAAGGCACCAAGCCCACGTCAGGTGCGACGAATGGCACCAGAACCGCGGGTGGTGCAAGAGGAGGCTCAGGTGCCACCGGAGGAGCCAGAGCCGGTGGTGTACCAGAAGAACCTGTTGGAAAAGGAAAAATAGAAACAGGCGGCTGCACCACCGGGTCAAGAAACATGGACTCAATGTCAGGATCCGGAGTGGGTGTGGAGGAGGAAAAGGGGAAGTCCGACTCGTCAAACACAACATGTCGAGAGATAAGAACCCGATGAGAGGTGAGATTGTAGCAGCGGTACCCCTTATGGTCAGGGGAGTAACCAAGGAACACACAACGTGTCGAGCGAGGTGCGAGCTTATGAGGAGCAGTGACAGCAAGATTCGGGTAGCAAGCGCACCCGAAGACACGAAGGTGAGTGTAAGTGGGAGGGGTACCGAAGAGAGCATGGTGAGGAGTTGGAGTAGGAAAAGCGGTGGAAGGAAGACGGTTGAAAAGTCAGGTGGCGGTGTGAAGGCTCTCTACCCAGAAGTGCAGGGGAAGGGAGGCCTGGATCAGAATAGTGCGCATGACATCGTTTGTGGTCCGAATCATGCGCTCTGCCTTGCCGTTCCGTGGTGAAGTATAGGGACAAGACATATGTAACTGAACACCGCGGGTGAGAAAGACGGAGCGAGATGTGGAGTTATCGAACTCACGCCCGTTGTCGCACTGGACGGCCTTAACGGTGAGGCCGAACTGAGTGGACACCCAGGCAAAGAAGTGAAGAAGGGTGGGGAAGGTGTCAGACTTGGCACGCAAAGGGATGGTCCAGGAGTAGTGAGAAAAATCAACAATGATCACCAGATAATACTTATAACTAGAAATGCTGAGTACAGGAGAAGTCCACACATCACAGTGGATAAGAGAGGGTGGGTATATAGAGTTTGTTATACATGGGCATCTATAGGACAACGTCTACCCAGAGAAGGTCAAAGCCGGCTGGGAGTGGGATCGGTGGTCACGGACCGCGCCGCCGCTCAGCGGTCAGGGACTGTGCCGGCAGGCAGGGAGCGGTGGCCAGGCAAGAACACCTTCGACATCTGATGGCCCGGTTCGGCGCAGGAGTTCTACACCGTCGACAGAGGTGGAGGCCTCGTCGACAGCGGCGGGAACAGGTTTGTCACCGGTGAGGTCGGTAGCAGCACGCTTTGTGCTTGGCGGTGGTCCTCGCAAACGTTCTGCTGTCCCAATTCCATGGCCTCACAGCATGCTGGCCTGCTGGCCCTGGGCAGTGCGCCAACGACTTCACATGACAGCCGCTTGGAGCAGGCATGCGATGGCTGCGCCGGAGGCGGGCGCTCCCAGCTGACTGCCGGCCAGCCGCCCGCCCACCAGGCCACCACCATGTGACGATTGACGCCTGGGCTGAGTTTGCCCAAGCTGATCAGAAAACAGAGCAGGAGAAGCGGGCTTCGTATTCTTCAGTTCTTTTGCCCAACGTGGAGAGGTGGGGTGGAGTCACAATACGCAAACACAATAAACTAAAAGTGGTGGAGTGGAGTGGAGTTGGTGGAGTGAAATTGGTGGAGTGGAGTTATTGTTTTGGAAGTGGAGTGCTCCGAAACAGGCTCTAATATTGCAAGGGTCATCGAAGTATGCCTTTGTCAGGAACTTCATCATGTGCACACACTGAATTAATTGTTACTGAGCCAATAAATTGTTCTGACAATTCATATTACTTTTCTTTTGTACAGTGGGGGATCTGGTAACAACGATGGACATCTTGGAGAAGATGGAACCATAACAGGAAAGAAATGCCCCATGGGTCTATATGGAACATTTTGCACTGTACGGACACTGAACTTATATTTGATCTATATACATGTATTCCATGTGACTTGTTGCAACAAGAGAGGACTTAGTATCAATAGTGCAGATCTTTGGGTAAATATGTAGTGCAAACCACCTATTAGGTGGAAACCTGGAAACTCAAGATTTTGCAGCTCGAAGTGTACATGAATGGACCATTGCAACTGGTACTGTACACTACTCTTCTCCTTCAATTGCAATTAACCAGTGGTTCGAGTTGCAATCGATGTACACTTCGAGCTGCAAAATATTGAGTTTCCAGGTTTCCACCAGTAGGTGGTTTGCACTACATATTTACCCCAGATCTTTGTTCATTATATTTGAGATTTAGACATTGAGAACAGTTGTGACCTGTAAGTTAAAGTTGGATATTTGACTTGGTTAACACACTACAGTTTTGTGCTTGCTTTCCTTACACTAGCTGGTTGCTTTATTTATTCATTATTGCTGATCATAGTTCCTTTCAGGAATGCCCAGTTGGTACATATAAAAATGTTACTGGGTCCAATTCATCTCTGTGCAATCCTTGTTCTGTGGTTAGTCTTCCAAACCGTGCTGACTTCATATATGTAAGAGGTAGGCCTTTATTTATAATCAGTTTGATGTTACTTTCAACATCCTGATATTGAATGCACGAAACTAAGTATTGATGGTATTTTGCTAGGTGGTGTTACCGAGCCACCCTGCCCGTATAAGTGCATATCTGATAAGTACAAGATGCCAAACTGTTACACACCACTTGAGGAACTTATGTATACTTTTGGTGGTCCATGGTCTTTTGCAACTATCCTTTCTTTTACAATTATTCTTTTGGCACTTATCTTGAGTGCTTTAAGAATTAAGATTGGTGAGAGTGATATCACCTATCGGGCAACAAATGCAATCCACAATGATGGATGTTCTTCTTTCCCTTTTTTGCTTTCTTTGGCTGAGGTATACTTCTCATTTCATTCAATATAATTTCTTTAGTACAAGCTATTACAGAATGACTGAAACTTAGGCACTGAACAAATTACTCCTTGTATCTAACCTTGATTACTATTAATTATTTATTCAGTAGTACTTGATCCTGTGACTACCACTCAAGATTTTTCAATATAATTTCTTTAGTACAAGCTTTTACAGAATGACTGAAACTTAAGCACTGAACAAATTACTCCTTGTATATAACTTTCATTACTGTTAATTATTTATTCTGTAGTACTTGATCCTGTGAATCTCAAGATTGTACAAGACATGGATTCACATATTTTAGAACTCTAAAGTTGGTCCTGATTGGAAAGAATGAATGAATCCATCATGAGAAATATATGCTCACATGTACCTCAAATATGCAGTTATGGAGAGTTAGGCATATGCTAAATTTTATTAAAAAGTAAAATTATCTCAATGACTGCAAAAAAACATAATTGGTGTTAAAATATAACCAGAAAGTACTCTGGGATTTCTATCCCATTTTGTTTAAGCATTCTTATATATCGTGTTTGTACTGATAAATAGTGTACCCCTGTTATGTAGGTACCTGGGGCTAGCAGGGCAGAAGAAACACAGAGCCATGTTCACAGAATGTACTTCATGGGACCTAATACTTTCCGGGAGCCCTGGCATCTCCCCTACTCACCTCCTGATGCAATAATTGGAATCGTGTAAGATTTTCAATCTTACAAATAGAATAGCAGAATGCCATTTGTATTACTTTTATTTACAGGAAAGTTATTCTTACAAGCCCATACAGTTTGAATTTATTTACTTGTAGATCAGAAAAAAATATTGTAGTTTTTTTATTCAACTCCATTTTTGCCATCTTGGTGTTGCATGCTTGCCACCGGAAATAAATATTACAAACTGCTATTGCTTTCTTTTCAGTTATGAAGATGCTTTCAACCGATTTATTGATGAGATCAATTTTGTGGCTGCATATGAGTGGTGGGAAGGATCAATACACAGTATACTTTCTGTTCTGGCATATCCTTGTGCCTGGTCTTGGAAGCAATGGCGAAGAAGAAAAAAAATCCATCGTCTTCAAGAGTACGTTAAATCCGAATACGACCATTCATGTCTTCGTTCTTGCAGGTCACGGGCTCTCTATAAAGGCTTGAAGGTCAGTAATCAGGATGCATAAATGTTATTTGGCATTATCTAAAAAAACTGATGTCATTTCATTTAAGAATCATCAGCATTGTTCCCAATCTTTTGCTAAACTGAATGTCTGGTCGCTCTGCTCTGCTGACATGCTATGGTCTTCTATGAACTGATTAATAGCAGCGGCAGGAGCGCACCCACATGCAGCGGGAAGTTACTGCTGTTAGACTGTCCATATGTAGGGGCCCTAGTCAGTTGAATGAATTGTTAGCTTACTACAAAGTCCTTAAAAGGCTTTAGTATTATGAACATGCTTTATCTCGTATTGGAGAAGTTATGTTATTTACAAGATGGGATTGCTGGGCAAGTTAAAACGTTAATTTAGTCATATCTTGTGGGTCTTGTTTAGGATTTCTGAAGCTATAAAGTGCAAACATTAGTTCACCTTGGTCAGGGTCATCTGGTAAGCCAGGGATCAAGCCCTTCAAATGTCCTAAATGGTCTCACCATTAGATGAAGCAAAAGCATTGTTGCCAGCACTTGTTTTAATGGACAACCAGAACTAAACAAATATCTGCGGACTTTCGTTTTAATCAATTTTTAACTTCATTCTGAATTGCAAACCTCCACATTCCTGATGGGATCAAATATTACCACCACTCTTTTGAACAATCTTGTATTTTAGCTTGTTAACCTATGATCACTACTGTATTGGAATTGAGTTAAAACAACTTCTTTGTGGACTTGTTTTTTGTATGTGTATCAATATAGTGTACAGGTAACTATCTGAGCTTGGCAGGTTGGATCAACTCCAGATTTGATGGTTGCTTACATAGATTTCTTTCTCGGGGGTGATGAAAAACGACTTGATGTAGCATCCACCATTCAGAAGAGATTTCCCATGTGTCTAATTTTTGGTGGTGATGGAAGCTACATGTCTCCATACTACCTGCATAGTGATACATTGCTATCAAACCTTCTTGGCCAGGTAAACATTTTAAATTTTTGCTGTTAATACCAGTCCTATTGTTTGTCATGACTCGTGATCAGGTTCAACACTGTTACTATTTCTATTCTACCTTGTATATACAGAGTACACTGACCTCTTTGGTTTATGGTAATGATTTCAATATTTTCCCCAAAGCATAACCTAGTACCGAAGCTAAAAAAATTATATCCTGAATTCCTGATGCACATGGAGAAATTTGATACCCAATTGGACGCCTCAATTCCTCGACACCCAATTTTGACCTCTTCAAAAATTGACACCATGCACGCGAATTTCTTCAAAACTAGGGACTCTCACCAATTTCACCCTTCAGCCCCCGGTGAAAAGACACTAGTGCCCTCTTCTTCCTCCTTTGTTCCTCGGCTCAAGCTCTGACATGGCTGTGGGGCACGGCAAGCTCCATGGACCCGACTGCGGGGGAGCTTCATGGCAAGCCTCTCACCCGCATCGCAAACCCCTCTGCCGGGGGGGAGCTTCCCGACCGGGCGGGGGGGGGGGGGGCGGGGGTCAATGGGACGGCTGGAGCTCACCCTCGCAGGGGCCGGCTCACCGGCGCCGGAGCTCGCCCTCGTCAGGGTTGGAGCCTGCCCGCGTCGGGGCGGAGCTTGCCATGTCTGGAGCTCGCTCGCACTGAGGTTGGACCTCGTCGCGGCTGCAGCCTCGTCCTCGTTGGGGTCGAATCACTGGGGCTGGAGGTTGCCCTCGTCGGGGCAGAGCTTGCCGAGGCTGAAGCTCACCCGTGTCGGGGCTGGAGCTCGCCCTCGCCGCGGCTGAGCTCACCGTCTCCTTTCTTCCTCGCGGAACGTGAAGGATGAACTAAGGAAGAAGAGGGCATTAGCGCCTTTTCACCAGGGGCTGAAGGGTGAAATAGGTGAGTCCCTTGTTTTGAAGAAATTCAGACGCACGGTGTCAATTTTTGAAGAGGTTACGAATTGAGCGTCAAGAGGAATCAAGGCATCGAATTGGGTGTCAAATTTCTCAATGCACATGTGTATGATCCTGATGTTTTTTGTTGGTCATCGAGATACTTTAGGTCTCCTAGTTTGTTAGACATGAGTATTCTACATCTTGTCATCTTCTAGGTGGAGATTGTGAATAATTGATCAGGATGAGATTTATCTTGTGAATAATTGATCTCTCGATACATCATGCAGAAAATTCAATCTTCTTGGATCTCATATTCCATATTTGTTGAGCTTTTATGTTGTTGATATCAATATATGAACATGCTAAAACAGTGCTGTTTGTTGTGTTCAATCACCCTGGATAATATCGACATTGTTTTTTTTTAGTATGTATCGACTGCGATCTGGAACAGATTAGTCGCTGGTTTGAATGCTCAATTGAGGACAGTAAGACAAGGAGGCATCCGCTCAACTTTGAGCCCTGTTGTTACATGGATCAACAGTCATGGGAATCCCCAACTTGAGAGGCATGGTGTTCGAGTGGAACTAGGGTGGTTCCAGTCCACTGCTTCTGGATATCACCAGCTAGGTATTGTTGTAGCTGTGAATGAGAACTTCTACAAGAGTCTCCACCCCCACGAGCATGGCCCAGAATTTGGTGAACGCTCGAGGTTTGAAAAATTTGCTAGTTATAATGTCTTTTCTTAGAGAATGTTGTACTTGCTATTTAATGCTTATATAACTAGAATGGCTTAATCCTACAGGAAGAACATTGCAGTTCTACTTCAGGATTTCAATCAGGCAAATCAGGATCAGCCTTGCACAAGCTATACTGTCTCTAGGAAGCGGTTGACAGGTGGAGTGAATGGTGGAATTATAAATGAGGGAACACTCAAGTCACTAGATTATAAAAAGGACTATCTCTTCCCTTTTTCATTGTTATTGCAAAATTCCAGGCCTAAAGGCTATGCGGTAACTACTGGACCCATTTTTAAGTGCGAAATGCCCTCATGCTGGGTGTGACGATCACTGTGACTGAAACCATGCTATAATTTGCAGGAAACATTGCAGTTGCTCATTTGTATTTTACTTCTGGGTGATTTTTCCATCACCTTGCTCATGCTTGTACAGTACTACTGGATATCGGTTGGAGCTTTTCTTGCTGTTCTGCTCATTCCCCCTCTTGCTTTGCTTTCACCTTTTCTTGCTGGTCTCAATGCACTTTTCAGTCGAGGACCAAAACGGTCCTCTGTGACCCGTATTTTTGCACTTTGGAACATTACTTCAGTTATAAACATTGTAAGTCTCCTAACTTCTGTCTATGAACTATCTTGTTTATTCCCATGGTACATATTTCTGTTATTTCCTGTTGTGATCAGTCAGAATTATGTTACAATATATACCAAAATTATTACTGCATGCTTTACTCTAATCATGTGAGCATATAATATTCACCCATATGATAACCGAGGATAGCTCACGAGTTAGGATCCTTGTTAGTGTATATAAGTGTGGCCCATATGACTTGTGTATTAGGCCCATCTAGAGGCCCATGTACAGTTACTATATTGCCCACCCTTCTAGGGTTGGAAGAATACACTAAGAATATCCCTCTATCATGGTATCAGTTTAGCTAGGGTTCCTCTTCTCCCTGCCTTCTCCTGGATGCCGGCGCTACCACCCATGGCAGGCCAGCCACCGCCTCCCCTCTTCCTTCCCTCCCCTCCCTTCCTACGCCACCATGGCACGCGACTCTACAGCTCCGGGCGCGGTCGCTGGGGACGAGCGCGCCATGGCGTTCATGGCCGCCGCGGATCCCGCCGCCCGCCCCTCGCCGACGCCCTCCGCACGGCCCGCGGGCACGGGTGCCGGGGACCCGGGCGACACCGATCCCCGTCGCGACCCCACCGACGCCGCGGTGCGGGGGGGGGGGGGGGGGGGGAGGCACGGGGGACACCGTTGCCGCTGCTGCACGCGCGGGTGTTGGCGTGGGTGGACCTCCACCGGTCTTCCGCAACATCTCATTTTTCGGTTTATTCACTGATCTGAAATGTGACTTTGCACTTGTTTTTTTATTGTTTCCTGAGGCTAGGCATTCACAGAATCAGTCTATCTGAACCGCAGATGCACTTTTCAGCTCAGTGACGACCTCTCCAGCATAGCTAGGTGCCGGGGCCCTGGATGCGCTAGCGATCGACACATTAGGGGAGTACTTGCCCGGGTTTCTCGGCCTGGTAACCTTATCCTTGCTGTCTCCCCCAACCTCCCTGCCGGCGTTGGAGTCCTCGCTGGCGGCTTTCGTTCCCTTGGCGGGCTGGGCATGCCTCCCCATGGATACGCCATTTGTCGTCGTTGCCTTCCTCCGGGGCTAGCAGCCCGCCGTCACAGGCGCCACTACCGCTAACGTCGCCCTGGCTGTGGCCCCAAGATCGAGGCTTTCCATGTCGCTGAGGCAAAGCACTTCGTAGCCTCCCACGGACAGCCCGTCGCCCTTGTCATCGAGCACGTCGCCTCGTCTTCCCACCAGTCGCCGACTTCTGCTCCTTCCCCGCGGATTGCTGGGCCCCGACTCAACCCTACTGACTCCATGGTCGCCTACCTCCAACTTCAGGGTGCGGGTGTTCCACACATCAAGGACCTAGTTTTTTTCGTCCTCGACTCTACGCTTTTTGCTTTGCTGCTACGCCCTCGACGACTACGTTCTCTTCGACACACCAATCGAGGTGTGGGACTTGGCGTGGTTGCGCCTCGGCAACATCGCCATGTCCTGGATCTTGGGGACCATCTCCCTAGATTTGCAGGACATCGTCAGGACTCATGGCAGCACCGTGCACCAGGCTTGGCTGGCACTCGAGGGCTAGTTCCTCGGCAACGCCAAGGCTTGGGCTCTCTAGCTTGATGCGGATTCCCGCTCCTTTGAGTAGGGCAATCTTTCCGTGGGCGAGTTCTGCCGGAAGGCGAAGAGAAAGGCGGATGCTCTTCGCGACCTCGGGTACCCAGTGGCTAACCGGGTCTTCGTGCTCAATGTCTTGCGTGGTCTCAACAACAACTATGACCACCTGCGGACATGGATCACACGCCAGAAGCCCTTCCCCACCTTCCTCCAGGTCCGCAACGACCTTGTCTTGGAGGAACTCACCAAGGGCCACGTGTCCGACTCGACTTCGTCCTCGTCCTCCAAGGCACTCGTGGATACACCACTGCCTACCCCCGTCGCGCCTTCCACCTCTCTCCTTGGTGCTCCACCTCGGACCGAGCGGGGTGGGGGGCCGTGGTGGGCGTCGTGCCCGTCGGGGTGGTGGTGGTGGTGGCACTACACCTGGTGGTGCTGGTGGGGGCGTCGGAACACTACAGCTTGGACTTCGGCTCCTACCCTGCCCCTATTCCTAGAGGTACGCCCTGGCCATCCTTCAACAACCCATGGTCAGGGCGCATCTCGATGTGGTCCTTTCCAGGTCAGGGTGGGGGCCCTCGTCCTCAGCACCAACCGGCCGCCATGTTCACCGGTGTAGCTCCCTCGCTCGTGCCATCCTGGCCTCCACTCACTCACCTCGGCTAGACTCCGACATGGCCTGGGGGTGGTATCAGGCTGCTCTGGCGTAGTCTTTCAGCACCATGGGGCTGGCACCGCCTATTAGTGCTGGGTGGATCACCAACTCAGGTGCTTCCTTCCACACCAACTCTTATGCTAGTATACTCTCTTTTGTTAGCCCTCCTCACCATTCTTGTCCTTGGATCATGGTGGGTGATGAATCTTGTCTTCCTGTCACCTTTGTGGGTTCCGCTCTTGGTCCTTTTCGTCTTCCCGATGTTCTTGTTCTCCTCGTATGATCCATAAATTTTTTCTATTCGCCATTATACAACTGACAATTCTTGTTTTGTTGAATTTGACTCTTCTGGATTTGGCTTCCCGGCTTCCGCTCCTCTGATGTGACAGCTCGAGACCACTTTACACCCTTCGTTTTCCTGCTTCCGCTGCTCCACCATTGACTTCTTCGTTGTCTGCCCTTGCCGCAACACCTACCACCTGGCATCACCGGCTTGGTTACCCCGGCCACCATGTTTTGGCTCAACTCAATCGTAGTACTGATCCTCCATGTACTAGAGCTCCTGCTGAGCACCTCTGTCATGCGTGTCAGCTAGATATCTTGGAGCGGGCTGGGGTGACTGATTGCAAGCCGTGTTCCATTCATGTTGACACTTAGGTGAAGTTGTCTGCTGCTATGGGTGATCTCGTGGCTGATCCTATTGCCTACCGGTGTCTTGCTGGAGCCTTGCAGTACCTCACTTTTACCCGACCGGACCTCACATATGCCTTTCAGCAGATTTGCCTTCATATGCATGATCCGCAGGAGTCACATCTTGCTGCACTGAAGCGTCTCCTCTGCTACGACACAGTTGACCTCAGCCTGGTTCTTAACTGCTCCCCCCATGCTTAGCTGGTTGTCCACCGACGCTAACTGGGTTGGTTGTCCGGACACTCGCCACTCCACCTTCGGTTATGCTGTCTTTCCTAGGCGGACACCTTGTCTCCTGGTCGTCCAAGCGGTAGCAAGTTGTCTTCCGCTGGAGTGCAGAGGTGGAGTACTGGGTTGTTGCTAACGGCATGGCGGAGGCGTCCTGCCTTCGACTACTCTTGGAAGAGCTTCACGGCGTGCTTGCTAAGAGCACGCTCGTCTACTGCGACAACGTCGGCGCCATGTACCTCTCCACCAACCTAGTTTAGCATCAACGGACTAAGCATGTGGAGATTGACTTGCACTTCGTTTGCGTCCGAGTTTCTATCGGTGACGTTCGAGTCCTTCATATCCCGACCACCTCCCAGTTTGCTAACATCTTCACCAAGGGTTTGACCTCCTCGACCTTCTCGGAGTTTCATTTCAGCCTCAACGTAGCAAGTGGCTAGTGGTGGCTAGGGGAGGGGGGGGGGGGGGATTGTGTGTGTTAGTTTGTTTCTTTGTCGTCCAGTCGGGCGGGGGGGGGGGGGGGGTGCTATTGTATATGAGTGTGGCCCATATGGCTTGTGTATTAGGCCCATCTAGAGGGCCATGTACAACTATTATATTGCCCACCCTTCTGGGGTTGGGAGAATACACAGAATATTCCTCTATCAATCCTTGTGGTGGATTGCACACCGAGGTTGATTTCAGTTTCGGCATGAGTGCTTATCTACATCACGTCGGTGTATTCCAATGTAAATTGCATGCTCGCTCCATATATGATATGTTTTAGGGCGTGCCCACGTGTGTTTGGGTGTGCATGGGATGGACATGAGTGACTCCAACTTGGACTTGAAAAAGAAGTGTATTAACTATTCCATTCTATTTGTTTGTAAATACGCATATTCATGCAACATTACAGAGGTCATTGGAGCTTTAATCATATTAGTTTAATGCAGGTTGTATCAATCATATATGGTGCTTTGTATTTCTGGCTCTCTTCTTTCGCAGTGTCCTCAGTGCATCATCTATACAACACAAAAAGGTAGGGTTCCTCCTATCCTGAATGGAGATATTGGAACATGTTTCCTTGGGTTCCAAAGTCTAAACATTCTATCTATTTCCTGTACTTTTTTTTTCAATTCCTCTGTTTGCCACTACATCCCTATCCCTTTCCTTTGTTCTCATTTTCCTGTGTTCTCCTCAATCCTCATTCCTCAGTTTCTGGTTCCTCCATTTCAAGCAGGCCCTGACAGGAGGAATTTTACCATATGACAATAAAAACTTTTGCCATAAATTCATAGCTGAACCTTCATATGAAGTGAAGGGGAAATGATGAGCAACGTTATTTCAATAATTTTATTGACACACAGGATAGTCTGTTGTTTGACCATCCTTAAAAAATAGAGGAAAAAGTACAAAAACAATCAGTCAAAATTTCTCAGCTCATATTTTCGCCTGTCATGTATTATGTGGTCGTTAACCTAATTGAATTTGGAGATAAGCTATACCCAGGATCAGTCCAAGTACTTTTAAGGCTACTTTTTTGTCCCATGTGGCTGCACTCTGGCCTGTTTACACATTATTCTGGATTTTCTGAATGTCTGTTTTTGAGTTGTTCTTCCAAAAAATACAATAGGAACTGACAAGATACTTCTAAGTTTCTAGTTGCATAAGGATGTGTAATTGATATCTTTTTTCTAATAACATGTTCAGCTTCAAGAGTAGGGAAGACAATGAATGGTGGATACTACCTGCTATCCTTTTTCTTATCAAGTCAGTGCAAGCTGGACTCGTCAACTGGCACGTTGCGAATTTGGAGATCCAGGACTATACATTATTTAGTCCCGACCCTGATAGATTCTGGGCAATGTAGCCGCCTGCTGCAAGCTGAGAGTGGCAGAAAGCATCAATTGGTTAATGCTGACAAGCAGCATTTTGTCTCGCATCCTCATGAGCTGGATGCCTATCGGAATCTGAATTGGTCTGACATGCTAGACCTGGAACTTCCTCCTATTTCTGGGAGCTCTCCAGCATAGTGCAGAGATGTGGTAATTTTTTTCTTTCTCAGTTTTGCATCTTCTTCGTGTGCTTAGGGTTAGGTGCCTGGCCCTTGGGAAGTAGATTTCTACATTTTCTTTGGTTGAAATTATATCGGTGGAGTGTACAGCAAGAAGCCAGTGTGATTGGAGTCATAGCGGTGTACATTATTGTAAGTAATAGTGAGCTAAGTCGATTCAATTGTAAACAGTCATTAGGGAAAATGTTTTCGTCAGTATTGTTTTCTCTAAGTCACTGTTGTGTTGCAAATTGCGGTGGAAATCAATGGTTAAGGGTCTTTTGGACTCTTGGTTGGAAAGCTCAATAGCTGCTTGATGAAAGTTGCGGCATTGCTGAGAACTCTGATGTTTCTTTTCTGACATTGTTCATGGTAGTCTCAAATCCTCCTTGTAGTTATTCTATTTTCTTGTCTTCAAGGCCATGCTACCCTTATCCAACTATGACGTGCATCCTTGTCTGCATCCTTAACCTTAGCGACAGTTACACCGGCTCCGATTTGTTGTTCTTGCCGTGCCAAAAACAAGAACAACCAAGAACAATTGTACAAGCAAACTACGCACAGACCTTGCCCAAGAGATGAATCTGATGAACACAAATTTGAGGTTCAGATACAAGAAATCGGGTGGTCAGTTGACACACTTTGAGTTAAATAGTAGTAAGAGCTAAACGTTCGTCTAAACAAAACCTAAGTATCAAAGAGAGGATGCTTCTTCTGTTAGAATATATGTGGGCTTGGCCCAATAATTAATTCAGAAATTCCTAAATAAATCTCAAAGGCCCATACATATGAGTGCATAAGGGAGTAGTGGAATCCTTTAGTGCCACTTTGCTAGTGGGAGGTGGAGGGAACCAATTTATATATAGAAGTTGTTCTCATCCTCTAAAGACTAGTATGAGGAGGACAAAGGAAGTCCACGCGCGCGCTTGCTCACCTCGCCGGGCGGGGTGTGGCGAAGGGGCGGGCGCACGACAAATGCGTGAATGGTCCGCCGAAATCCGGCTGATCGCCTTGCTCGCCTTTGGAGTTTTAGTTTTTTTGTTCCTTGGTTTGCTGAGTCCTAAACGGACTCAACTTAGAGTCCTAATCGTGATTGTGTTTCATTAGGTCGGTTTCCCGGACTATATAAGCAGACCACCGACTATGCTAAAACGTACCAAAAAATCAACAACTAGAGTTTTGCCTCTCGCATACCGCCGTGTCGCTACCGCTAAGACTCCGGACGGTGGTTCGCGTGCACCGCGATCGGACGAGCGGGTCTCCGGAACCTTCGTCTTTGTGATCCTGCACCGGGAGAAGGCGAATAAGGTTTTTGGAAAGCGCTTTTCGCGCGACTACTCCCTAAACATCGTCACGGCTCGTCTTCCGACAAGATCCGGGGGCGCTGCGTCTCGGCGTCATCTTCGTCGGGCTAATCGAAGTCTTCCGCTGCCGTTGATCGACGACAGTGACAGCGACCAGGACGATCTCAGCTTCGCTCTCGAGAATCTCTCCATCACGCTGTCATCTACATCTACTAGCAGCAGGTATTGTACTTGCAATCTATTCTTTTTGTTCTGCTTAATCAGCATGTTTAATCTGTGTTGAGTCCTAAATGGACTCAACTTAGAGTCCTACTCTTGATTGTGTTTCATGAGGTTGGTTTCCCGGACTATATAAGCAGACCACCGGCTACGCTAAAACGTACCAAAAAAATCAACAACTAGAGTTTTGCCTCTGCTTACTGCTGCGCTGCTACCGCTAAGACTCTAGCTCGGTCGTTCACGTGCACCTGCGAACGGACGAGCAGGTCTCCGGAACCTTCGTCTTTGTGATCCCGCACCGGGAGAAGGAGAATAAGGTTTTTGGGAAGCGCTTTTCGCGCGACTGCTCCCAAAACTTTGTCACGGCTCGTGTTCCGACAAGATCCAGGGGCGCTGCGTACCGGCTTCATCTTCGTCAGGCTAATCGAAGTCTTCCGCTGCCGTTGATCGACAACAGTGACAGCGACCAGGACGATCTCAGCTTCACTTTTGAGAATCTCTCCATCACGTTTTCATCTACATCTACTAGCAGCAGGTATTATACTTACAATCTATTCTATTTGTTCTACTTAATCAGCATGTTTAATCTGTGTTGAGAGTCCTACTCCTGATTGTGTTTCATGAGGTCGGTTTCCCGGACTATATAAGCAGACCACCGGCCACGCTAAAACGTACCAAAAAAAATCAATAACTAGAGTTTTGCCTCTGCTTACAGCCGCACTGCTACCGCTAAGACTCCAGCCCTGTCGTTCACGTGCACCTGTGACCGGACGAGCAGGTCTCCAGAACCTTCGTCTTTGTGATCCTGCACCGGGAGAAGGCGAATAAGGTTTTCGGGAAGCGCTTTTCACGCGACTGCTCTCAAAACTTAGTCACGGCTCGTCTTCCGACAAGATCCAGGGCGCTGCGACTCGGCGTCATCTTCGTCGGGCTAATCGAAGTCTTCCGCTGCCGTTGATCGACGACAGTGACAGCGACCAGGACGGTATCCGCTTTGCTTTCGAGAATCTCCCCATCACGCTGTCATCTACACCTACTAGCAGCATGTATTATACTTGCAATCTATTCTTTTTGTTCTGCTTAATCAGCATGTTTAATCTGTGCTGAGTGCTAAACGGACTCAACTAAGAGTCCGACTCGTGATTGTATTTCATGAGGTCGGTTTCCCGAACTATATAAGCAGACCACCGGCCACGCTAAAACGTACCAAAAATCAACAACTAGAGTTTTGCCTTTGCTTACTGCTGCGCTGCTACCGCTAAGACTCCAGCCCGGTCGTTCGCGTGCACCTGCGACCGGACGAGTAGGCCTCCGGAACCCTTGTCTTTGTGATCCTGCACTGGGAGAAGGCGAATAAGGTTTTTGGGAAGTGCTTTTCGCGCGACTGCCCCCAAAACTTCGTCACGGCTCGTCTTCCGACAAGATCCAAGGGTGCTGCGTCCCGACATCATCTTCGTCGAGCTAATAGAAGTCTTCCGCTGCCGTTGATCGACGACAGTGACAGCGACCAGGACGATCTCAGCTTCGCTTTCGAGAATCTCTCCATCACGCTGTCATCTACATATACTAGCAGCAGGTATTATACTTGCAATCTATTTTTTTTGTTCTGCTTAATCAGCATGTTTAATCTTTGTTGAGTTCTAAACGGACTCAACTTAGAGTCCTACTCATGATTGTGTTTCATGAGGTCGGTTTCCCGGACTATATAAGCATACCACCGAACACGCTAAAACGTACCAAAAAAATAAACAACTAGAGTTTTGCCTCTGCTTACGCTGCTACCGCTAAGACTCCAGCCCGGTCGTTCGCGTGCACCTGTGACCGGACGAGCAGGTCTCCTGAACCTTCGTCTTTGTGATCCTGCACCGGGAGAAGGCGAATAAGGTTTTTGGGAAGTGCTTTTCGCACGACTACTCCCAAAACATCGTCACGGCTCGTCTTCTGATAAGATCCAGGGGCGCTGCGTCTCGGCGTCATCTTCGTCGGGCTAATCGAAGTCTTCCGCTACCGTTGATCGACGACAGTGACAGCGACCAGGACGATCTTTGCTTCGCTTTCGAGAATCTCTCCATCACGCTGTCATCTACATCTACTAGCAACAGGTATTATACTTGCAATCTATTCTTTTTGTTCTGCTTAATCAGCATGTTTAATCTGTGTTGAGTCCTAAATGGACTCAACTTAGAGTCCTACTCATGATTGTGTTTCATGAGGTCGGTTTCCCGGAGTATATAAGCAGACCACCGGCCACGCTAAAACGTACCAAAAAAATTAATAACTATAATTTTGCCTCTGCTTACTGCTGCGCTGCTACCGCTAAGACTCCAGCCCGGTCGTTCGCGTGCACCTGCGAACGGACGAGCAGGTCTCCGGAACCTTCGTCTTTGTGATCCTGCACCGGGAGAAGGAGAATAAGGTTTTTGGGAAGCGCTTTTCGCGCGACTGCACCCAAAACTTCGTCATGGATCGTCTTCCGACAAGATCCAGGGGCGCTGCGTCCCGGCGTCATCTTCGTCGGGCTAATAGAAGTCTTCTGCTGCCGTTGATCGACGACAGTGACAGCGACCAGGATGATCTCAGCTTCGCTTTCGAGAATCTCTCCATCATGTTGTCATCTACATCTACTAGCAGCAGGTATTATAGTTGCAATCTGTTCTTTTTCTTCTACTTAATCAGCATGTTTAATCTGTGTTGAGTCCTAAACGGACTCAACTTAGAGTCCTAATCGTGATTGTGTTTCATTAGGTCGGTTTCCCGGACTATATAAGCAGACCACCGGCCACGCTAAAATTTACCAAAAAAATCAACAACTAGAGTTTTGCCTCTGCTTACTGCTGCGCTGCTACCGCTAAGACTCCAGCCCGGTCGTTCGCATGCACATGCGACCGGACGAGTAGGTCTCCGGAACCTTCGTCTTTGTGATCCTGCACCGAGAGAAGGCGAATTAGGTTTTTGGGAAGCGCTTTTCGCGCGACTGCCCCCAAAACTTCTTCACGGCTCGTCTTCCGACAAGATCCAAGGGCGCTGCGTCCCGGCGTCATCTTCGTCGGGCTAATCGAAGTCTTCCGCTGCCGTTGATCGACGACAGTGACTGTGACCGGGACGATCTCAGCTTCGCTTTTGAGAATCTCTCCATCACGCTGTCATCTACATCTACTAGCAGCAGGTATTATGCTTGCCATCTATTCTTTTTGTTCTGCTTAATCAGCATGTTTAATCCGTGCCGAGTTCTAAATGGACTCAACTTAGAGTCCTACTCGTGATTGTGTTTCATGAGGTCGGTATCCCGGACTATATAAGCAGGCCACCGGTCACGCTAAAATGTACCAAAAAAATAAATAACTAGAGTTTTGCCTCTGCTTACTGCTGCGCAGCTACCGCTAAGACTCCAGCCCGGTCGTTTGCGTGCACCTGCGACCGGACGAGCAGGTCTCCGGAACCTTCGTCTTTGTGATCCTGCACCGGGAGAAGGCGAATAAGGTTTTCAGGAAGCGCTTTTCACGCGACTGCTCCCAAAACTTAGTCACGTCTCGTCTTCCGACAAGATCCAGGGCGCTGCGTCCCGGTGTCAACTTCGTCGGGCTAATTGAAGTCTTCCGCTGTCGTTGATCGACGACAGTGACAGCGACCAGGACGATCTCAGCTTCGGTTTTGAGAATCTCTCCATCACGCTGTCATCTACATCTACTTGCAGCATGTATTATACTTGCAATCTATTCATTTTGTTCTGCTTAATCAGCATGTTTAATCTGTGCTGAGTCCTAAACGGACTCAACTTAGAGTCCTACTCGTGATTGTGTTTCATGAGGTCGGTTTCCCGGACTATATGAGCAGACCACCGGTCACGCTAAAACATACCAAAAAAATTAACTAGAGTTTTGCCTCCGCTTACTGCTGCGCTGCTACCGCTAAGACTACAGCCCGATCATTCGCGTGCACCTGCGACCGGACGAGCAGGTCTCCGGAACCTTCGTCTTTGTGATCCTGCACCGGGAGAAGGCGAATAAGGTTTTTGGGAAGCGCTTTTCGCGCGACTACTCCCAAAACATCGTCACGGCTCGTCTTCCGACAAGATCCAGGGGCGATGCATCTCGGCGTCATATTCGTTGGGCTAATCGAAGTCTTCCGCTGCCGTTGATCAACGACAGTGACAACGACCAGGACGATCTCTGCTTCGCTTTTGTGAATCTCTCCATCACGCTGTCATCTACATCTACTAGCAGCATGTATTATACTTGCAATCTATTCTTTTTGTTCTGATTAATCAGCATGTTTAATCTGTGCTGGGTTCTAAACGGACTCAACTTAGAGTCCTACTCGTGATTGTGTTTCATGAGGTCAGTTTCCCGGACTATATAAGCAGACCACCGGTCACGCTAAAACGTACCAAAAAATCAACAACTAGAGTTTTGCCTCTGCTTACTGCTGCGCTGCTACCACTAAGACTCCAGCCCGGTCATTCGTGTGCACCTGCGACCGGACGAGTAGGTCTCCGGAACCTTCGTCTTTGTGATCCTGCACCGGGAGAAGGCGAATAAGGTTTTTGGGGAGCGCTTTTCGCGCGACCGCTCCCAAAACTTCTTCACGGCTCGTCTTCCGACAAGATCCAAGGGCGCTGCGTCCCGGCGTCATCTTCGTCGGGCTAATCGAAGTCTTCCGCTGCCGTTGATCGACGACTGTGACAGTGACCGGGACGATCTCAGCTTCGCTTTGGAGAATCTCTCCATCACGCTGTCATCTACATCTACTAGCAGCAGGTATTATGCTTGCAATCTATTCTTTTTGTTCTGCTTAATCAGCATGTTTAATCTGTGCTGAGTCCTAAACGGACTCAACTTAGAGTCCTACTCGTGATTGTGTTTCATGAGGTCGGTTTCCCGGACTATATAAGAAGACCACCGGTACGCTAAAACGTACCAAAAAAAATCAACAACTAGAGTTTTGCCTCTGCTTACTGCTGCGCTGCTACCGCTAAGACTCCAGCCCGGTCGTTAGCATGAACCTACGACCGGACGAGTAGGTCTCCGGAACCTTCGTTTTTGTGATCCTGCACCTGGAGAAGGCGAATAAGGTTTTTGGGAAGCGCTTTTCGCGCGACTGCCCCCAAAACTTAGTCACGGCTCGTCGTCCGACAAGATCCGGGGTGCTGCGTCCCGGCGTCATCTTCGTCGGGATAATCGAAGCATTCCGCTGCCGTTGATCGACGAAAGTGACAATGACCAGGACGATCTCAGCTTCGTTTTCGAGAATCTCTCCATCACGCTGTCATCTACATCTACTTGCAGCATGTATTATACTTACAATCTATTCTTTTTGTTCTGCTTAATCAGCATTTAATCTATGCTGAGTCCTAAACGGACGCAACTTAGAGTCCTACTCGTGATTGTGTTTCATGAGGTCGGTTTCCCGGACTATATAAGAAGACCATCGGTCACGCTAAAACGTACCAAAAAAATCAACAACTAGAGTTTTGCCTCTGCTTACTGCTGTGCTGCTACCGCTAAGACTCCAGCCCGGTAGTTCGCGTGAACCTGCGACCGGACGAGTAGGTCTCCGAAACCTTCGTTTTTGTGATCCTGCACCGGGAGAAGGCGAATAAGGTTTTTGGGAAACGCTTTTCGCGCGACTGCCCCCAAAAGTTCGTCACGGCTCGTCTTCCGACAAGATCCAAGGGCGCTGCATCCTGGCGTCATCTTCGTCGGGCTAATCGAAGTCTTCCGCTGCCGTTGATCGACGACAGTGACAGCGACTTGGACGATCTCAGCTTCGCTTTCGAGAATCTCTCCATCACGCAGTCATCTACATCTACTTGCAACATGTATTATACTTGCAATCTATTCTTTTTGTTCTGCTTAATCAGCATGTTTAATCTGTGCTGAGTCCTAAACGGACTCAACTTAGAGTCCTACTCGTGATTGTGTTTCATGAGGTCGGTTTCCCGGACTATATAAGCAGACCACCGGCCACACTAAAACGTACCAAAAAAATCAACAACTAGAGTTTTGCCTCTCGCTTCTGCTTTGTCTTCGTCTTCGCTAAGACTCCAGGCCGGTCGTTCGCGTGAACCTGCGACCGGACGAGCAGGTCTCTGGAACCTTCGTCTTTGTGACCCTGCACCGGGAGAAGGCGAATAAGGTTTTTTGGAAGCGCTTTTTGTGCGACTGCCCCCAAAACTTCATCACGGCTCCTCTTCCGACAAGATCCAAGGGCGCTGCGTCCCGACATCATCTTCATCGGGCTAATCGAATTCTTCCACTGCCATTGATCGACGACAGTGACAGCGACCAAGACGATCTCAGCTTCGCTTTCGAGAATCTCCCCATCACGCTGTCATCTACATCTATTAGGAGCAGGTTTTATACTTGCAATCTATTCTTTTTGTTCTGCTTAATCAGCATGTTTAATCTGTGCTGAGTGCTAAACGGACTAACCTTAGAGTCCTACTCGTGATTGTATTTCATGAGGTCGGTTTCCCGGACTATATAAGCAGACCACCGGCCATGCTAAAACATACCAAATAAATCAACAACTAGAGTTTTGCCTCTGCTTACTGCTGGGCTGCTACTACCGCTAAGACTCCAGCCCGCGGGAAGAACACAGCCCGCGGGAAAAACTCAACACTTCCTCCAATCGATCTCTCGATTCGTTCCACGGATCAAAGTGAGACTTCAGGGATAGTTGGGGTACCTCGTGGGCTACCCTTGGCTAGAAGCTTGGTCCCCAAAACCCACTCAATCTAGAGGAATCGAAAGTCAACCCTCAAGAGCACCTCCAACCCAAGAACTCCAAAACCACCAAAATCGAGCCCCTTAATTCACGGATTTGGGAGGGGAATCACAACCCAAAGAACCACGAAGGGTTCCCACAAATTTCCCCCATCAAATCCCCAAGAGTAAGGCCCCGAAAATACCCCAAGAAAATCACCAAGAGAGGGCACCGAAAATCACCACAAAGAAGAACCGGGAACAACACAACAAAGCCTTGAGGAACCACCCCGAATCATCTATACATGCCACAAAGGTTCATACAAGGTCTAGCTTACCGCCCGATCATCCGACGCTCTCAACAAGATCTCACCATGAAGCTCTCAAGCTAGTCCTATGGAAATCCTAAGAAAATAGGAAGGGGAAAAATAGAAAAGCAAATGAACTAGGGTTCCAAGAGATGGCTGCCATCCTCTCACCGCTTGGGTTATATGGAGGCAAGCCGAAAGACTAAAATGCCCCTAAAGCCAGAGCTAAGATACACGCCGACCAAGGGAACTTTGGGAATTTGTCTTCGTAGCACCATCGGACGGATGCCCGGCGACCGCACTTCGCGTAGCCTCGACGCAAGCCTTCCGATCCTGATGTGTGTCCTGCGCCTTGAAGCTTCCGGCGCCCTGCGAACCCAAACTGGTCAGACCGGTTCTCCAAACCGGTCGAGGGCGGTTTTGCCGACGACCACGCCGGTCTTCGGCCTCGGCTTTGTGGCTCAGCTGAGTAACCCGGTGATTTTCTGGTGAACCACCGCAAACCCCGCTGTCACACCCTGAAATTTCCAATTTCAGGATGTGAATAGAAAGAATAATTAAATAACGATTTTCTCATAATTTTTAAATTTTTCCAACATTTATTTTTCTTTACAGGGAATATAGTATAGGAAAAATCCTTTGATTGATTTTCTAAATTAAATAAAAGTTATGTGTGTTGCATTCATGCCAATGCACCTAGTGGTTCTTGAGTGCAAAAAGGTTTCAAAAATGCGTTTAGGAGATGTCCAAACTCTCCTGAGAATTTTCCGGATTTTTCCGGGATTTATTCTCATTTTTCCTTGAGCTATTTCTATTTATTAGAAGGCTCTAAAATCTTTTTCATGAGCACCAAATGCTTTATTTGGATTGTTCATGTCTTAATCTATCTCTAGGAATTTTCCTGGATTTTTTGTGATTCTCTGGGTATTTTTCGTGCCTCTAGACATTTTCTGGGCATTTCCTAGATTTGTTTTGCACTGAAAAATATTTCGAAAAAAAGGAAAACCTATCCTATCTAACTGGGCCGAGCCCGAAGGCCCGACCCTGCCTCCCTCCGCCCGCCGCCGGCCCGACCGCGGCCCGCGCGGAGCCCATCGGGGCCCGGCCCGCCACGGAGTCCGGGACGCCACGGCCGGCCGGCCGCCACCGCCTCCGGCGTGCCCGCGCCGCGCGCCCCCATAAAAGGGGAGGCCCCCCGCCGCGCGCCGCCTCCCCGCGCCCTAGGATGCCGCCCGCCACGCCCGTGCCCGGCGGTGCGCCGCCGCGGAGCCGTGCCGGTTGCCCCCGCAAGACCGCCGGGGCTCACACCGGCCGCCGCCCCGATTCGCCGGGCTAGGGGTCCTCCCGAGCAGCCGCCGTCACCACGAGCATCCACGCACCGAGCCGAGTTTATTCCACCGCGCTTCCCCGTCGCCGGAGGAGCTCCGCAGCACCGCCGCCCCGCCGAATCCGCGCCGCCGGCCACCCCCTCGTTCGCCGCCGGCCGGATCCCGGCACCCCTCGCACGCGCGGACCCTAGGCCGCCGTCGCCCGCGCCGCCGAGCGGCGGCGAGCGCCGCCTCCAGAAGCGAGATCGAGCCAGCACTGCCACCGGCCGGAAACCGCTTGGGGGAAACCCCTGTTCTCCTGCGTGTCTGAACCAAAGGAAGAAGAAAGGTCTGACAACTTTGCGTTTAGGCCCCTGTAATCTCTTTTAATCTTTAGATGCTTTTATGTGTCCAACTCTTTTCACAGATAACCCCTAGATCTATTAGATCCTCACAACCAGATCCATCCCAAGCACCTTTTCAGATCTAACCCCCAGATTAGATCTATTTGTGAGCACTGTTTATTGTGTCTTGCAAAACTTTTCTGCTACCCCTTTAAATCTATGGATAATTGCGTAAAGGTCCTACCAATCCTGTTTTGCCTACATCTCCTTTGTTTTAGCTCTGTTTTAATCCGTTCAAATTGCGTTAGGTCAATAATGATGTAAAGCACGCGTTAGTGGTGTGTTTTTCACCATGTTGGTTTTCTGAAAATAAATTTAATATTACTTTTGATTAATGTCTAGTTATACATGCCTTTTATAAATAAAAGCATATAGATCTATACCCGTTTTTCATAATCAAATTTAATTTGATTAATGATTTCTTTACATGCTTTTGCAAATAAAATCTAAATAGATCTCTATCTCGGTTTTTGTAAACTAAATGATTAATTTGTTTAATAGTTAATTAATCTTTTCTAATTAAAAGTTGATTAGGCTTTTACTCCGGCTTTATGAGTAAATGTTAATTTTGATTAATACCAATGTAAATGCTGTTTTTAATAATAATAATATGATCTACTCGAATTACAAAGTTTCGTTTAGATTGTTCATATAGTCTAGTTTTTCTAAATTAAATATTTAATTGATTAATTCAGATATGAATCTTTATAAATAAAACTTGATTAGTTCTTTACACCGGTTTTGAAAATAAAGTTAATTTACTTTAATTCCAACATGGGGTATTTTATTTATGAAATATCCTTACATATATTTTGTTAATTAAAATAAACCTAGCTCAAAGCTTGATCGCTCACATATATGTGCAAATCAGTCGTTAGACGTTCTTTACCTCAGTATCTCCTTTGATCAAGTTTATCAGAAGTTCTAAATCTTTCTAGTGTTAGCTCAAGCTCTGTCTCAGTGTGTCTCTGTTGTAGAGCTAGCCTTCTTTCAAGCTCCAGATCTTTCCAATCCTAGTACATGCCGTCCTATCACAATTGTCTTTTATGTAAGACAACAACACTCTTTCAGTTCTTTGATCCAATCTTTTGCAGCTATCTTTCTTAGAATCAATGTCTCTGTCATCCAGTTGTTCTTTGTTCATCCGAGTTCTCTTTGTGGACTAGTTCTCTTAAACTCTAGCCTAAAGTTTGCGTGTGCGTTATAGTTCGCTTCTACCGTTCTCGTTCGTTTCGCCTTAACTTGTACGTTAGCATGTGTATCACTTGTTACTTGTTTTAACACTAAAACCACATATTAATCTTGACTAATTCTTATTCCAATGCTTTTATAAATAAAAAGTGATTAGGTTATAATCCGATTTTCTTTAATCATGATGTAATTGGTTAATCTCTATTCATAACTAGTTTTTCTAAATAAAAGATGTTAGAGTTAAACATCGGTTTTTATAATAGAGTTAATATGCCTAATGACATCATAAATGCCTTTTCAATATTAAATATGTTTAGATGAACACATGACATAAAGTTACTCGCCTAGATCTCTTATACTTGCTTTATCTTTTTAAAGTAATTGTTAATTTGACATAATTTCTACTCGAATGTTATAAATAAAATATGATTAGGTTTATCGTGATTTGTAACACCCTAAATTTCAACTTCTGAATTTAATTAAAATTGGCTTAGCAACATTTCGATCTCGCTTAAGGAATATAAGGTTGTGTGCTTTTATAGGCATTTAATCATTTTTATTAATTAATTAATGAAATATAGGAGTTCTCTCGTTGCATGCATCTTTGGTGCATTGTTTTTGGTTGCTTTGGATTCAAATCTCGGTTTGAATTCGGAGTTTGTTTGTAGTTTATTTGGTTTGAAAAAAACAGATTTGGATTTGAAAAAAAAAAAAAAGAAAACCAAACCCGCAAACCGTAGCGACCCGGCCCCACCTAAACCTTACGGCCCGGCGGCCGCCCCCACCGCGGTCCGCGCGCGCCCGCCGGCCCGACAAGCGGGGCCCGCCCCCGTCGGCGTCCCCTTCCCCGCGCTCCGCCGTCTCCGGCTCGGCCTCGAGCCCGAGTCCGACCCGCGCGCGCGCCGCCGCGGGCCCGCGTGCCGGCGTCCGCGCCACCCCCTATTTAATGCGCCTCCACCCCCCGTGCCGCGCCGCCCCGCAACCCTAAGCACCCTCCGCCGCCGTCGCCCAACCCTAGCGCGCGCGCCGCCGCCGCCGCCGTTGCCTCGGTCCGCGCCGCCGATCCGCGCCGTCGCCGCCCTCGCCGTCCAATTGGAGCCGTCCCGGAGCTTCGCATCTTGGTGAGGAACACCCGGTGCGGTGCGGATTGGGTCCCCGTGCGCCGCGCCACCGCCTTCGCCGACGCCGGTCGTGCGCCGCCGCCGTGCCTCGCGCCGGCGCCGTCGTCCTTCATCGCCGCCGCCCGTGAGGACCGCCCGTGGATTCGCCGCGCGCGCTCGTCGTCTCGGTGTGTTTCCCCGGTGCAAGTTGGGGCACCCCGGCCCCCCGATTCGCCTTGCGCGCCGCGCGCCGCGCGCGCGCCGCGCCGCGCGCGCCGCCGGCCGCCTCGCGCCGGCCCCGCCTCGCTTGCGCGGCTCTCCGGATCGTCGGATCCTCATCCGGCGGCCGCCGCTCGCGCCACGCCGCCGGTCAAACCGGCGACGTACGTGGCCAACCCGGCCCCCCGCGCCCGCTTGTTTCCCGGCCCGCCGGATCGCGATCCCACGGCCAAGATCCGTCCCCTTATCCTTAACCGCGCACTTTTGCAAATAAAACCCCGAGTTTTCTCTGTTTTACAAAAATATCCTTCCACCTTATAAAACTTTCACAGATTAGTCCCGTTTTCTTCGTTTTAACCCGAAGCCCTAAATTTCTTTGCAAATAAGTCCTAAAACTTGTTTTAATCATAACTTCGTCGTTTTAACTCCGTTTTCGGCGTTCTTTATATCCACGCGATCGTCTCGACGAGTAGAATAGTTTCCTGTCGCTTTTGTTACTGTTTGAGATGATTGGTGTACTGTTTCTTATTTATTTCCATTGCTTGCTTGTATGTGATGTGTGGAGCGTAGCGTACGAGCAATTCGGGGACTTCGCTGCCGTTGAAGAGTATCAAGACCCCGAGCAGCTTTCCGTGCTTGGTAGAAGGCAAGTCCTTGCTGCATTCCCGTTAAATTCCTATTACAACATGCATTTTAATTACACCGTTGTTTACTTTTGCTATGCATTAAATTGATGGGTCCTATTGTTAAGGTTCGACTAGCTTTGTTATCCTATGCCTTGATCAACCGGGTTTACTTTATGTTGGGTAGCATATGCTAGCGCTTTACGTGGTTTTGGGATGGTTTAATGAACACTTGTTAATATGGCTTTGCTTATGCTATCATTTCATGTAATGCAAGAACACTTTACTTTGTTAATCGGAACATGGAGAACCACCCGGAAAACAAGTACTACCACAAGACATATGGCTCTGTCTTGGCTTATTAATTAGTGAACTAGATGTTAGGTATGCTTTACCCGATAAGGGTTGGGGGGCCGGCGGGTAGTGACGTATGGACTGCTCGGGCGCGGGTGTGGGCTTAGCTAAGACACGGTACTCGTCCGGGAGCTTTATACGTTACACGACCGGAGTAACCTAGCGGGCGACCTTCATCCGGGGATCTTTGTAACGGCCTCGTAGCGTCCCTATGCAATCACACCTCGGAAGTGTGGTATGGTGCCTTGCAAACACCGCATGGTTGGGTCCAAAACTCTTTTGAGTTTTTACGCGACTTGTGGGTAAAGATGTACAACCTCTCGCAGTGTAAAACTAACTAGTTAGCCGTGCTCACGGTCAAGAGCGGCCGGACCCTCACATGATTAATTCTATGGAAGATGGAACTTTTAAACTTGTGCATTACATTTTATGGATCTGTTGCATTTTATTATCCGGGTTTGGTATATACTTACACTTGCTAGTAACGGTTGCTTAATAAAACTTGACCAACTAAAATGCTTGACTTGCTTTTGAGCCAACAACTTCCACCATAAAGCCTTGCATGTTGTTATAGAACTTTTTCCTTGCTTGAGTACGACATGTGCTCACGCTTGTTGTTTATGTATTGCATCTACACTACCCGGCTTTCTGCTCGGATGGACGTTTTGAAGACTACAATGATGAGTTTGATGGGTTCTAGGCGTCCGTTCTCCGCCCGGTACTGTGGAGGACTTCTACGTGTGTTTCTTTTCCGCTCGTTAGCTACTCGAACGATTGTTTAGTTGAGACATTCGGTCATGTAATAACCGTTTAATACTCTCTTTACGCTTTTACACCTTGTGTTTTGGTATTCACCGCGTCGATGCATGTGTGTAACTTGATCTCGGCGCACATGTATTCTTGCATTCGGGTTTGTCCTTAAATCCGGTGTGACAAAGTGGTACCGAGCCGTGTTGATTTGTAGGACGTTAGCCTAGTTAGAACTGGTCGAAAATTAAGGATTTTATAACATTAGAAGCCACACATAGCTTAGCTTGCTTTATTCTATTTTATTACATCTAATCTTGGTTTAATCTTATCCTTGTTTGCTTTTGTTATCTAAGCTTGATCTTGTCTCTTTTAGTAATGTCTGCCTTGTCTCATCTATCTTAGATGGTTCGTCGGTACCGAAGACCACGCGTTTGGGTGCCTACCGCTTTCCTAGGTACCGGAGGACCGGGACTTCTACTTGCTACTCAACTGACAGTGAGGAGCATCAGGAAGCTTCTGGAGAGGGAAGTGGAGCAAGCTCTGCTTCAGAGCAAGCTCCTCCGCCCGCTGTGATTGAGATATCGGATGATGAGCCCGAAGAGTCAGAGGAAGAGCAAGAGCCTGAGGAGGAGTCAGCTGAGGAGCCAGAGCAAGGAGAAGATCCGGAAGACCCCTCAGATCCTGAAGACTCTGACCCAGAAGATGGAGATGCTGAGGATCACCCTCGCGCCGCGAGAAGTGGAAGGTGGTCATTTGTCATCACGATGGAGGGCATGCACGCTTTCCGTCTAAGTTGAGGAGGCTCTTCCAGCGTCTTCAGCTGAACGTGACGATCGACTACGTGGGACCGAAGAGGACTCACCCTCGCTACCCGACCCGGTGGGATGTGTCCGTGCGCATCCCGGAAGATAACCCGCCGGATGGGGGAGTGTACGAGGTTGTTGTCCATCAAGCTCTAGCTACCGAGCTACCTTCGCGGCCGAAAGAGATGATGTAGCTAGAAGGGCTCTATCCGCTTGGTGCTACGAGGAAGCTCATCACCTCACCAACTCGTGTGGGGAGATCTACCCCCGCCGTCGCTCCGGAGCCGTGGGCGGTGAAATTCCAATGGCCAATGAAACTGCGGGAGCACGCTATGCCATGCAAGTGGGTCACGTAGCCGCTCTCAATACCAACTTGGATGACACTCTCATGGAGCTTCAAGATCTCCGTGACCAGCAAGAAGAAGACCGCAGAGAGATCAAGAGGCTCAAAGCGGTGATCGCGGGTGAGGATGAAGATGAGGTGCAAGGCGATGGAGAGGACCGGCTGCCATGTCGCCAAGACCTCGCAAGAACAAGCTATGGTTCACTTGGGTCCCGCACCAGGATTATTTGGCCATAGGAGCTAGGTGTTAGAAGTCTTTATCTTTCTCGTTATCAAGTCCGTAAACGTTAGAAACGACACGTTGGAACGATGAGTTAGATAGTGGTGTGCTTGAATGCTTGGTTTGTGAACATCTGTGATTTGGATTTTTGGTTGATTGCAATGTGTTGTGGATTAATGCCACAATGACATTGGTTTAGTAATAGAGTTTGATTAGTGGGTTTAAGTTCTGTTCCACCTATCTTTTATCTTATAAATTCGTAATTCTTTATCTATCATATTTTATCTATCTTAAGGAGTCTTGTAGTGCTGAATCTGTTCGCGTTACTTCCTGACACAGCAGTACTGTTTTAATTTTTTTCTCGAGCTACAGAACTCCAAATTAAGTAAAACCAGTGGGGTTAGTTCACAAATTTTATACCTGATTTTCTGTAAAAAAAATTCAGCTATATCCAACTTATATTCTGGGAGTTATGGACGAAACATTGAGCTAACAGAAATCTGTCAGTTCCTGCTGACATACCCGACTTCATTATTTTATATCTCGAGTTGTAGACCTCCGATTGAGGCAAAACCAGTTGGGTTAGTTCAGTAATTTCATACACCATATCTCCAGAAAAATTCGTGAATTTTGGTTACTGGAGCAGAAAGATATCTTGGTTTCTTTACAGCTATCAGAATCTGTCTTATTCTGGAATTCAGCATTATTATCTTTTCAGCTTTTCAATTGTTATCATCATCTAAATCGGTGTTTCTAACGCTCGGATGGTAAACACCAGGTCCGGATCAGGGGTTGATCAGCCTCCGGTGGTTCGCCAAGGTCGAGGCAACGGTTCGAGCAGTGCACCTCCACCTCCACCGCCACCCATGGATCCTATGCGGCAGTTCTTTCGGAATCAACCGCAGCCGCTGCAGAACTTGACGGACACCGTGGCCAATCTGCGGGCTCAAGCTAACAATCCGCCACCACCACCGCCACAGCAGCCGGCGCCTATGAACGAGCACCGGGAGTTCATGAGCCATCGTCCACCGGTTTTCACACATGCTGCGGATCCACTTGACGCCGATGATTGGTGAAGACCGTGGGCAAGATGCTCACCACGGCTCGGTGCGATGACGGAGAGAAGGTTCCGTTTGCTGCCGGTCGACTCCGGGGATCCGCAGGAGCTTGGTGGGATGCTTACACGACCGCCCATGCCGCACCCAACACCATCACTTGGCAGGAGTTCACCGAAAGCTTCCGGAACCATCATATTCCCCGCTGGGGTCATGAGGCTTAAGAAGAAGGAGTTCCTCTCTCTCAAGCGAGGAGGGATGTCGGTGGCCGAGTATCGGGACAGGTTCATTGAGTTGTCTCGCTATGCACCGGAGGAGGTAGCGGATGATCCGAAGAAGCAGGAGCGCTTCTTGGAGGGCTTGGCTGGACCGCTTCGTTACCAGCTGACGTCACACACCTTCCAGACTTTCCAGCAGCTGCTTGACAAGGCTATTGTTCTGGAGTCCATGCGCGAGAGAGTTGGGGGAGTTGAAGAGGAAGGCTACTACTCCGGGGGCGGTCCGGAGCCACACTCGCCCCCGTTTTACTTCACCACCGGGAGCCCCGTTCCGTCCGGAGGCCCGTCGGGAGGTTATGGCCAGCGGCGGCAGTATCGCATCGCCCGCGGCGGTTCCGGCGGTTCCGGCGCACTCCACGGCGGTTTCGCGCCCCCCGGACCGCGGACTCCACGCCTGCGTACCCGCGCATCGTCCGATGACTCCTATTGGTACACCCGTGAGGCCGGGCGCCCCCACACACTCCCGCGAGGCAACACTTGTTTCAAGTGTGGAGAGGTCGGGCATTATGCTAATGCCGTCCTAAGAGGCACCCCCCCCGAGCACCCCCGTGCGGAACCGGCGGATGCGGCGGTTGAGGAGCGGGAACCGGACTCCGCGAGCAACAAGAGGCCGCGGAATCGGGGCACCGGCGGGGGTGAATCACGTGAGTACCGAGACCGCTCGGGGAGAATCCACACGTGGTGCTTGGTATGTTCTTTGTCAACTCTATCCCCGCATCGGTATTATTTGATTCCGGAGCCTCCCATTCATTTATATCTCGCTCGGTTTGTGGCAAAGCATAGCATACCCATGTGTCCCATGAAACAAACCATGCTAGTTAGATCACCGGGGGGATATGAGGTCTTTATACATGTGTCCTAATGTTAGACTAAAGATCATGGGAGCAGATTTTTGGGCAAACTTGATAGTCTTGGAATCGAAGGATCTTGATGTTATACCGGGTATGGATTGGTTGGGTACTCATGATGCAACGATACGGTGTGCTAAGAGGACTGTTCTTCTCACCGGTCCTAGCGGGGAAAAGATTGAACTTGTGGGCGATCCACCGTCGGATGCGGGAGGTTCCGTACGGCATGCCACCGGATGGCGAGCTTTGGAGGATATCGGGGTGGTTAATGAGTACCGGACGTGTTTCCGGAGGAGTTGCCGGGTATGCCACCCGACCGAGATGTTGAATTTGTTATTGATCTATTACACAGGTACCGCTCCTATTTCTAAACGTCCATATAGAATGTCTAGTACACAATTGATAGAACTTAAGAAACAGATTAATGAATTGTTGGAAAAGGGGTTTATCCGTCCTAGTTCATCACCTTGGGGAGCACCGGTTATCTTTGTTGAGAAGAAGGATGGTACTCGAGAGGATGTGTGTGGATTATCGATTGCTTAATGAGGTCACTATCAAGAATAAGTATCCATTGCCTCGTATTGAAGACTTGTTTGATCAGATGAGAGGTGCTAAGGTGTTCTCTAAGATTGATTTGCGTTCCGGTTATCATCGATGAAGATCGGATGGTCGGATATTCCTAAAACTCGCATTCACCACCGGTATGGACTGTATGAGTATACTGTTATGTCCTTTGGGTTGACAAATGCACCTGCCTACTTTATGTATCTGATGAACAAGGTGTTTATGGAGTACTTGGATAAGTTCGTTGTGGTGTTTATTGATGATATCCTGGTTTACTCTAAGACTGAGGAGGATCATGCAGAGCATTTGAGGCTTGTTTTGCAGAAGTTGAGAGAGCAGCAGTTGTATGCCAAGTTCAGCAAATGTGATTTCCGGTCGAAGGAAGTCTCTTTTCTGGGGCATATCATCACAGATGGAGGTATCGCAGTTGATCCAGCTAAGGTAGAAGATGTGTTGAAGTGGGAACCGCCGAGGACAGTAAAGGAGATCAGGAGTTTCCTTGGACTTGCAGGGTACTATCGACGATTCATCGAGGGGTTCTCTAAGATTGTGAAGCCTCTCACCACCTTGCTGGAGAAGGATAGAGAGTTCAAGTGGACTGATGCCTGTCAGCAGAGTTTTGAGGAGTTGAAGCAGAGATTGACGACCGCTCCAGTGCTTGTGATGCCAGACTTGCAGAAGGGCTTTGATATCTACTGTGATGCATCGAGGCAAGGTTTGGGTTGTGTTCTTATGCAGGAGGGACACGTCATAGCTTACGCATCAAGGCAGTTGAGGAAGCATGAGCAGAACTATCCTACGCATGATCTGGAACTGGCAGCTGTGGTTCATGCTTTGAAGATTTGGAGACATTACATCATGGGGACCAAGTGCCAGATCTACACAGACCACAAGAGCTTAAAGTACATCTTTACTCAGAAGGATCTTAATCTGAGACAACGCCGATGGTTGGAGCTGATCAAGGATTACGATCTGGACATACAGTATCATCTGGGAAGGCTAATGCGGTTGCGGATGCTTTGAGTCGGAAGGGACGAGCCAATGCGGCTTTGGCGTTCCAGTGCCCGATGAGCCGATGAAGGAGTTCGAGAGACTTAATCCGGGAATGGTTGCTCACACCGAGGGAGTCACTTTGGAGGTAGAGTCTACTTTAGAGCAACGATTCGTGAAGGACAGTGAAGGATGAGGAGATCAAGGAGATCAGGGACACCATGGAGAGGGGCAAGGCCCCGGATTTCACTGAGGATGATCAGGGAACGATATGGTTCAAGAATCGGATCTGTGTGCCTGATGTGGGAGATCTCCGGAAGACGATCTTGAGAGAGGCTCATGATTCAGCTTATTCCATTCATCCAGGCAGTACAAAGATGTATCAGGATCTGAAGCAGAGGTACTGGTGGTATGGGATGAAGAGGGATGTAGCCGCTCACGTTGCGTTGTGTGACACGTGCCACAAGGTCAAGGCTGAACATCAGAGACCAGCAGGATTGCTGCAGCCATTGAAGGTGCCAGAGTGGAAGTGGGAAGAGATAGGCATGGATTTCATCGTTGGGTTGCCCCGTACTCGTGATGGATATGATTCTATATGGGTTATCGTGGATCGTTTGACAAAGGTTGCTCACTTCATACCAGTGCGTACTACTTATACAGGGGCAAAGCTAGCGAGTTGTACATGACCGGGATTGTATGCTTGCACGGTGTTCCTAAGAAGATAGTTTCGACGAGAGGAACCCGCGTTCACGTCACGTTTCGGGAGAAACCGCATGAGTCTATGGATACGAAGTTGAACTTCAGCTCAGCCTATCACCCGCAGACAGATGGTCAGACAGAAAGGACAAATCAGATTCTAGAGGACATGTTGAGAGCTTGCGCCCTCAAACATGGTGAGAGTTGGGACAAGAGCTTGCCGTATGCCGAGTTTTCTTACAACAACAGCTATCAAGCCAGTCTGAAGATGGCACCCTTTGAGGCATTGTATGGGAGAAAGTGCAGAACGCCGTTGTACTGGAGTCAGACAGGTGAGAGTCAGTTGTTTGGGACAGGACATCATCAAGGAGGCGAGAGGCGAGGTTCGGATCATCGGAGAGAGAACTTGAGAGTTGCTCGGTCCGGGCGAGAGAAAGTTATGCGGACGGGAAGAGGAGAGATGTATCTTTCCAAGAGGGCGACTATGTGTATCCGAAGGTGTCACCCATCGCAGGTTTGCGCGGGTTTAAGGTGAAGGGCAAGTTGTCTCCTCGCTACATCGGACCTTTCCGCATCTTGCAACGAGTGGGAGAGGTAGCCTACGGACTTGAGTTGCCGGCGCGGCTTGCGGATGTGCATGACGTGTTCCATATCTCGCGGTTAAAGAGAGGTCTCAAGCCTCATGATAAGGAACCGTTGCCTATGGATGGGTTGGATGTAAAGGAGAGGATCTCACCATCACCGAACGGCCTATTAAGATTCCGGACAAAGTTGACACGGGTTACAAGAAACCGGACTTTCGTAATGTGCAAGGTGCGGTGGAGTAATCATGCGAGAGGATGAGGCAACTTGGGAAAGAGAAGAGGAGTTGAAAGCGAGAATATCCACATCTCTTTGATCCATCCGAATCTCGAGGACGAGATTCATCTTAAGGGGGGTAGGATTTGTAACACCCTAAATTTCAACTTCTGAATTTAATTAAAATTGGCTTAGCAACATTTCGATCTCGCTTAAGGAATATAAGGTTGTGTGCTTTTATAGGCATTTAATCATTTTTATTAATTAATTAATGAAATATAGGAGTTTATTGTTGCATGCATCTTTGGTGCATTGTTTTTGGTTGCTGGATTCAAATCTCGGTTTGAATTCGGAGTTTGTTTGTAGTTTATTTGGTTTGAAAAAAACAGATTTGGATTTGAAAAAAAAAAAAAAAAGAAAACCAAACCCGCAAACCGTAGCGACCCGGCCCACCTAAACCTTACGGCCCGGCGCCGCCCACCGCGGATCCGCGCCGCCCGCCGACGCCGACAAGCGGGGCCCGCCCCCGTCGGCGTCCCCTTCCCCGCGCTCCGCCGTCTCCGGCTCGGCCTCGAGCCCGAGTCCGACCCGGCGCGCCGCCGCCGCGGGCCCGCGTGCCGGCGTCCGCGCCACCCCTATTTAATGCGCCTCCACCCCCGTGCCGCGCCGCCCCCGCAACCCTAAGCACCCTCCGCCGCCGCCGCCTAACCCTAGCGCGCGCGCCGCCGCCGCCGCCGTTGCCTCGGTCCGCGCGCGCCGATCCGCGCCGTCGCCGCCTCGCCGGTCTAATTGGAGCCGTCCCGGAGCTTCGCATCTTGGTGAGGAACACCCCGGTGCGGCCGGATTGGGTCCCCGTGCGCCGCGCCACCGCCTTCGCCGACGCCGGTCGTGCGCGCGCCGCCGTGCCTCGCCGGCGCCGTCGTCCTTCATCGCCGCCGCCCGTGAGGACCGCCCGTGGATTCGCCGCGCGCGCGCTCGTCGTCTCGGTGTGTTTCCCCGTGCAAGTTGGGGCACCCCGGCCCCCGGTCGCCTTGCGCCGCCGCTCGCCGCCGCGCGCGCGCGCGCGCGCGCGCTCGCCGCCCGGCCGCCTCGCGCCGGCCGCCTCGCTTGCGCGGCCTCTCCGGATCGTCGGATCCTCATCCGGCGGCCGCCGCTCGCGCGCCACGCCGCCGGTCAAACCGGCGACGTACGGGCCAACCCGGCCCCCGCGCCCGCTTGTTTCCCGGCCCGCGGATCGCGATCCCACGGCCAAGATCCGTCCCCTTATCCTTAACCGCGCACTTTTGCAAATAAAACCCCGAGTTTTCTCTCGTTTTACAAAAATATCCTTCCACCTTATAAAACTTTCACAGATTAGTCCCGTTTTTTCTTCGTTTTAACCCGAAGCCCTAAATTTCTTTGCAAATAAGTCCTAAAACTTGTTTTAATCATAACTTCGTCGTTTTAACTCCGTTTTCAGCGTTCTTTATATCCACGCGATCGTCTCGACGAGTAGAATAGTTTCCTGTCGCTTTTGTTACTGTTTGAGATGATTGGTGTACTGTTTCTTATTTATTTCCATTGCTTGCTTGTATGTGATGTGTGGAGCGTAGCGTACGAGCAATTCGGGGACTTCGCTCTTCGTTGAAGAGTATCAAGACCCCGAGCAGTTTCCGGTGCTGGTAGAAGGCAAGTCCTTGCTGCATTCCCGTTAAATTCCTATTACAACATGCATTTTAATTACACCGTTGTTTACTTTTGCTATGCATTAAATTGATGGGTCCTATTGTTAAGGTTCGACTAGCTTTGTTATCCTATGCCTTGATCAACCGGGTTTACTTTATGTTGGGTAGCATATGCTAGCGCTTTACGTGGTTTTGGGATGGTTTAATGAACACTTGTTAATATGGCTTTGCTTATGCTATCATTTCATGTAATGCAAGAACACTTTACTTTGTTAATCGGAACATGGAGAACCACCCGGAAAACGATACTACCACAAGACATATGGCTCTGTCTTGGCTTATTAATTAGTGAACTAGATGTTAGGTATGCTTTACCTGATAAGGGTTGGGGGCTGGCGGGTAGTGACGTATGGACTGCTCGGGCGCGGTGTGGGCTTAGCTAAGACACGGTACTCGTCCGGGAGCTTTATACGTTACACCGACCGGGTAACCTAGCGGGCGACCTTCATCCGGGGATCTTTGTAACGGCCTCGTAGCGTCCCTATGCAATCACACCTCGGAAGTGTGGTATGGTGCCTTGCAAACACCGCATGGTTGGGTCCAAAACTCTTTTGAGTTTTTACGCGACTTGTGGGTAAAGATGTACAACCTCTGCACAGTGTAAAACTAACTAGTTAGCCGTGCTCACGGTCAAGAGCGGCCCGGACCCTCACATGATTAATTCTATGGAAGATGGAACTTTTAAACTTGTGCATTACATTTTATGGATCCGTTGCATTTTATTATCCGGGTTTGGTATATACTTACACTTGCTAGTAACGATTGCTTAATAAAACTTGACCAACTAAAATGCCGACTTGCTTTTGAGCCAACGAACTTCCACCATAAAGCCTTGCATGTTGTTATAGAACTTTTTCCTTCTTTGAGTACGACATGTGCTCACGCTTGTTGTTTATGTATTGCATCTACACTACCCGGCCTTGCTCGGATGGACGTTTTGAAGACTACAATGATGAGTTTGATGGGTTCTAGGCGTCCGTTCTCCAGTCAGCTGCCTGTGGAGGACTTCTACGTGTGTTTCTTTTCTGCTGTTAGCTACTCGAACGATTGTTTAGTTGAGACATTCGGTCATGTAATAACTGTTTAATACTCTCTTTACGCTTTTACACCTGTGTTTTGGTATTCACCTGCGTCGATGCATGTGTGTAACTTGATCACCGGCGCACATGTATTCTTGCATTCGGGTTTGTCCTTAAATCCGGTGTGACATGATTTCTTTAATTGAGTATAACTTGTTTAATGGTAACATAGAGTATTTCTCTGAAATATTCTTTCACATGATTTCTTAATTAAAATATGCCAAGCGTAGTTTCTTGTGGTTGATAATAATCTTTCGATAGATTTGAGCTTAGTTCCGTTCTCAGTGGTTCCCTCGTTCATGCGTAACCAATAGAATCGAGCTCTATCTCAATGTGATCTTTCCGGTCCTTGCTCAATCCTCCGCAATCATCTCTTCAAAGTTAACCAAGCCTTTCCTTTCCAAGCACTTTGTGTTCTTTAGTGATCCATCTACTCAATCCTATCCTTCAGTGCGTTCTTTTAAAGCTTTTCTTTCGAGTGTTGTATTGTTCTTAGTTTGTTTGTTTGTCTGTCTGCTTTGTGTATGTTTGTGCCCGATGATTGATGCGATTAGAGTGAACGTTGTTCGTGGTTCGAGAGCTTGGAAGAGTGTGAAGGTGAAGATTCTGAGCAACATCACCACTTTGGTTAAAGGCAAGTGTGTCCTTGTTCTTGTCCTAATAACTTTATTAATCACTATTGCATTGCTTTGCATTAATTTTGATGGGTTCCTATTAAGGATGACTAGCCTCATTTGACTGTTATCTTGAACCTGGTTTTTAATTAATTTTGATGGTAGATGTTGCTTAGTGTGCTTAACTGGGTTGGTAATAATCAACATGGTTATCATTTTATGCTCTATGTTCTTTTATGATAATTTTAGTACAAGATCACTGTGCATTAATCGGAACATGGAGAACCACCTAGGAAAACAGTATAACCACAAGAACTAATGGGCAATGGTCTTGGCTGAATAATTAGGAACTTTAGCTTGGGGTGATCCTACCTGATAAGGACAAGGGATTGATGGTACTAGGGGTATGGACTCGCTCTAGCACGGGGTTGGGTGAGTTATTCTTTTTATAGTGGGGTATCGACATGCTAGGGGACTTTATACCTTGCTAACTGATCCGGACCTTGTGGGTCACAACTTGTTGGAGAACCTTTGTAAAGGCCTCATAGCGTCCCTATGCAATCACACCTCGGTAGTGTGGTATGGTGCCTGATCAGCATCGCATGGTTGGGTTCAAAGTTCTTCGGAGAGTTTACGCTGCTTGTGGTGAAAGTGTACAACCTCTGCAGAGTGTAAAACTAATCGATTAGCCGTGCTCACGGTCAAGAGCGGCCTGGACCCTCACATGATAACTGAACTTGAAGATGGACTTAAATTGTGATATGTGTTATGGTTATGCTTGCCATGTGCTCATGGTGTTTCTCTTATCTTTATGCTTAATTGTGGGTTGGTATATACTTATACTTGCTAGTAAATAGGTGCTAATAAAATTTGACCAACTAAAGTGCTAAATGCTTATAGCCAGTCCACTATAAAGCCTTTGCATTCATATTTTCCCCACACTTGCTGAGTACGACAAGTGCTCACCCTTGCTATAAACTATGTTGCTCAGAAGGAGGAAGCTACTCTGAAGTCTTGTGAAGATGTTGTGGAGTTCTAGGCGTACGCAACCCCCAGTCGACTGCTTGTGGAGTTTGGTGCCTCAGTTTCCAGGATTAAGTGTAAATCTCTGATAATCTCCCTTTTTCTTATGTGATATTGTTTCTGTTATTCACTTATGTCAACTATATGCATGAAAATTGATCCTGGCATGCATATAGGTTTGCACTTGGTTTTCTTTGGAAAAAC
This sequence comes from Cenchrus americanus, assembly GCA_947561735.1. NCBI lineage: Eukaryota > Viridiplantae > Streptophyta > Magnoliopsida > Poales > Poaceae > Cenchrus > Cenchrus americanus. Next base: position 28,846,588 of record OX387243.1, read on the forward strand.
AGGTGTGACACCCGCGAACTTGATGTAGCCTCCGCCAATCACCACTCATGACTTGGCTCCCACGAAGTCCCGGCTCGACCTTGGTTTTGTGGCTCAACCAAGAAACCGTCCACCGACTTCATCTTGTTGTTCTTGCCACCATGCGGCCCGCACTTGACCCCGCTGGCCACCAGGTCCCTCGAACGAAGCCTACTTGTCTTCTGCACACTTGGAGGCCTCACCGGCAATGACCTTTCGCGCTTGTTCTTCACCTGCACCAACTCGAGTCAAGCCGCAACCTGCACCTGCAATACTTAGCCAAGAATCAGTACACACAACGTTGTTAATCACTCATCACACAAGGAAGCGACCATCCACCGGTCCTTGAACCACACATGGTCCTCAATCTCCCCTTGATGAGTGCATTGACAACACACACATTTTGTAACCAAGGAGAAAAGAAAAATGAAAAGAAACGAATAAAAAGAAACTCCAACAAGCGATCGAAAGCCGAGAAAGGAAAAGAGCAAGATCACTTGAAGAAGACACGTCTCGGAGCCCTTAGGCAAGGGCAACGACTTGACACATCCGAGACAAAATCATGCTTAAGCAAAAAGCACAAACCACCAAAGTAAACAAGAGCTCCCCCTGCACATATGCATGCTCCCCCTGAACAAGTGCCAAACCTGGCACAAACCGGTCAGGCCGGTTCCCAAAACCGGTCAGACCGGTTCCACCAAAACCGGTCAGACCGGTTTCCAAAACCGGTCAGGCCGATTTCACACAGCAGACCACACCCCCAAAAGCCGAAAATGCAAAGGAAATGCAAAAGCTCCCCCTTGGCTCTTGGGATAGGTTCCAGGGATGCAATGCAACTTTTCTCCACCTTCCTTTCTCCCCCTTGTTGCCAATGCATGAATCAAGGCTCAAAATTGAAAATATGCAACCTAGAGCTTCTCAAGTATACAAAATTCATCACAAGGAGCTACACAAGTCCAAATGAGCAAGTTAGATACTTTACAGGTTCGTAATGACCTCAGCTACATGATCACCAAGTTTCACAACCATTGGACAAGGCTAACAAGGATTTGAGTAATTTTGCGAAAAGTTACTCTCTCATAAGCAAAAACCTAAACATGAGCAAAACATGTCAAAATGGCAAAGCCACACAAACTTCATGCTAGGACAACCATTCCAATCATAAGACCATCACAAACACCCACAAGCACCTCATGTCATGTCAAAGCCATCGAGCCATGTGCCTACTTCTATGTATGAGACTTCTCATTGGTAGGCATCATGCAACGATTTAGCACCCAAAGCAAATTAAAATCAGCACATATGACATGGGAGCACATTTTCCAAGCATTGTTCATGTCATTTTCAGATTTATAATTGGTACATGAAATGTCTTTGCGACAAAAAGGAACTTATGCCCCTCCATAAGATAAAACAAGAGGGCTAAATATTCATGATGGCAAATGAGCCTTTGGCCCCATATGATCAATAAACTAGCTATCCAACCACAAATTAAGCATAACCAAGCCACCAAAGCATGTCAAAATCATATAGAGGCATTTACACATGAGAGAGCATATATGTGACATTTTTCAAAAGCATAGGCATCAACCATGGATATAAATCAAGATCATCAAGAGCTAAGCCAAATTAACCATAGCATACCAAACTAGCTCACAAGATGAGAGATGCTTTTCCTACAAAATGCATATGATACAAAATGCATGCAATCTAAGATACAAGGATGCTTATACATCATGTTACATATGCCATCCAAATGCAAGAAATGCACAAAGGAAAGCTATACATATGCTACAAAGGAGCTCCCACTCAAAACTCACAAACCACCGGCTCCTCGAGGGGAGGCAAAAAGGGCTCGACACCACCGACAAAAAGCAAAGGAGCACAAAACTCACAAGCTCCCCCTAAACACATGCACTAGGGCCAAAGAGCATACAAAGCTCATCCTACACACATGAGATAGAGAAGGAGCAAAACAAACCAAGTGGCTTGACCAAGGCCACACACTCGACGGTCACAAATTTACTTACCTTGTTCATTTCTTCACAATTCACTCGTCCTTGTCCACCATTCCCGAAAGTGATGTACCTCCATGTCACCACCGGGGTATGAGGCCGGAGAACCACCCCCGACATCAACCAAATGCTCTCCGGGCCTCCCACCTGCTACTCAAAACCAAGAGCGAGAGCGAGCAAACGACTCAACACTGGGTTAGTTCCAAAGGTGTAAAACCAGTGCCCAGCCATTTGCTCGAAAGTGGGGTTAGCACAAAGCAAACCATCTTTCCTACCAAAGCTACCTCCACGAACAACACCTCAGTAATCACTCCGAGGAAATCAACCTTCTCTACCTGGAGGAGGACCAAAACCACGAAAGGAGAACCGTGGATCGTCCCTCCTCTCCATCTCAAAGCTACGACTCCTCCCATTCCCGTATTGAGCATGAGAGGGAGAATGCCTAGCAAACTGACCACTTGCTGACTCTCCAGACCAACCACCAGAACCACGACCACCTGAGACAAACCGAGATTCCTCACGAGCACGAAAACCAAACTTACCACTCTGCAGACCGCAAACCGGTCTGACCGGTTTCAAAACCGGTCTGACCGGTTCCACTCCTCCAGCAACACCTCCTGCAGTCTTTCGTTCTCCCCAAGCCAGAACTGTCCTCACACTTGCCTTGGCCCTGGGCATCTGCACACGAGGCTCAAGTACACCACTGGAGGGGTGATACTTGTCCTTGTTAGCCCACTCCATCGCCATTCTCTCCTCTTGCTTCCTCTTGAAGCAAAGCGCTCTCTTGTGACCATCCTTTCCACAAAACTCACAATGGAAACGGATTGATCTGAGCTTAGGCTTGGGGTGAGGATCTTCACAAGGCTTCTCACTTGGTTTCTCACTAGGCTTTTCACTTGCCTTCTCACTCGGTTTTTCTCTTGGTTGGTTTGGCTTGGAGGTAAACTTGTCTTTGGGTGTGAGTTGTGGTGGAACTGAAACATTCCCAAATTTCCCTTCTCTCTCACCACTGCCCTCACCAACCTTATCCAATCCGAAAGCCCAACCATCAAAGCGCTTACAGCTAGCAGTCATCGTACCAAGCTGAGGTTCTTGACTCGACAACCAACTCAGCGCTTCATGCAACTTATCATTCTCATCTTGCAAGCGACCAACACATTTTGCAAGATACAAATTCTTCATAGCATGCAACTCACATGTAGAACAAGAAGTAGGAATAGGCACTTTCAAATCAGCCTCAAGCGAAACAATGCATGAACGAAGCTCAACAATTTTCTCATGCAAACTAGGGCAAGAAGTACAAGCACCAAACAAAGTGGGTCTAGATTGTAGCTCAGCCAACTCAACCCTAAGCACATCTAGTTCCTCACACTTGGAGGCATACTTTTGCCTAAGATCAATCAAGTCAGCTAGGAAAACAGAGCAACCAGCACAATCAACCTCATCAGAAACAACAGGGCTAGCCTTAAGAGAATCAATTTCAAGCTTGCTATCAAGAACCTGTGTTTCTAGCTCAGCCACTCTAGTCCTAGCATCCTCGAGCAAAGATCTAAGCTCCTTCCTAAGCTTCTTAGCCTCTCTAAGCATGTGATCGTGATTATCAAGCAAGTCAACCAACTCCTCATTCTCCCTGCGCAAAGAAGAGAGCTCATCACATACCTCATCCTCGGAATCCAAGTCCGAGGCGTCCTTCTGGCTTCTCTTGCCGCTTGAGCTGTGAGCTATGCCGCAGAAATCGTCCTTGAGGCTTGGGCCCGTCACACAGAGGCTGTTGAGATACTTGCTGAGGTTCTTCTTCTTCTTCTTCTTCTTCTTCTTCTTCTTCTTCTTCTTCTTCTTCTTCTTCTTCTTCTTCTTCTTCTTCTTCTTCTTCTTCTTCTTCTTCTTCTTCTTCTTCTTCTTCTTCTTCTTCTTCTTCTTCTTCTTCTTCTTCTTCTTCTTCTTCTTCTTCTTCTTCTTCTTCTTCTTCTTCTTCTTCTTCTTCTTCTTCTTCTTCTTCTTCTTCTTCTTCTTCTTCTTCTTCTTCACTCGAGCTTGAAGACGTGTCCTCGGAATCGGACTCGATGTCGCTTGATCTCTTCATCTTCTCTCGAGACCGAGCCTTCTTCCCATGTTCATGATCCTTCTTCTTGGACTTCTTCCTCTTGTCCATGAACTTGTGCTTGTCGTGGTTGTTCACCTTCGGACACTCGGCGAAATAGTGTCCAGCCTTGCCACACTTGAAGCATGTCCTCGTGTTCCTCCTCATGTTCACCCGGTTCTCATGCAGCCTCTCAAACCTCCTCGTCAGCAACGCCAGCTCGTCCTCTCCAAGCACGTCGAACTCCTCATCTGGCATAGAAATCAAAGATGACAAAGAGAACATCCTGGTGGATGGGTTAGCGTTAGCCTTTCCTTTCGAACCACCAACGAGGGCAAGACTATGGGAGTCAGTCGGACCCTCGAGCTTGGCTGTCATGCCCCTATCCACCTCAGCCGACTTGAGCTTCGAGAACAACTCGTTCACCATCAGAGTGTCATACTTCTTCGACTCCACAATGGCCTCGAACTTTCCGCCCCAAATCATACGATCCAAAGAGTGTAAGAGCTTGACAGCTCTATCATGATCATCGTACGGGAGCATGTCCACATTGGCCCTCATGTTGTTCACAACCACCGTGAACCTCTGAAACAAGGCATCGATGGACTCACCGGGGAGATGAGTGAAGTTCTCGTATTCTCTCCGGTAGGTCGCATAAATCCTCGCCTGAACTTGGGCATTCCCAACATGAGCCTCCTTCAACACCAACCAGATTCTACAAGCCCAGTGCTCGGTGTGCACCCGATCGAACTCAGGCTGACACAAGGCACGAAACAAGTAGTCGACCGCCTTATTGTTGGCGTCGAACATGTCCCTCAATCCTTCAGCAAGAAAGTTCATCGGCTGGACATAGCTTGTGTCCACCGTGACATCCCAAAGGATCTGACCCTTACCGCGGAGGAACACCGCCATCCGCTTACTCCGCATCTGGTAGTTCTTTCCATCGAAGTGTGGAGGACCCGAACCCCGTTCCTGCTAAGCCATCCTGGGATCTTAGACTGGTTAGAGTCAGTAAAGACCCGAACCGGCTCGGATACCACTTGAAGGACCGAAACGGCAAACCAGAGGGGGGGGGAGTGAATGGGAGCCGATAAAAATTCTATTCAAGAATTCGGCCTATGAACCCGATTTCACTCGTGCACCTCCGCAAGCTTCTCTTGCCAAGTTCGCGTAGCCACTGAAGTGCTACTGAACCTAGGAGCAAGACCCAAAACGCCTCAAGAGCCTTTCCACATCTGAACAAATGAAGCCATGGTGCAACAGAAACTTCCTTGCTCAAAACCCTTCTCGATAGCCCACAGGGCGAAACCGGTCAGACCGGTTTGGGAAACCGGTCAGGCCGGTTTTTGCCTGGACAGTCGGGAAGAACACAACCCGCGGGAAAAACTCAACACTTCCTCTAATCGATCTCTCGATTCGTTCCACGGATCGAAGTGATACTTCAGGGATAGTTGGGGTACCTCGTGGGCTACCCTTGGCTGGAAGCTCGGTCCCCAAAACCCACTCAATCAAGAGGAATCGAAAGTCAACCCTCAAGAGCACCTCCAACCCAAGAACTCCGAAACCACCAAAATCGAGCCCCTTAACTCACGGATTTGGGAGGGGAATCACAGCCCAAAGAACCACGAAGGGTTCCCACAAATTTCCCCCATCAAATCCCCAAGAGCAAGGTCCCGAAAACACCCCAAGAAAATCACCAAGAGAGGGCACCGAAAATCACCACCAAGAACAACCGGGAACAACACAACAAAGCCTTGAGGAACCACGCTGAGTCATCTATACATGCCACAAAGGTTCATACAAGGTCTAGCTTGCCGCCCGATCATCCGACCCTCTCAACAAGATCTCACCATGAAGCTCTCAAGCTAGTCCTTTGGAAATCCTAAGAAAATAGGAAGGGGAAAAATAGAAAAGCAAATGAACAAGGGTTCCAAGAGATGGCTGCCATCCTCTCACCCCTTGGGTTATATGGAGGCAAGCCGAAAGACTAAAATGCCCCTAAAGCCTAAGCTAAGATACACGCCGACCAAGGGAACTTTGGGAATTTGTCTTCGTAGCACCATCGGACGGATGCTCGGTGACCGCACTTCGCGTAGCCTCGACGCAAGCCTTGCGATCCCGACGCGTGTCCTCCACCTCGAAGCTTCCGGCGCCCTGCGGCCCCAAACCGGTCAGACCGGTTCTCCAAACCGGTCAGGCCGGTTTTGGCCGACAGACCATGCCGGTCTTCGGCCTCGTCTTTGTGCCTCAGCCGAGTAACCCGGTGATTTTCTGGTGAACCACCACAAACCCCGCGAACTTAATGTAGCCTCTGCCAATCACCACTCATAACTTGGCTCCCACGAAGTCCCGGCTCGACCATGGTTTTGTGGCTCAACCAAGAAACCGTCCACCGACTTCATCTTGTTGTTCTTGCCACCATGCGGCTCGCACTTGACCCCGCTGGCCACCGGGTCCCTCGAACGAAGCCTACTTGTCTTCTCCACACCTCGGAGGCCTTACCGGCAACGATCTTTCGCGCTTGTTCTTCACCTGCACCAACACGAGTCAAGCCGCAACCTGCACCTGCAATACTTAGCCAAGAATCAGTCCACACAATATTGTCAATCACTCATCACACAAGGAAACGACCATCCACTGGTCCTCGAACCACACATGGCCCTCAATCTCCCCCTTGATGAGTGCATTGACAACACACACATTTGGTAACCAAAGAGAAAAGGAAAAGGAAAAGAAACGAATAAAAAGAAACTTCAACAAGCGATCAAAGCCGAGAAAACCAAAGAACAAGATCACTTGAAGAAGACAAGTCTCGGAGCCCTTAGGCAAGGGCAACGACTTGACACATCCGAGACAAAATCATGCTTAAGCAAAAAGCACAAACCACCAAAGTAAACAACAGCTCCCCCTGCACATATGCATGCTCCCCCTGAACAAGTGCCAAACCTGGGCACAAACCGGTCAGGTTGGTCAGACCGGTTCCACCAAAACCGGTCAGACCGGTTTCCAAAACCGGTCAGGCCGATTTCACACAGCAGACCACACCCCCAAAAGCCAAAAATGCAAAAGAAATGCACAAGCTCCCCCTTGGCTCTTGGGATAGGTTCCAGGGATGCAATGCAACTTTTCTCCACCTTCCTTTCTCCCCCTTGTTGCCAATGCATGAATCAAGGCTCAAATTTGAAAATATGCAACCTAGAGCTTCTCAAGTATACAAAATTCGTCACAAGGAGCTACACAAGTCCAAATGAGCAAGTTAGATACTTTACAGGTTCGTAATGACCTCAACTACATGATCACCAAGTTTCATAACCATTGGACAAGTCTAACAAGGATTTGAGTAATTTTGCGAAAAGTTACTCTCTCATAAGCAAAAACCTAAACATGAGCAAAACATGTCATAATGGCAAAGCCACATAAACTTCATGCCAGGACAACCATTCCAATCATAAGACCATCACAAACACCAACATGCACCTCATGTCATGTCAAAGCCATCGAGCCATGTGCCTTGTTCTATGTATGAGACTTCTCATTGGTAGGCATCATGCAACGATTTAGCACCCAAAGCAAATTAAAATCAGCACATATGACATGGGAGCACATTTTCCAAGCATTTTTCATTTCATTTTCAGTTTTATAATTGGTACATGAAATGTCCTTGCGACAAAAAGGAACTTATGCCCCTCCATAAGATAAAACAAGAGGGCTAAACATTCATGATGGAAAATGAGCCTTTGTCCCCATATGATCAATAAACTAGCTATCCAACCACAAATTAAGCATAACCAAGCCACCAAAGCTTGTCAAAATCATATAAAGGCATTTACATATGAGAGAGCATATATGTGACATTTTTCAGAAGCATAGCCATCAACCATGGATATAAATCAAGATATCAAGAGCTAAGCCAAATCTTCCCAACATTTCAAATTTTTATCTAGAACAACCCTAAGCATGGTTGACAAAGTCCTATTAACCACCTCAGTTTGCCCATCAGTCTGAGGGTGACAAGTTGTACTAAACAGCAATTTAGTTCCCAATTTATTCCAAAGTGATCTCCAAAAATGACTGAGAAACTTAGCATCACGATCAGAGACTATTGTATTTGGAACGAATAATCTCTCTAAAGAACAAATCAGCAACGCGACTAGCATCATCAGTCCTATGACAAGGTATGAAATGAGCCATTTTGGAGAAACGATCAACAACCACAAAAATGCTATCCCTCCCCTTCTTAGTTATAGGCAATCCCAAAACAAAATCCATCGAAATATCAAGCCAAGGAGAGGTAGGGACAGGCAAAGGCATATACAAACCATGGTTGCTCAAACGTGACTTAGCTTTCGACAAGTAGTGCAACGTGCAACAACGCGCTCAACATCTTTGCGCATCCGGGGCCAAAAGAAGTGGGCAGCCAAGCACCTCATGCGTCTTGTAAACGCCAAAATGCCCCATGAGACCGCCTCCATGTGCTTCCCGCAACAACAACGACGAACCGAACTAGCCGGAACACACGGCTTGTTAGCGCGAAACAGAACCCGTCCCCGCAGGTGAAATTTGCCCCAAGGTTTCCCATTAACACAATGAGCGAAAACATCTTTGAAATCAGCGTTGTCCACTTATAAATCTTTCACGGTTGCAAGCCAAAAATTTTAAAATCTAACTGTGACAGCATAGTATAACGACGAGACAAAGCATCAGCGATAACATTATCCTTCCCGTTCTTGTGTTTTATGATGTAAGGAAAGGACTCAATAAATTCGACCCATTTAGCATGACGATGGTTCAGATTTGTTTGGGTACGAATATGTTTCAAAGCCTCATGATCCGAATGAATTATAAACTCGCGATGCCAAAGATAGTGCTTGCCATGTTTGCAAAGTTCGCACTAAAGAATAAAGTTCCTTATCATAAGTTGAGTATTTCAAGCTAGCACCACTTAATTTCTCGCTAAAGTAAGCAAGCTCGGTTTACCTTCCGTAACAAAATAGCACCTAGCCCAATACCACTAGCATCGCATTCAAGCTCAAACACTTTAGTAAAATCAGGCAACTGCAAGAGAGGAGCGTGGGTTAACTTATCTTTCAATGTGGTGAACGCTACCTCCTGTGCATCACTCCAAGCAAAAGAGACATCTTTCTTTGTAAGCTCATGTAGAGGTGCTGCAATGGTGCTAAAATCACGGACAAAATGGCGGTAGAAACCTGCAAGACCAAGAAAACTCCGAATCTGGGTAACCGTTGTCGGTGTAGGTCACTCCCGAATAGCATCAATCCTGCCGCCTGTCCACCTCAATACCCCGTGGAGTAACAACATAACCAAGAAACGAGACACGTTGTGTGCAGAAGATGCATTTTTCAATGTTAGCAAATAAATGGGCAGCCCTCAACGCGTCAAAAACAGCACGCAAATGTTCTAAATGCTCTGCCATAGACTTGCTGTGAATCAAGATATCGTCAAAATAAACAACGACAAACAATCCTATGAAGGGCCGCAGAACTTCATTCATCAAGCGCATAAAAGTGCTGGGAGCATTAGTCAAACCAAACGGCATAACCAACCATTCATATAAGCCAAATTTAGTTTTAAAAGCCGTTTTCCATTCATCTCCCAATTTCATTCTAATCTGATGGTAACCACTACGCAAATCAATCTTAGTAAACAGAATGGCACCACTAAGCTCATCTAGCATATCATCAAGGCGTGGTATAGGGTGGCGATAACGAATTGTTATGTTATTAATAGCACGACAATCTACACACATACGCCATGAACCATCTTTCTTAGGAACAAGTAACACAGGAACCGAGCAAGGACTGAGACTCACGAATGTAACCCTTATCAAGTAACGCCTACACCTGGCGCTGAATCTCTTTTGTCTCATCCGGGTTTGTACGATACGGGGCGCGGTTTGGAAGCTGGGCACCGGGAATGAGGTCGATCTGGTGCTCAATGCCACGAAGCGCTGGGAGACTCGATGGCAAGTCTTTGGGAAAGACATCAGCATACTCCTGCAAAAGGTTAGCAACCGCAGGCGGAATATCCACAGATGGTGCATCATCAAGGGAAGCAAGCACACTAGAGCATACAAGTGCATAGCATGGCAAAGGAGCATCTCGAATATCATCAAAATCAGCACGTGTAGCAAGTAAAACAGGAGCATTCAACTTAATTTCAGATTTATCAGAAGTGGAGGGTGATGGTTCCTGTTGTTTAGCCATTTTAACAGCTCTAGCAAGATCATCTTTAACAATTTGTTCGGCATCATAGGATGTATAATTATTTTCTCGACCCTTAAACATGAGAGAATAATGATTCGAACGACCATGATGCAAGCTATCAGTATCATATTGCCAAGGTCTACCAAGTAACAAAGAACATGCTTCCATAGGAACAACATCACAATCAACATAATCAGAGTAAGCACCTATAGAAAAAGGAACACACACCGAGCGTGATACTCTAATTTTGCCACCATCATTAAGCCATTGAATGTGATATGGGTTTGCATGCTTACGAGTGGGTAATGAAAACTTCTCGACCAGCATAGTACTCGCCAAATTGTTGCAGCTGCCGCTTGTAATGCAATCAAGCCCTATGAGGGTTTTGGTGATGTTGACCACACAATTAAAGAGCTAATGAGCCTTTGAGTTTATTGTGCAACATAGATTTATTATCACAGGTGCAAAAGAATGATTGGAGACCCCTCAACTTATTAAAGAAGGATGCCTATGCTACTTGGAGGAGTTTATTTATTTTTATCTTTTGAATTTGAGTATAGGACATTCCGTACTATCAAGAGGGATACTAACGGTGAGTTAGGGTGGTTTCAAGTGCTCATATTCCATCTTTCTTAAACCTTAATCCTCACCCCAAGGGAAGTAACCTGCGGTTTGTTTTGCCCTCTTGTCCGTTGTTCGGAGGTTCCGAAGTTTTTCTCGGAGGTTCCGACCGTACGGGCTACAGTCTGTAGAGTTTTCAAAAGTCGGAAGTTCCGAGATTTTTCTCGGAGGTTCCGAACTCTGGAATATAGCCGTTACTGTTCTGGATCTGGGGGTATTTATACCCCTTGGTCCCCCAACGGTTATCTTCTTCCTCCCACTGCACAGAACGCCGTTTCTTGCTGTTTCTCTCAACTTGCATTCACTCCTAACCTACTCTCTTCCAAATCCTTGCCTAGCATTGATTGAGAGTGGATTCTTGAAGTGAGTTAGTGAACCAATCTCTTTCCCCTTGGTACTTGAGCACTTGGAAGAACCCTAGCAAGCTTGGTGGATCTATTACTCTTGGAGCTCAGCTCCTAGACAGATAGAGGTTCTTGGAAGATCTCCAAACCGATTTGTGGAAGCTCCAAGGTGTTTGTATTACCCTTTGTGATTCTAGTGGAAAGCCTCCACCTATTACCCAAAGTGATAGGTGTGAGAGAGGAGTTGACCTTTGTGGTCCCTAGCCTTTTGTGGCTTCCTCAACAGCGTGGACGTAAGCAAGCCTTTGTGGCGAGCTGAACCACGGGATAAATCTTTGTCTCATGCGTGCCCTTGTTTACTTACTTGTTCATGCTTGTGCTTGACTAGATCTATTAGGTTTGCTCCCGATCTACTTTGTGGTGCCTTCCTAGCTTGTACTTTGCTTAGAAATCTTCTTGCTAGGTCCTAAGTACCTCCTAGAATTTAGTAGATCTGGTTTTCATCAAGTTTCTCGCAGCTCAAGTTATTTATGCTCTGTTCTAACAGCTGTCGGAAGTTCTGAGTTTATTCTCGGAGGCTGCCTCGTTCGGAGGTTCCGAGAATAATCTCGGAGGTTCCGAGGTCTGACAGTGTTTTCGCAGAAAAAGTTTAAATTCTGTGTGCAGGCCTATTCACCCCCCCTCTAGGCCATATTGCCTCGATCCTTTCAATTGGTATCAAAGCAAGGTTATCCTCGTAAACACCTAACCATGTGAGGATATGGCAAGTGATGATGACAAGCACGAAGAAGAGAAGTTTGAAGACATACCAAGCGAGGCTGAAAGTGATGCCTCGGAAGTGGGCGACACATCAGCCCAAGAGAAATTCGAAAAGCTTAAAAAGGCTGTGAAGGAAAGCTCCAAGGAAGGAAGCAAGAAAAGCAAGAAAGAGAACAAGAAGAAAGAAGAAGAAGAAGAAAAGAAGAAAGAAGACAGCAAGCAAGAAAAGAAGAAGAAGAGAAAGAAGGAAGAAAAGAAAAGAAGAAAAAGAACACCTTCACCATCTCCATCACCACCCTCGTCATCCTCATCGTCGTCCTCATCTAGTGAGAGTGGAGATGATGATGATGATGAGTACTACGGCACAAGAATTCCCAAGCGAACAATCAAGCCCAAGTCGAAGCCCAAAGCAAAGAATGACTACAAAAGCGTATCCTTTAACTATGACTCCTTGGATGTCAAATCCAAGGATGAAGTGACTATTCCCGTTGGCAAATTACCCCAATTCGATGGGACTAACTTTGCCAAATGGAAGCATATGATGAAAGCTTATTTAATCGGCTTAAGCTTGGAATTGTGGAATATTGTGTGTGTAGGTTTTGAAGATCCCAAAGACTTTAGGAACCTCACTCCAAGTGACCGTCGCAACATTAGGAGGAATGGTCAAGCTACAAGCATACTCCTTAGTGCCTTGAATGCCCAAGACTATAACCGTGTTAGTGGACTTGAGATTGCCAAGGAGATTTGGGACATTCTCCACATTGCACATGAGGGTGTTGACAAGGTCAAGAAATCCAAGATCAACATATTGATGGCCGAACTCAATAGATTTACTATCTTTGATGGAGAGGGGCCACAAGAGATGTTTGATAGGTTGATGGTCATTGTTGGAAAGATAAGAGGTCTAGGTGGTGATGAGCTAGATGACCACTTTGTTGTGAAGGTGATGTTGGAGCCCTATGCACCAAGAAATCCCACTCTAGTCACCTTGATTAGAGAGAAGAAAAGGTTTGAGGAACTCTCTCCAAATGATGTTCTTGGAAGAATTCTTACACATGAGCTCATGGACAAGGAAATTCAACATAGAAAGAAGATTGGGGAGTTGGAGGCTAAGTTAAACAACTTGAAGGTTAAAGAGGTCGCTCTCCATTCCCACAAGTCAAACAAACTCTCCTCTTCATCCAAGCACACTACTTCTTCCAAGCCTCTTAAGTCAAAATCCAAAAGGGTGGAAGTAGAGAGCTCCTCAAGTGATTCAAGCGAAGATGAAGATGAAGGTTCTCATGTTGAGATTGGGGACATGGCCTTGTTCATGAAGACTTACAAGAGAGGATTGAAGAAGCAAGGGTACAAGTTTGCCAAGAGGAAGTTTCCCAACAAGAAAAAGAGAACTTGCTACAATTGTGGAAGTACCGAGCACTTCATTGCTGATTGCCCTAATGAGAAGAGAGAAAATAGGAATGACAAGGGTAAAGGGAACTACAAGAAAGATTAAAAACCACACTACAAAAGAAGACACTATGGTGGTGAAGCCCACATTGGTCATGAATGGAACTCCGGAGATGAAAGCTCTAGTGAAGAGGAAGGGAAGAAAATTGCAACCGTGGCTATCAAGAAGCTTCCCTCCACCTCAAGGTTGTTCAACAATTTAACCGATGATGAAGAGAGCACATCCATTCATTGTCTCATGGCCAAGGGCGAGAAGGTAAAAACTGCCCCAAAACCTTTTCCTCAACCTAGTGATGAGTCGGAAATGGACTCTAGTGATGATACTAGTGATGAAGAAGCAAACCAACTTGTTCGTGAAATGGATGAGCAATCTAGAGATTTTATGGCTAAGCTAATAGTTGAACTAGAGAAAAGAAGACACCATTATCTCCGATAGAAGTGAGATTGAGGCTTTGCGTTTGGAAGTCAACCAAGCGAAGAGTGTCATAGCTACTCTCAAGGAGGACCTTACTGTCACTCAAGCTCAATGTAATTCTCTCAAGTTGTGGAATGAAGAGCTTGAGGAGCAATATAGCCTCCTTTGGAGTAGCACCTCACATCCCTCGAAGGTAAAAGGCAACTCTAGTGCTTCTACTAGCAAGGGCTGTGATCGATGTTATCATGTTGATATTGAATCTTATGCCACTAACCTTGCTAACATGGAAGCTTTAAAGAAAGAAATTGCTAGGTTGAACTCAATCATAGCTAGAGGATGCATGGGTGAAGAAAACAAAAGGGCAAGATTCACCAAGAGGAAAGTGTTAGAGAAAAGCAAGAATCCGGGCTTTGGATATATTGAAGGTGGCAAGACCAATGAAAGAAAAATCATCAAAGAAAAAGAATGCCTTGAATTCAAGAGTTCGGATTTCCGTTCTCCCCGCACCCGGAGGTTCCGACCTCCAAGCCCGGAGGTTCCGAGTCCGGAAGCCTCGAGCGACTCGAACGGTCCAACTCGGAGGTTCCAAGAAAATTCTCGGAAGTTCGGGGACCGTAAAGACAAGACAAAGAAAAGGAGCAAGACTCAGAAGCAGCATGGTTCCAGGGCCTCTAACACTTGTATGCAGGTTGAAAATCATCCAATGGTGCCTAGAAGAAACTTGAGTCCCAACAAGAGCAAAGCCCATGCATCTAGAGACATACCTCCTAGCTATGTGTTGAGACGCAACAATGTTGGTAAAGTTGTTGCCACGTATGTTGGAAATGAGTCCAACATATATGTGAAAAGATCACTATGGGTTCCAAAAGTTTTGGTTACTAACGTGGAAGGCCCCAAGTCAAATTGGGGACCTAAAAGAAGGAAATAAATTGTTTTGTGGGCATACTCCTCCGGTGGATCAAGTTGGGTGCTTGATAGCGGATGTACACATCATATGACCGGAGAAAAGAGTATGTTCTCATCCTATCTCCATTTGGAAGGACCAAGGGAAACCATTGCATATGGAGGGGATACAAAAGGAGAAGTCATCGGTGTAGGTGATATTCCTATATCTCATAATTACTCAATTACAAATGTTCTTCAGGTTGATCCGTTGGGTTACAATCTATTATCGGTTTCACAACTTAGTGAGATTGGTTTTGATTGCCACTTCACGGATAAGGATGTATCCATCATAAAAAGGGAGGATTCCTCTATTGTCCTCACGGGTCGCTTGAGGGGGAGGCTTTGCCTAGTTGATCTCAACAAAAGTAAAGTTTCTCCCAAGACTTGTCTAGTGGCAAAATCTAGCATGGGTTGGCTTTGGCATCGTCGTCTAGCCCATGTTGGCATGAGGAACTTGGCCAAACTTTTGAAAGATGAACACATCCTTGGACTAACAAATGTACATTTTGAGAAAGATAGGATTTGCAAAGCATGCCAAGCCGGAAAGCAAGTAGGAGCACCTCACCCACCAAATAGCATCCTCACTACTTCAAGCCCGTTGGAGCTCATCCACATGGATCTATTTGGACCGGTGGCCTACATAAGTATTGGCGGTAACAAATATGGCTTAGTTATTGTTGATGATTATTCTCGCTTCACGTGGGTGTTCTTTGTGTTTGACAAGAGTGAAGTGCAAGGAAAGGTGAAGACCTTCATTAGAAGAGCACAAAGGGAATTCGGGCTACCAATCAAGAAAGTGAGAAGTGATAATGGCTCGGAGTTCTGAAACACCTACGTTGAAGAATTTCTTGATGAAGAGGGCATCAAGCATGAATTTTCAGCACCTTATACCCCTCAACAAAATGGGGTGGTTGAGAGAAAGAATAGAACTCTTATCGAGATGGCAAGAACCATGTTGGACGAGTACAAGACTCAAGACATCTTTTGGGCCGAAGCTATCAACACGGCTTGCCACGCAATCAACCGCCTCTATCTTCACAAGTTTCACAAGAAGACTTCCTATGAGCTTATTACCGGTAAAAAGCCCAAGGTGTCTTACTTTAGAGTGTTTGGGTGCAAATGTTTCATTCTAAACAAGAGGCCCCGAACCTCTAAGTTTGCACCAAAGGTTGACGAAGGATTTCTTCTTGGTTATGGTCCAAATGAGCATGCTTATCGAGTCTTCAATCTAACCACCGGGAGGATTGAAGTCACGGTAGATTTGACCTTTGATGAATCTAATGGCTCTCAAGTGGAGCAAGTTGATTTGAATGTTGTAGGTAAAGAGAAGCCATCTTGTGAAGCAATCAAGCAATTGGCCATAGGTGATATTAGACCAGTTGAGGCACAAGAGGAAGATGAAAACCAAGCACAAGCTTCAACACCACTCGAAGGGCCAGAAGTCACTGGTTCAGGAGCTGTGCAGACCTCGGAGGTTCCGAGAAATTCCTCGGAGGTTCCGGGAACTGGCGCTGAAATCCAACCTCCGAGAAATTCCCTGGAGGTTCCGGGGTCTGGAAGTTCAACACCACAAGACACCCTGAACCAGCAGATTGATCAGCAAGGGGACGTCCAAGCAAGCACATCTGAGCCCCAAGCTGATGAAGATAATGAAGATCAACCTCTACACCAACCTCTTGGACCATCACATCCTCGTGTACATCAAGTCATTCAACGGGATCATCCCGTTGACAATATTCCTGGGAGCATAAGGAGAGGGGTAACAACACGATCTCGTCTTAAGAATTTTTGTGCATTTTACTCGTTTGTTTCCTCTCTTGAACCAACCAAGGTAGAGCAAGCTCTCGAGGATCCGGATTGGGTGGTGGCTATGCAAGAGGAGTTGAACAACTTTGAAAGAAACCAAGTGTGGGAGTTGGTGGAGAGACCAAACACAAACATCATTGGCACCAAATGGGTCTTTCGGAACAAGCAAGATGATTTTGGTATTGTGACTAGGAACAAAGCAAGATTGGTTTCTCAAGGGTACACCCAAGTTGAAGGACTAGACTTTGGAGAAACATATGCACCGGTAGCAAGACTTGAAGCAATTCGATTTCTACTAGCTTTCGCTGCCCATCATGACTTCAAGCTCTATCAAATGGATGTCAAGAGTGCATTTCTCAATGGACCACTCTCCGAAGAAGTATATGTTAAGCAACCACCGGGTTTTGAAGATCCCAAGCGTCCTAATCATGTCTACAAACTCCATAAGGCGCTCTATGGGCTAAAGCAAGCACCAAGAGCATGGTATGAATGCCTTAAGGATTTCTTGCTTAAGCAAGGCTTTGAGATAGGCAAAGCCGATGCTACTCTCTTTACTAGAAAAGTTGATGGTCATATTTTTGTGTGCCAAATATATGTCGATGACATAATATTTGGTAGTACTAATGAAGCTTTTTGTGAAGTGTTTAGTAGGGTGATGACAAAGAGGTTTGAAATGTCCATGATGGGTGAGCTTAAGTTCTTTCTTGGATTTCAAATCAAACAAGCTAAAGAAGGGACGTTCATATGTCAAACCAAGTATACAAGGGATATGTTAAAGAAGTTTGACATGGACAAGGCAAAGCCCATCAAGACTCCAATGCCTACCAATGGACACATGGACCTCAATGAAGAAGGGAAATCCGTGGATCAAAAGGTATATCGCTCCATGATCGGCTCTCTTCTTTACTTATGTGCATCTAGGCCGGATATTATGCTTAGTGTGTGCATGTGTGCTAGATTTCAAGCTAACCCGAAAGAGTGCCATCTCATGGCCGTAAAGAGAATCTTGAGATATCTAGTGCATGCCCCTAACCTTGGCTTGTGGTATCCTAAGGGCTCCACTTTCGATATACTTGGCTATTCGGATTCCGATTATGCCGGTTGTAAAGTAGATAGAAAGAGTACATCGGGGACTTGCCAATTCCTTGGTAGGTCTCTAGTGTCTTGGAGTTCTAAAAAGCAAAACTCAGTAGCCCTTTCCACCGCTGAGGCCGAGTATGTTGCAGCCGGCGCATGTTGTGCTCAACTACTTTGGATGAAGCAAACCTTAAAAGATTACGGATGTCACTTTTTCCATATCCCACTTTTGTGTGACAATGAAAGTGCCATAAATCTTGCAAACAACCCCGTAAGCCATTCTCGCACAAAACATATAGACATCCGTCATCACTTCTTGAGAGACCACGAAGCCAAAAGAGATATCGTTTTAAGTCATGTGAGCACCGACAAACAACTAGCCGATATCTTCACTAAACCTCTCGATGAGTCAAGGTTTTGTAGCTTAAGGAATGAACTAAATATTCTTGATTCTCGTTGCGTGGTTTGATCTCTAGCATGCCATAATTGTTTGCTTAAATCTGTTAGTTTTCTCTGAAAATTTTGTTTTAAAAAAAATGTGTGTGAAAACTCTATTTTAAAGGTTTTTCAAAATCTATTTTCTTATCCCTAACTTGTCTTAAGTGGCTATAGTTGTGTGTGTGAATGCTTGCTTTCTAGCCACTCGAGTCAAGGGTACCATGACCTAAGAATCTCAGTTGATAGAAAGTTCAAAATCTCAAAAGGAGTAGTAGTTAACTGTCTCTGGAATTCAAGTTTCGGAAGCTCCGAGGAAATCTTTGGAGGCTCCGGGCCTCGGAAGTTCTGAGAAAATCATCGGAAGCTCCAATCTTTACAACTTAACGCTCAGTCTCGACCAAAGGGGAGCTAAAGGGAATAAGGCATCTACGAAGAATATTCTTTTTACCTAGGGTAAACCCGCCGTTCCCTTTCACCACGGTCAACCCTCTCAGATCCAGTTTCACCGCCTGCCTCTCTCCCTCTCTCTCGCGAAGGGAAACCGCACCGCACCATCCTTCTCCACTGCCTCACCGCAACCGCTTCCCTCGCCGCCGGTGACCACACTTCTTGCGGGCTACCCGCGCGAAGCCGTGCCCCCTTCCTCGTCCGTGGGTCACTGCTGAGGAGAATCAAGGAGAGTCCGCTCGGGTCCAGTACGGAGAAGAAGAAGAAGGCTTCAACCTGCACCCTCTCCTGTCGATTCCCTGGCGTGAACACGTCTTGAAGATCTTCGCCTTCCATCTCCTTGATCTCAATCAAGGTAATCTGAGGCATAACTCTAACCCTAACCCTAATTCCTAGGTCTACCTGCTGTTAGGGTTCTAAATCTTGGATTCGAGGAATGCTGCCTGTTTGCTCTGTCCTTAATGCCTGTGATGCAAGTAAAGCTTAGGTTTAGTTGAAAGTTGAATCAAAATTCAAAGTGCAGCAAGGTTGACAGGAGTTCGGAGGTTTCGAGAAAATTCTCAGAGGTTCCGAACCCTGTAACCCACTATAGGATGACCTTGATTCAAAGTTCCACTGAACTTCACTTCACCTGCAACACCTTTTCTCATTTGTCCTAGTTAAATTCAATCATGTTTGCTTCCTTGGTTAAGATTCAGTTGAAAGTTGAATCAACAAACTGTCCTGTGTCAGTACACTGACTTCGGAGGTTCTGAGGATTTTTCCGGAGGCTCCAACTCCTGGAGGTTCCGGAAACTTTCTCGGAGGTTCCGGCGTCTGTACTAACAAGTGACAGTCTGTGATTTAAAATTCCACTAAAAATTAATCAATTGAACATCATGCCTATCTTGATCCTCTGTCCTTATCAGTCCTGATCCCACTCTTATCTGCTGCTCATATTTCTCCCTGACAGATGTCTGGCACCCCTGTTGACAAGACATACACCAAGAGGCAGAGGCCACTCTTTGAGACACCTGCTGGTGAAAGGGCCTTCAAATTAGCAGCAAGAGCAAGACGGTCGGTGGCGGTGGCGAGCGAGAGGAAAGGCCACCCCTAGGAGAGGAAAAGGGGGTAGTCTATCAGGAGGAAGAGGATCTGGGTCTACTGCCCATGTAGAGGATAATGGAGGGACTGAAGGCAAGACCATCCCCATAGAGCTTGAAGATGACATGCCTTTAGGGGAAATAGATTCAACCTATCTGAAGTATCACAAGGGGCTGCTCAAAAGACACCCTCCAACAAAGTATGATAACTCTGTGTACATTGAGCACACAAATTATGATGGAGCAGGGTTCTTGGTCAAGAAGGCCAGAGAGGAAAATCCTTATGTGAACCCCAAGATGGCAGCTATAGACTATAGGTTTTGGTCTGTTTTCCACTTCAAGTTCTATGAGACTGTCCTAAACACAAAAATGAAGTTGATCAAGATGAAATGGATTGATTTCACCCATCTGGAAGCAGCTGAAGAACCAGTGAAGGAAGAGGTGCTTGAGTTGGTGGACAAGTATAAAATGAGAGACATCATGAGCTTCAAGTATGACTGGAACATAGAAGTCTTAGCGCAGTTTCATGCCACTTTCTTTCATGAAGACAACAAGGAAACCATACACTGGATGACAGAAGGTGTACATTACAAGATTGACTTTGTCACTTTTGCTAGACTGTTTGGTTTCAGCAAGGAGGATAGGGAGGCTGACATTATCCACTTTGAGGCCCATATGAACCCCAACAAGATTGCTGCCACTTATGAGTATAATGAGTTGGCTGATGGCTCTACCACTTCTCTGAAGTCTGTGTATTATGTGCTCAACAACATGTTCAGGGAAACCATCTATCCAAAAGGAGGTAGTGACTCAACCAGCCTTAGGAGATTTGCACCAAATCTGCTGGCTAGGTTGCTGCTAGGAGCTAGACCATTCTCTGTGAGCAGGTTCATCTGGTACAACTTGGTGGAAGTGACAGAGAGCGGGAAGTGCAACCTGCCCTATGCTCCATACCTTATGTACATGATAGAGATGGTTTCCGGGGTCAGTTTCAAGAAAGATGTTGAGCATGCATCTTACCAGGTCAAGCAGTGGTAGCATCAGAAGAAGCAGCATGTTGTGGAGGAGCACATTCTCAAGAAGGCCAGCACCAAGCAGCCCAAATCTGGTCCAGCAGGAGGAGAAGAAGGACCCAACAAGGCTCCCATGCCTGCTGGACTGCATAAGCTAAGAGGCATGGTGAGGGACACCTGGAGGTACTGCAGATGGACTTCACATCAGCTGTTTGAGCTCAGGGAAGATATGAACAGACTGCTGAAGCACCAGGGGTTGTCCTTCGATGCCATGCACCATCCTCCACCTCTCTTTCCTGACTTTCCAGAGTATACTACTAGTGAGGAGGAGGGTGAGAAGGAGCCTGCCAGTCCCATGGCTGAAGACACACCTGCTGCCCACTCTGATGGAGATGAAGAAGATGATAAGCCACTCGGTGCTAAAATGGCCAGACTTAGGAAGGAGGCTGCTGGTAAGAAGGCTATGGGTTCCTCATCTGGTGCTAGAATCAGGAGAAAGTCCACTGCTGGAAGACCTGTCAGAAGGCCCATAAACCTGTCCTCATCTGGTTCTGACTTTGGTTCTGACAGCACAGTCCCTGAAGCGAGGAGGATGACTTTGACTTCAGTGATGAGGAGTGATTTCCCTAGGTCCTGCTCTCACTTCCTCTCTTCTTTTCTTTCTTGTTTGTTAAACTGTTGACAAAGGGGGAGAGATATGAAGATTGAGAAGAATCTGAAGACCTGGAGCTCCTGGTGGCTGCTAACCACAGAAATTCTTTTGTTCTTTTGGTGAGATGAGAGTGCGAATTATTCTCTCATAAACTCTTGGTGGTTAATGTTGAACTGCTGTAAAGCTTTTAGCTTGCCTCTGTTGGCAAGCAGGTTCTGGTCATGGTCATGTATGGGATTTGCAAACTTTAAAACCTTTGTGATGGATGTAATAGGGCTAGATGTGTTGGATGCTGTTATCTTTATCTAGCTGCTATTTTTCTGGTCATATCTGTTGCTCTGCCTGTGTATTGTTGTTTGTTGGAGTATCTGTTGCAGACCTCGGAGGTTCTGAGAATTTTTCCGGAGGCTCCAACCCCTGGAGGTTCCGGAAACTTTCTCGGAGGTTCCGAACTCGCTACCGATAACTCTCTCGTTTGTTTTCACATGGCATATGCATCACGTATTATCTGCTACACTTCTTTTGCACCCCTCGATGGCTTGAGTACAACTTTCTTGACACTTTTACTCACAATGTATGCAACTTAATTGTCGGTTAAGACATTTTTCCCTATTCAAAAGGTACATGCATACATTGAGGGGGAGACTTGTACTCAAATCATCAAAAGCTCAATCTTTCAAATTAAATTGTAAACTTTAATTGGGTTGTCAACATTTACCAAAAAGGGGGAGATTGTAAGTGCAATCAAGCCCTATGAGGGTTTTGGTGATGTTGACCACACAATTAAAGAGCTAATGAGCCTTTGAGTTTATTGTGCAGCATAGAGTTATTATCACAGGTGCAAAAGAATGATTGGAGACCCCTCAACTTATTAAAGAAGGATGCCTATGCTACTTGGAGGAGTTTATTTATTTTTATCTTTTGAATTTGAGTATAGGACATTCCGTACTATCAAGAGGGATACTAATGGTGAGTTAGGGTGGTTTCAAGTGCTCATATTCCATCTTTCTTAAACCTTAATCCTCACCCCAAGGGAAGTAACCCGCAAATGTTTTGCCCCTCGTCGTCCGTTGTTCGGAGGTTCCGAAGTTTTTCTCGGAGGTTCCGACCGTACGGGCTACAGTCTGTAGAGTTTTCAAAAGTTGGAAGTTCCGAGATTTTTCTCGGAGGTTCCGAACTCTGGAATATAGCCGTTACTGTTCTGGATCTGGGGGTTTTTATACCCCTTGGTCCCCCAACGGTTATCTTCTTCCTCCCACTGCACAGAACGTCGTTTCTTGCTGTTTCTCTCACCATGCATTCACTCCTAACCTACTCTCTTCCAAATCCTTGCCTAGCATTGATTGAGAGTGGATTCTTGAAGTGAGTTAGTGAACCAATCTCTTTCCCCTTGGTACTTGAGCACTTGGAAGAACCCTAGCAAGCTTGGTGGATCTATTACTCTTGGAGCTCAGCTCCTAGACGGATAGAGGTTCTTGGAAGCTCTCCAAACCGATTTGTGGAAGTTCCAATGTGTTTGTATTACCCTTTGTGATTCTAGTGGAAAGCCTCCACCTATTACCCAAAGTGATAGGTGTGAGAGAGGAGTTGACCTTTGTGGTCCCTAGCCTTTTGTGGCTTCCTCAACAGCGTGGACGTAAGCAAGCCTTTGTGGCGAGCTGAACCACGGGATAAATCTTTGTCTCATGCGTGCCCTTGTTTACTTACTTGTTCATGCTTGTGCTTGACTAGATCTATTAGGGGTTGCTCCCGATCTACTTTGTGGTGCTTTCCTAGCTTGTACTTTGCTTAGAAATCTTCTTGCTAGGTCCTAAGTACCTCCTAGAATTTAGTAGATCTGGTTTTCATCAAGTTTCTCGCAGCTCAAGTTATTTATGCTCAGTTCTAACAGCTGTCAGAAGTTCTGAGTTTATTCTCGGAGGCTGCCTTGTTCGGAGGTTCCTAGAATAATCTCGGAGGTTCCGAGGTCTGACATCTTTTTCGCAGAAAAAGTTTAAATTCTGTGTGCAGGCCAATTCACCCCCCCTCTAGGCCATATTGCCTCGATCCTTTCACCGCTGTCGATGATGATGCGAATCGACCGCTCCTGCACAACACCCTTCGTATGGAATAGAGTGTGTCGCTGATTCTTCTCGGCTGGGGCGACCTATGTACTAAGAACACGCTGCACAACAAGACTCTCGTACCTATCGGCGTCCCCCGGATTGACATGTATGTCCGTCTTAGCTGCATTGTCAGTGGCAAGCAAAGTATGTTCAAGTTCTTCTCGAATCACTAGGCGAAGAGTACTCACCATTGTCACGAATGAGTAATGTGCGTTTGTTCGGACGGTCCCGAGCCACGTGGCCACGTCCGTCGCAACGAAAACACGTGATATCCCGTGTACGACCCGTGGTGGATGCTGCGCCTATGGATGGAGTGGTGCCCGTGGCCGGGGTGGCTCCCGCTCGCGTAGGCCGGCTTCTCACGCGGTGTAGGTGTGGATGGCGCAGGGAAGAGCGAGTGTGCCGAATCGGGACGACGAATTTCTACCAGCAAAAGTGTTAGAATATGTCCTCGAGCGGCGTCCCTGCACTTCACGCTCAGCTTTGCAAGCAAACTCAAATAATTGGGTCATGTCAACATATTCTTTATAATCAAGGATGTCTTGAATTTCGCGGTTCAAACCACCACGAAAGCGTGCCATTGCAGCGTCGGGTTCCTCCAATATAACACAACGAATCATACCGTTTTGCAACTCCTGTTAATAGTCCTCAATAGACTAAGAACCTTGCTGAAATCGCTGCATTTTGTTAAGCAAATCACGAGCATAATATGAAGGCACAAAGCGATGTTGCATAGCAATTTTTAATTGCTCCCAAGTGGTCAGAATAGCAGTAGGATTTTTATTCTTATACTCACGCCACCAGATTAAAGCAAAATCAGTAAACACACTAATGGCAGCCTTAACTTGAGAGGTAGCAGCAATATCCTGACATGAAAATTTTTGTTCAACTTCTAACTCCCAATCAAGATATGCAGCAGGATCGTATTTGCCATTAAAGGGTGCAATTTTAAATTTTATTTTAGAGAAGGAGTCGTTACCAGCGGGGCGGCGTGGTACACGGCGGGCTTTGCCGCGGCGGTCAGCATCCTCCTGCTCATCGTCACCCACACATCCTTGGGCCACCAAATCAGTTACCACCGTGTTCAATGCATCGAGTCGTGACACGATGGCGTCGAGCGTCGTCTTGGTGGCTGTCTGCGCGAGGTCGAGCTGGTCGAACCGCTCGTTGGCCATAGTAACCGTGGAGTCCATTCGTTCGTGCACGGTCTGGATGTCGGTGACAAGGCCTTCAATCTTAGTACGCATGTCCTGCAACTTTTTCTTGTCGGTGTCGCCTGACATGGTTAGTGCAAACACAAAAACAAAACGACAACAAAAGCAGGTGTGGAACGGCTCACAAGGCGCTCAAACTAGTGTTGTTATCAAATTCTTATCCGTTCTTACCAAAGACACGGGGCGACACGCAACCAACCGGTGGAACTCACGAAAGATTGGTGGAGCGATTGCCCGGAGAAACAAAATCGCTCGTCGTAGAAATATGTGGAGTTCGGGAAGGCGCACTCAATTTGAAGGATTGGCACAATCAAACAATAATGCAAAGCTGAATAATAGTGCTAAACACGATCAAACGCTGCTGGTAACAAGTGAAACCGAAAAGGAAGTGAAAAAGATGGAGGGGCGCACCTCTTTTCTTTTTTTTATTTTTTTTTCGATTTTTTTAATTTTTTTTCAAGGTGCCCCAAAAACTGGTAATATGAACACAGAGGATCTCAAATAGCAACTCACCACATGCACTCTCTCTCTCTCTCTCAAAAGTAAGGCCAAGCTCTGAATATGATGTGCTGTGGTGTGGTAGTTTTATCGTGGAGAATAGCAGGAGAGGTACGGTATGCCGTGGCAAAAACAGAGCCGGACTCCACGGAAAACTCCTTCAACAAGGACGAATCGGTGGCGAATTGTGACGGCACAAAACTCTTGCACAGAGACGAAGCGGTTCCCGTTTCCCACTTGGACTGTGCGGCGGTCTCTCTTTTCTTTCGAATTCTCTCTTTTTTTGTTCCTTTTTTTGGATTGCTTTCCTTTTTTTTCTTTTTTTCTCTTTTTTTTGACCTACCGCACCACGGGACAGGGAAGGGGAACCGAGAGGCGGCGGCGTGACGGTGGGCGTGACGGCTAGGGTTAGATGAAACAAAGATGAAACACAAGTAACCAGCAACAATTGAACGAGTAAGCACACAAATTCAACAAAGACACTTATTGAAAGAATGTGCAAGGCTAAAAGGTGGTTGCTGGGACAAGGATCTAACCTGAAATAATTTTTGTTTTGGTTTTTGTGGACTGTAGGAAAGGAAAAACACTCGATAAAACTCACCGATCAACCTGGAAAGCTGATACCACTTGATAGAGGCGGAGTGCCCGATCTTTCGGTGAGTGGAGATAGCTTCGATCTGGTGGGAGACGACCCTCACGAAGCAACTACGACGAGCGAGACTCGAAGCGCCAATGCAATCGCTGAACCAACTCCCGATGGTTACCGACCTTGCCGGCGCAAGATCAGCCTGATCACGAAGATCAATTCCTATGCGCAATCGAAGAACGAACAAGAATCCAAGGCGAGCAATCTTAATATCACTTGAAAGTGGAGTTCTGAATCACAGAGGACAGCACATATTTGTGCGTGTTCTGGTGGTGTAGCTAAAGCTAGATGTAAAACAAAACTCAAGTCTGAAAATTAAAGAGGAGTCTATCTAAATAGGGGGCGCAGCTCCTGGCGGATAAGGAAGGGGCGTGCGGCCAGGAGGAGGGTGGCAGCGCCCAACCCTAGGCGCCCCAACCCGGGCCGCCTGTTGGGCCATCTTCTATGCCTCTGGACCTTCGTTCTTCAATAGCATGATGTAGTTCAATTCCCTTGCACGAGCCCGAGTAATTGGCCCGGGTGGAGGGAATGACGTCCGGGGCCGGAGGTGCGCCTAGTGGTGTAGATGGCGCCCGAGGTGCTTCCGTGCTGCTGGTGTAGATGTACGTGGTGCTTCTGGTGCTGCAGGTGTAGATGTACGTGTGATGTAGTTCGTGTCCTCATCACCTGCGACCGGACGAGCAGGTCTCCGGAACCTTCGTCTTTGTGATCCTGCACTGGGAGAAGGAGAATAAGGTTTTTGGAAAGCGCTTTTCGCGCGACTGCTCCCAAAACATCGTCATGGCTCGTCTTCCGACAAGATCCAGGGCACTGCGTCCCGGCGTCATCTTCGTCGGGCTAATAGAAGTCTTCCGCTGCCGTTAATCGTCGACAGTGACAGTGACCAGGACGATCTCAGCTTCGCTTTCGAGAATCTCTCCATCATGCTGTAATCTACATCTACTAGCAGTAGGTATTATACTTGCAATCTATTCTTTTTATTCTGCTTATCAACATGTTTGATCTGTGCTGAGTCCTAAACGGACTCAACATAGAGTCCTACTCGTGATTGTGTTTCATGAGGTTAGTTTCCCGGACTATATAAGCACACCACTGGCCATGCTAAAACGTACCAAAAAAATCAACAACTAGAGTTTTGCCTCTGCTTACTGCTGCTCTGCTACCGCTAAGACTCCAGCCCGGTCGTTCGCGTGCACCTGTGACCAGATGAGCAGGTCTTCGGATCCTTCGTCTTTGTGATCCTACACCTGGAGAAGGAGAATAAGGTTTTTGGGAAGCGCTTTTCGCGCGACTGCTCCTAAAACTTCATCATGGCTCGTCTTCTGACAAGATCCAAGGGCGCTGCGTCCCGACGTCATCTTCATTGGGCTAATCGAAGTCTTCTGCTGCCGTTGATCGACGACAGTGACAGCAACCAGGACGTTCTCAGCTTTTCGAGCATCTCTGCATCACGTTGTCATCTACATCTACTAGCAGCAGGTTTTATACTTGAAATCTATTCTTTTTATTTCTGGTTACTTAGCATGTTTAATTTGTGCTGAGTCCTAAACGGACTCAACTTAGAGTCCTACTCTTGATTGTGTTTCATGAGGTTGGTTTCCCAGACTATATAAGCGCACCACCGGCCACGCTAAAACGTACCAAAAAAATCAACAACTAGAGCTTTGCCTCTGCTTAATGCTGCGCTGCTACCGCTAAGACTCCAGCCCGGTCGTTCGCGTGAACCTACGACCGGACGAGCAAGTCTCCGGAACCGTCGTCTTTTTGATCCTGCACCGGGAGAAGGTGACTAAGGTTTTTGGGATGTGCTTTTCGCGCGACGGCTCCCAAAACTTCGTCATGGCTCGTCTTCCGACAAGATCTAAGGGTGATGCGTCCCGGCGTCATCTTCGTCGGGCTAATCGAAATCTTCCGCTGCCGTTGATCGATGATAGTGACGGCGACCAGGACGATCTCATCTTCGCTTTCGAGAATCTCTCCATCATCTACATCTAGTAGCAGCAGGTATTACACTTGCAATCTATTCTTTTTGTTCTCCTTAATCAGCATGTTTAATCTGTTCTGAGTCCTAAACAGACTCAACTTACAGTCCTACTCGTGATTGTGTTTCATGAGGTCGGTTTCCCAGACTATATAAGCAGACCACCGGCCACGCTAAAACGTACCAAAAAATCAACAACTAGAGTTTTGCCTCTACTTACTGCTGCGCTGCTACCGCCAAGACTCCAGCCCGGTCGTTCGCGTGCACCTGCGACCGGACGAGCAGGTCTCCGGAACCTTCGTCTTTGTGATCCTGCAACGGGAGAAGGTGAATAAGGGTTTTGGGAAGCACTTTTCGCATGACTGCTCCCAAAACTTCGTCACGACTCGTTATCCGACAAGATCCAGGGCGCTGCGTCCCGGCGTCATCTTCGTCGGGCTAATAGAAGTCTTCCGTTGCCGTTAATCGTCGGCAGTGACAGTGACCAGGACGATCTCAGCTTCGCTTTCGAGAATCTCTCCATCATGCTGTAATCTACATCTACTAGCAGTAGGTATTATGTTTCATGAGGTCAGTTTCCCAGACTATATAAGCACACCACCGGCCATGCTAAAACGTACCAAAAAAATCAACAACTAGAGTTTTGCCTCTGCTTACTGCTGCTCTGCTACCGCTAGACTCCAGCCCGGTCGTTCGCGTGCACCTGTGACCAGACGAGTAGGTCTCCGGAACCTTCGTCTTTGTGATCCTGCACCGGGAGAAGGAGAATAAGGTTTTTGGGAAGCGCTTTTCGCGTGACTGCTCCTAAAACTTCATCATGGCTCATCTTCTGACAAGATCCAAGGGTGCTGCGTCCCGCCGTCATCTTCGTTGGGCTAATCGAAGTCTTCTGCTGCCATTGATCGACGACAGTGACAGCGACCTGGACGATCTCAATTTCACTTTCGAGAATCTCTCCATCACGCTGTCATCTACATCTACTAGCAGCAGGTATTATACTTGCAATTTATTCTTTTTGTTCTGCTTAATCAGCATGTTTAATCTGTGCTGAGTCCTAAACGGACTCAACTTAGAGTCCTACTCATGATTGTGTTTCATGAGGTCAGTTTCCTGGACTATACAAGCAGACAACCGGCCACGCTAAAACATACAAAAAAATCAACAACTAGAGTTTTGCCTCTGCTTACTGCTGCGGTGCTACTGCTAAGACTCCAGCCCGCTTGTTGGCGTGCACCTGCGATCGGATGAGCAAGTCTCCGGAATCTTTGTCTTTCTGATCCTGCACAGGGAGAAGGCGAATAAGGTTTTTTGGGAAGGGCTTTTCGTGCGACTGCTCCCAAAACTTCGTCACGGCTCATCTTCCGACAAGATCCAGGGGCGCTGCGTCCCGACGTCATCTTCGTCGGGCTAATCGAAGTCTTCCGCTGCCGTTGATCGACGACAGTGACAGCGACCAGGACAATCTCAGCTACGCTTTCGAGAATCTCTCCATCACGCTGTCATCTACATCTACTAGCAGCATGTATTATACTTGTAATCTATTCTTTTTGTTCAGCTTAATCAGCATGTTTAGTCTATGTTGAGTCCTAAACGGACTCTACTTAGAGTCCTACTCGTGATTGTGTTTCATGAGGTCGGTTTCGCGGACTATATAAGCAGACCACCGGCCACGCTAAACGTACCAAAAAAATCAACAACTAGAGTTTTGCCTCTGCTTACTGCTGCCACTAAGACTCCAGCCCGGTCGTTCGCGTGGACCTGCGACCGGACGAGCAGGTCTCCGGAACCTTCGTCTTTGTGATCTTGCACCGGGAGAAGGCGAATAAGGTTTTTGGGAAGCACTTTTCGCGTGACTGCTCCTAAAACTTCGTCACGTCTCGTCTTCCGACAAGATCCAGGTGTGACGCCCCAGGTTTTTAATTACCGTCATTAACCTTTAACAGCTGGTCAAATGGTCAACATTGGTCAAACCTAGGTCAACCTGGGCCCTCACCTCGAAAAACTCACTAACCCACCCTAGTGACCCTAAATGAATAGTAAACACACTTGTGGGGCCAACCCATGGTCAAAGGTTGGGTCAAACCCCTTGCCACCCCCGTGTCCACAGGTGTCTGCCGGAACTTTTGCCGCGTTCTCCAAAATTCACCTAAACACTTAAAATTCTACCTTTATGAAAGTTGTAGATCTTGTTGAGGGACACAACTTTCACGTAGATTGGCATTTCAAATTTTGAGGGGAAAAACTTGAAAAACCCCTTGCAAGGCAGAAAACACTGTTTGCCAAAACAGGCTAACATTCAAAGTTGGCATTCAAATATTTTCAAATCTAGGCAGAAAAAACCTAAATAGCCTTTGTAGACATTGTTGCTGGTAGCTAGATCTACAACTTTGGTATTCATCACTTGGTCCAGTTGTATTCAAATTTTTGGAGAAAAACTGACTTGAACAGGGCACCAGCAAAAGGGTTTGGGCCAGAGCGCGTCGCGCGCGCCCGTGCGCCGCCCGTCGCCGGCCGTGCGCCGCCGGCCCCGCATCCGCGCCCACGCCTCCCGAGGCCGTGCCCGGCCCAAGGCGCTCCATCCCGAGGTCCCGTGCCCCCGGCTCACCCCCGTCCCGAGGCGCCTCGGCGTCCGCGCCGCCGTACGCGCGCGCACGCGCGGACCGGCGGTCCGTCGGCCGTGCCGCCGCCGTACGCGCGCGCCTCGAGCCGCCGTAGCATGGACAGCATCTCCGCCGTCACCCCCTCGTCACCCACGGGCATGACGAGCCGCGTATAAAAGCCCTTGCCCCCTCCACGCGCGCCACCCCGAGCCGCCCCCGCGCCATTGCCGCCGCCGCACGCCGGCCGGAGCTCGCCGCGGTGCTCACCGCCGACCAACCGCTCCGGTAGCCTCCTTAGGTCCCGGTGAAGCTCCGGCACTCGCTTATTTGCCAGCATCCCACCCCCACGCCGCCGTTCACCGAGCCACCCCCCGGTCACCGCCCCTGTCCGCCGCCAAAGCTCGCCGCCGGCCAACTCCCCACCTCTCCTCCGTGCCCCGCCACCCCTAGGTGAGCATGTGGTCATCCACGGCCGCTTGCTCGGCGGGATCGCCGCCGGCTCGCCGGAATTGGCCATGCCCGCGCCGCCGGCCCGGCCAAGGGCCCGATTGCAACACTTTTAATCTTTGTAGGGTGCCTAGAGTAAAAGTGCAGGGCTTAGTTGTAAGGATCCTTATCTAGTTTTTCTTGCAGTTAGGTCCAGAGCCTTAGAAAATTCCTAGAAATTCACAGAAAAATCAGAAAAATCCCAAACCAATTTTGTAGGGTTCAAGATGATAAATCCCATATCTTTTGTTATATACTCATGGCTAGATTCTAAATAGTCTTAGCAGGAAAAATACAAATGTGTTAAACCTAGATCTGTCATAACTTGAAATCCATAACTCCTCTGTAGCCGAAGTTTGGATATATTGTGTGTTAGGATATGGCTAGCTGCTGTGCCAAAAATTGCACAAAGTTATGCAGTAGATCTTGCTAAATAAATTCTTTTCCATTCCTGCAGTAACTGCTTAAATGATTTTTCCTGTTAAATATATTTATGTTCTTGAGCTCAACTTGTGCACACTGTCTTGTAATGCCAAAATACATATCTTGTGAATTAATCATGAATTTTGGATTAACAGAAGTAATTATTCTTGATTTATGCATGTGTTCCTTTGTAAATTAATAAACCAAGTTCAGTAGAGATTCCATGTGAACATGCTGGTGCTTCAGACTTGTTTAGGACCAGAGAGCTTGCACGAGAAAGTTTGGAGCAAATTGATGCTTATTTATTTTTGTATGCATTTACTTCGTATCACTAGCTAGCTTTGTTATCTTCCATAATATTTAATTTCCTAGCATCCAACACTTACATGTGGGTCCAATGGACCAGGATAGGTGCTAGTAGGCTTAAGAAACACTCATTTAATTTTTGCTAATTTAATTGTGTAATAAAAAGCTTAAAAGCCCTTTTAATATTAAAGGGAAATTAAATAAAGAAAAATCCCTAATTAATTCTTTTTCCTTTTTGAAAAGTATTATTTAATATAATTAAAAGATAATTAATTATCATCACTGATAAGAAATTAATTCATAACTAAAAATATTAATTACACCCTTGTTGGTGAAGAAAAAAAGGAAATGAAGCTTTCACATGAAATGATAAGCTTAAGAAAAACCTTTATTCAAATGTGGAATAAAAGAGTAACCAATGTACAACCAATAACCTTCCTAAAAGAGAAACCCTATCTAAATGCTTTTTAAGGTGAATATGACCAACCAGAGTTGGATGAGACAACAAACTATCACATCACCTAAATTGCATTGCATTCTGTGTAGATCTTCCGGCCGGAGATTACTCCCTTGTCCCGGAAACCGAGGAAGGAGGAGCGGAAGCGTCGCTGCAGTACGTGGAAGTACTCGACACCGAGGGTGCCCAGACTAACCTAGCTGACGAAGGCAAGCTCCGGTGCATCTAACCTAGTTTTAAAGTTCTTTATTCAATTATCTATGAATGATTGTGCATTTACGTTCAGGAGTTGAATGAAACCCTAGATGCATGATCCATAGGTACCTTTTGTCCCTACTAGTATGATAGGTCGATAGCTGCTAAGCTATAAGACCGTTACAAGTCGAGTGATGACCTCACTCGCGAGAATAGGTGTTGACGGATAAAAGACGTATCCCTCTACGATCCGCAAGCGTACGGATCCCACACCTTTTTCACCACGGGATTCCCAAGGTTCTTGTCAATCCGCGGAGCAAGGGGATTACAAGCGTTCGATCAACAACGACACACTAACTACTAAAACCCTAACTATTATTATGCTAGAAAACAACTAAACTACACTAGAGAGAATGATTAAGATATCAAGATAGAAGACACTCGCCCACGGGTCTACGATACTAGAGCATGCAATCGCTTAAAGACATGAAAACCAATCTAATCTATCGGAGTTGTGACCACGGTTTCGCCCTTTCCCTCCTCTCGCACTGTCACTACGCGAAGGTATTCATGACTAGACCTTTGATGGAAACGGTGTATTGAATGGATCCAAGGAAGCATCGGAGCTCTACTCCCTTTACGGCATGGTAGCTAACCTTAAGCATTAAAGTATATTCAACACAAGATGATAGACAGATAATCCGACAAAGTGCGATTACATCTCAAGATCGATTACAACCCATGGACGAATGAGAAGATTACCCCATCAAGGTGCTAATCATGGCACCGTTGATCATGGTTTCCCTCCCGTCGGTGTCTTCCTTCTTCTCCACGAGAGGGTGCTTCCTTCGAGGTGGTTGATCTCCCGCCGGAGATCCTCCTCCTCTCTCTAGCTTGTGGATGGCCTTCTGGTGCGAATGACTCCCCCTCCCGGTGTTGGCGGCGCCTCGGGGGCTTTTAGGGTTGAAGATCCTTCGAGGGCAAGGAAAACGGGACCGAACCGGTGCCGGAACTGGGCTGGGCCGGCCGGCCTGGGCCGGCCGGCCCAGGCCCAATTCGGCCCGGTTCGGTCGCCCCTTTTGCTCCGTGGGTCCTCGTGCACTTATGTACTTTGACCCCTCCACTTGCATGATTTTGACACTATTATCCTCGCGTCCAAGATGGAGGTTCTCTTCGCATGAAATTCGATCTTTTACGCTTCAATCCCCGGGGGTGTTCCTCGTAGCACTTTGGTCCTCGCCACCATTGGAAGTGATTTCATCAAGCTCATGAACACGAACAAGACTCCGTAAATGCTCCTTCGACCTTGTTGCGAATCCGTCCTTTATGTCCATGTTTTCCTACATAAACACAACACTTCCAAATGCATGCACAAAGATGAACTCGTTATATGATTAGTGTGCCTAGTGGCGGGTTAGTTCCATAATCAAATCCAAACCAAAGTGTAATGAACATGCTAGGTGCACCAAAATACACCGTCAACATCTCCCCCACGCTTAGCTCTTGCTCGTCCTCGAGCAAGTACTCATAAAAGAACTTCGTCCAAGGTGTTGTAATCATATACCACTTATCCTTCTTCACAAGTTAGTCAATCCCTTCATCTTTAATACATAAACACAAAGTATTGATAATCAAACATAAACATGGGCGTTTAGAATTTTTACCACGTCAAGTTTCACCCCACAACTCAAACTCTTCACTAGAAGCTTTCAATCTCAACCATGCTTACTTCTTTGCTTCCATCGAAGGGTTTTTATGATTTTCAAAACAAAAATTCCTGCAACAAGTATTAGACAAAAACCTTTCTCCAAGCTCTCTCAAGTCACTCATATGAAGTGGCTATCCTAACCAAGTTTTATAAAACTCTCACCTCCCATTTATCTCTCATATATCATGTAAAGTGAAGCTATAGGTAGGGCTAGCGCAATCAACACAAGTATTGTCAAACTAAGAACTTCCTCTAATGGTTGTCTACCTTTCAAAGCCAATGATCATGAGAATTAACCATATGTAGGGATATCAAGGATGAGAAGATTTAGAATGGTGGACATGTGCAAGGGCAAAAGAAAATTGTGACTTCAAGGCACCAATGATGTCCTCGTTGTCGAATTGCACATGGTTGGAAATAGAGTAAAAGTTTCGTCTCACAATCAACGTGACACCCTTCCTTACGCTTTATTTTTTCTTTTCTTTCACTTGATCCATCCCTCTCATATCTTCATTGCTACCTCATCTTTTTTTCTTTTTCTTTTTCTTCTTTCATTCACATATGATTTTTCTTTCTTTCTTTCTTTCTTTTCCATACACATACTTTTTTCTTTATTTCTCTCTCTCTTGACAACTTTTCAAAGCTTTCAATTCTCTCTTTCCTCGCATGCATACAATCTGAAATTTTAAATAAATCATGCTAGAGACGAGACAAAACTTTGAAAATAGGTTGTGTTCAAGGAATATGATGTACAAAAGAGATGTATAAGGTTGGGTATGGAATTCGGCGATATACGTGACTTCCGTTGTGAAAGTCACGTAACCGAATATATGACGAGGCTAGCAACAAAAGATAAGCACAAGAACATGATCATTGCTCGAAATTAAAACTCACCAAGAGAGAAGGGTCCTAGCCTAACTCATCGTGCTAATCACACTTATGTTGGAGCGAAAAAATTAAACTTGGCTTTGGATAGGAATTTTTTCTTACCCTCAACTTGGAAAAAGAGGTTTTGCTAACCTTTATTACAAGGGTTTTAAGATAATTTTCAGAACTGAAATCCTCCAATTTTTAGCATCGAACATAGCACAACTAACATGTGAAGCTCAAGATCGAAGTGCGGTATGGGTACTTTAAGTAGTAGCAATTCCACTAAGCACCACGGTAAACGTTTTTCAAACCACATACTTATGTTCATATATCAAGAATCGAAGATTAAACAAACAAGTGAATAAAGATAAGCAATACATAAAACACAAAGATATATAAAGACTCTTTTTATTTGATTTTCTTGACTCAACACTAATTTAAGACGCTTGCAAAAATTTTAAAACACACTCAAAAACTAAAGACTCATTAAAAACACTAAGACTCTCACACGAAGATTAAACCGAACCTAAACTTGAAGTTCAAAAGCTA
This sequence comes from Cenchrus americanus, assembly GCA_947561735.1. Taxonomy (NCBI): domain Eukaryota; kingdom Viridiplantae; phylum Streptophyta; class Magnoliopsida; order Poales; family Poaceae; genus Cenchrus; species Cenchrus americanus. The sequence goes on from OX387243.1 coordinate 28,882,011, forward strand.
AGGCTAGCGAGCTAGCTCTCCCCCACGCTTAAAACATACGACGTCCTCGTCGTATCTTAGGAAAACTAGATCTAGTGGTACTTCAAGCAAGTTTTGCACCACTTGCCTCTCACGTTTCCAACCATGCCGAAAAGTTTGCGCATGTTACGGTTTAGGAACTTGTAGTCGTCTTCAACTACGCGCTCCAAGTCCTCCATACGCTGCTTCATCGCTTCCATGGCTTGGAGACATTCGTCGGCCGACGTGTAGAGATCCGCGATGGATTGACGGCAAACTCGACAACACATCGGATGCAATCCGAAGGGGTCATCGTTGCCATAATCTCCACCGTTGTCACCACCATCGTCGCCACCTCCATTGTCGTTGCCTTCGTTGTGAAGGATCAGATGGCGACTAGAGAGGGGGGGAGTGAATAGGAGCCGGTAAAAATTCTTTTGAAAGAACCCGGCCTATACCCTAGTCAAACCCCGGTCACACACGAGCGATGGATCGAATCACAAACCAATCGCCAAGACCACGAGGTTATGGATCAACCTCTAGTCCTAGGAACGATTCCTTGAAGCACACGCGGAAGCACTAGAAAGGGAAGGGAAGAATCGAACCAAGAAGCAAAGCACACGAGCTCGGCGACCGTCCGGCCAGAGAGGCGGACCGTCCGCGCGGCCTCGCGGATCGTCCGACCCGAAGCCGCGGACCGTCCGCGCGAGCCCCGCGGACCGCTCCGGCCCTACGCCGCGGACCGTCCGTTAAAGCACACAGAACACCCAGAAGCGACCCGAGAAAAATGGACCGTCCGCCGAGGCCGGGCGGACCGTCCGCGCCACCCGCGGACCGTCCGCTACTCAAGCCCGACCGTCCGCAAACTGGCTGCAACAAAAACCAAAAGCCAAACCGGATTGAAAACAAAAGCGCGCAAGAACACGACGAACACGCGACGAACCCTAGCCGCGTGGACTGTCCGCCCCGACCCCGCGGACGGTCCGCCGAGTGCGGACAGAAAGGAGACAGCCCCGACCCCCGAAAGTCAACTCCCCCAAATCATCATCGGATTTCCCAAACGGTTGAAGCTATGGAGACAAGGGTTTGGGGACTTGAAAAGCGTCACACAAGGATGCTATAGCCCAAAAATCTTGCCTCCTAACTCCCTAAAACACCGGGAATCGCGAATCCTTTGAGCACCACCAAAAGCTAGAGCACCGAACGAAAACTCACGAATCGAAGTGGTTTCCCGGCGTTTGAGGGTACAAGATCAAGCACAAAGATGCACAAGACATCTATCCATGTATCCCTCAAAGAAATCCGGGGAGAAACCCACTCAAATCCGCGGAATCACACCGGGAACAAAGGCACGAAAACAAGCACAAAAAGCCACGTAAAACAACCCCGAATCTTCTAAACAAACCAGGAAAGATTCACAAGGTCTAGCATGCCGCCCTAGCATCCATCCCTCTCAACAAATCTCTCATGAAGCTCTCATGCTAGCCTAGAGAAAATGGAAGGAAAAATAGCTACGAAAATGAGAAAGAGGAGGGAGGAAATGAAACCCTAAGTCGCGGAGAGAGAGTACCATCCACACACACTCATGGCTTATATATCAGGTCCCGCCGGAGTGGTAAATGACTCGACTACCCCTAACTAAACTACTGGCGATACAACCCACGTAGGGGCATTTAGGTAATGTTTGTGGGTCTTGCCATCGGACGGCCACGCCTTTGCCGCACCCCGCGTCCTCCCGACGCAAGCCATGCGATCCCGCCGCGTGTCCTCCGCCTCGAAGCTTCCCGACACGCCCGGATCCCGTCTCCGTCGTGTTGGGCCCTCGGACTTGGTTTGTGGCCCAAACCAAGAAACTGTCCGCCGATGGTTTTGTGGGCAAACCACCAAACCCCGCGTGCCCGGTCCGGCCTCCCGCCAAAGCACTTGACTCAACCGCCACCGTGCACCGGCTCGTCTGTCCATGACTTCGTCTTGCTTGTGTCGCCACCCTGTGGCCCGCACCCAGTCCCGCTGTCCACCGGGTCCCTCGAACCGAGCCTACTTGTCTCTCCATCTCCCGGAGGCCCCTCAAGGCTGAAGACCTTTCGCGCCCGTTCTTCACCTGCAACAACACGAACTAGGCCGCGGCCTACACCCGCGCACTAAGCCAAGAGTCGGTCCAACACCCGTTGTCAATCACTCATCACCGAGGAGCGGTCATCCATCGACCACCGGGACGCTCCCCGGTCCTCAATCTCCCCCTTGATGAGTGCATTGACAACACACAAAGCGAAATGAAATTCGAGAAAAAGAGAAAAGAAGAAGAAAGAAAAACAAGGAAGCTCAACTCATGACCAAAACCTAAGAAAGGCGAAGAAAGGTCACAAGCCAAGCAAAGCACAAACTCCACACCGAAAACAGCAAGAAAGCTCCCCCTGAACAAATGCAAACTTCCAAATTTCAGCTCACCTCTTCTGAATTTGCATTAAGCTCACCTCATCTCCCCCTTGTTGACAATGTATGAATCAAGGTGAAAATGCAGAAATGCAAAACAAAGCATATAAACATCTACATGAGCTTCTCAAATAGGCCAAATCTAGTGTCAAAGGCTAAAAATGAGACAAAGATCACACATATGAATCATAGCATAGTCAAAGCATTGCCACAAGTAATATATGAAAATACAAGCATGTGACAAAGCAAAATTTTCGGATTTAAGCAAGCTTTTACCAAAAGAAGGCTCGCTTCACATGTAAAAGCCTATCCATGTCACATTTGAGCCACAAACATGCATACCATTCAAAGATCATACAAGGATATCAAATTCTCAGCAAAAGATCATGGCAAACACCCATAAAGCAAAGCATGTCATGTCAAAGCTCATGAGCCATGTGTCCACTTCGGAGAGACTTCTCCACTGGTGAACATCATGCAACATGTTTAGCACCCATATGTGAAAGATAAGACATTTTAAGAATAGACATGATGGATGGAGCATTTTTCAAGCATTCACACTTCTTTTCAAGATTAATTCATTTTATGGTACATGAAGTGCCTTTGCGGCAAAAAGAAGCTTATGCTCCCCCATGAATGCAACATAGGCTAAACATTCACAATGATATTCGGCCTTTGGCCCAAATGCAAGAACAAGGCATCCAAGCACAATCTAAGCATGAAAAGCACATTTAGACCAAACTGTGACATGGATACACAACTACACACGAGTGGAGCATATTTCATCAAAATTTAGTCAAGTTTAGCATTTATTTCAAAAAGGGCTATCTCACCACACATATATCTCAAATATTCCAAGAGCATAGCCTCACACCACCATTTCTCCATACATATGACCAATATCTCACAAATAGCCAAAGAGACTCAAATATGGCATATGAAAGAAGCTCATCATCCTAAAATGCAATATGATACAAATGCAACATGATATATGACAAGATGGCTATCCTACCATGGTTTGTACATCACGCAAAGCATGTATATACATCAAAGTGAAACATGGTATGATACATATGATACAAAAGGAAATCCCCCAAGAATCAACTAGAAAGGGCAACAAACCCCATGTTCCCCTCGCAAGCGCACAAATGTAGCTTGGTCGAGAGGCTTTGTGAAAATGTCGGCTAGCTGATCTTGGGTAGGGACATGGCTCAAAACAATGGTTCCTTTCTCCACATTGTCCCTCAAGAAATGATACCTCACTTCTATATGTTTGGTTCTGGAGTGAAGCACTCGGGTTTTTGGCTACGCTTATGGCACCGGTGCTATCACAAAGAAGTGGGATCCGGGTGCACTCCTCACCAAAGTCTCTCAAAGTGTATGAAATCCACAACAAATTGGGAACAACAACTCGCGGCGAAGCAACATACTCCGCCTCGGTGGTAGACCGAGCTACACTAGACTCGCTTGCGGGAAGACCATGAGACCAACAAAGACCCAAGAAACCGGCAAGTACCGAAGTAGACTTCCTCTCGAGTCGACATCCGCAAAAATCCGCATCGGAAAAATCATGAAGAGAAAGAGTCGAGGAGGAAGAATACCAAAGGCCAAGACCAGGGGGATCGTAGGTACCGAAAATCCTCTTGACGGCCCGTCGATGTGATGTCATCGGCGAAGCCCGAAACGAGCGCATAGACACACGCCGAACCGTATGTCCGGCCTCGTCGCCGTCAAGTAGAGGAGGGAGCCGATCATGCTCCTGTACTCCCGCTGGTCCACTGGTTCTCCGTCCTCATCCGCATCCAAAGTGGCCATAATCCCCATGGGAGTCGACATCGGCTTCACATCTTGCATCTGGAACTTCCTCAGCATGTCTTTTGTGTACTTGGTCTGGTGCACAAATGTACCGTCCTTCACTTGCTTGATCTGCAGCCCGAGAAAATACTGCAACTCGCCCATCATGCTCATCTCGAACTCCCTGCTCATCTCATCTGCAAACTTGGCAACAAGGCTATGTGACGAGCCACCAAAGACAATATCATCCACGTATATCCGAACAATCGGCAAGTCATTTCCATGCTTGAGGAGAAACAAAGTCCTATCCACGGTACCCATCACAAACCCTCTCGCTCAACGAGAAAACCTCTCAATCTCCCATACCAAGCACGGGCGCCCGTTTCAACCCATACGAGCCCTTTTCAACCCGTATACCCCGTGTGGGTACAACTCGCTCTCAAACCCGTGTGGTCGCTTCACATACACCTCCTCCTCTATGACCCCATTCGAAAAGCACTCTTCACGTCCATCCGAAACAACTTGAACCCTTTAGCCACGGCAAAGGCTAGAAGGATCCGAATTGCCTCAAGACGGGCCACGGGAGCAAAGGTCTCCTCATAGTCGATCCCCTCCTTCGACTAAACCCCCGAGCAACAAGTCCGGACTTGTTCCTCACAACCATCCCATTCTCTCCCTCTTTGTTCTTCCAAACCCACTTGGTTCCTATGGGATGGCAATTTGGAGGTGGTTCAACTAACTCCCACACCCCGGTTCCTCTCAAAGTTTTCCAACTCCTCATGCATAGAATTGACCCAGTTTGCATCAGATAAAGCATGTCCAATGTCCTTGGGCTCAAAAGTAGCAACAAAAGCAAGATGAGCAAAATGAGAGGAATTCCCGGACCTCGACAACGGTAGTGCGTTCGTCGATGTTCCCAATGATCTTCGACAGGGGATGCACTTCTTGAATCCGTCGGGGAGCCTCACGCCTCGAGACTACCTCCCCCTCAACTTCAGCTTCTCTCGCCTGGTCTTCTTGTTGCACCGTTGTTGTCCATGAAGTAGACGGTCCACGCTCCATAGTGGTCGTAGGGGAAGTAGTGGGTACACACTCAGCTTCAGGCGCATGGTTCTCCCCATCATCATCTCCAGCTTCATCCTTCTCCTCCTCAAAGAGGTCCTCGGCCATCTCTTCATCACCTGCACATTCAAAGCCAAGAGAGGTACATGGCATTGTCTCGTCGAAGGTCACCTCGCAAGTCTCCATGATTTTGTTAGTCTCAAGGTTAAGCACCCTATAGGCTCTAGAGTGGTTAGCATATCCAAAGAAAATACCATCACTAGACCTAGCCTCAAACTTGTCGAGTTTTCCCTTCTTCGAATAAAGCACTTGCGGCCAAAGACTCGTAAATGACTCACCTTGGGTGCCCGACCATGCATAAGCTCATAACAGGTCTTCTTCTTGAAAGCTCGCAATAAAATCCCGTTGGAAACATTACAAGCCGTATTGACCGCCTCGGCCCAATACCTCCTAGGAGTCCCGTGCTCATCGAGCATCGTCCTAGCCATCTCACAAAGAGTCCGATTTTTCCTTTCCACAACTCCATTTTCGGGGGGCACATAAGGGGTCGAATACTGATGTTCAAGACCTAGATCACGACAAAAGGCATCAAAACGAGAGTTCTTGAACTCAGAGCCATTATCACTGCGGATAGCTCGAATAGCATTCCCATGCCTCTCGTTTTTCAACCTCACGATCAGATCTCGAACAAAACCAAATGTCTCACTCTTATCCTCCAAGAAAAACACCCAAGCATAGCGAGAGTAATCGTCCACCACAACAAGGATATACCACTTCCCACCTACCGAGCGAACTCGAGCTAGCCCAACAAGATCCATACGCAACAGCTCTGTCGGACGCTCGGTCATGACATCGGTCAGGGGTGGATGGGGAGTGGCTACCATCTTGCCATGCCTACAAGGAGCACAAACCAAATCCTTCTCAAGCTTCAACCTCGGCAATCCTCGGACAAGGTCAAGACCACTCAAGCGGGAAACCAAATCAAAGCTCAAGTGTCCCAACCGCCTATGCCATTTCCACAAATCAGAAGAAGGACCAGCCATCAAACAAATGAAAGCAGGACCCAAAGAACGAGAGAAATCAGCCCCGAAAATCGACCCTCGGGGATGATCATACGGACAAGATCACCTCGAGAATCAAGCAAACGAGACTCGCCAGACTTGAAACGCACCTCAAAACCTTCATCAAGCAACTGAGAAACCGAAAGCAAATTGAAACCCAAAGACTTCACAAGAGCCACTCTCTTTAACGTTACCTTGTCACTCACATGCACAACACCCTCAGACAACACCCTTCCTCGTCCATTATCCCCAAATGTGATGTACTGCTTTTCCTTCACTGGGGTGAGGCTGGAGAACCACTTCTTATCTCCGGTCATGTGTCGAGAACACCCGGAGTCGATCAACCAAATATCCTCCAAGCCTCCTCGCCCGCAAATGAAACAAGAATGAGAGTGAGCTAGCGACTCGACACTGGGGTTAGCACAAAGAAAGTTAAACCAGTGTCGAGCCATCTGCTCAAAAGAGGGGTTAGCAAACATCATTCCCTTGCCACCAAACTTCTCATGTCGCATGGGAGGAGTACGAGCACCACGAGGGGGAAAACGTGGTCCGTAGCTCCTCTGGAACCCAAAGCTGCGATCATCTCCCCTAAACCCGTACTGAGGACGAGTAGGAGGACGTCCAAAGAAAACCACCACGAGCCCGACCAAACCTCTCACCAAAGACGCACACCATCCTCTCTCCTGACAAACCTCTCACCACCACCTCTTTGTGGAAACCTGCCAACACTCCTCACACTTCCCACACCCCGTGGAAGTGGCACTCTAGGCTCGGGAATACCATGAGACCGGCGATACCGTCCCGGTTCGCTTGCTCCCTAGCAAGCCTCTCATCCCTCTTCCTCTTGTAGCAAAACTCGCAAGATGCCTCTCCTTGCCACAATACTCACACCTCGAAGGGGATGGGTTTTGGTTTTGGCTCGGCTTCTCTCTAGGCTTCTCACCCTTCTCACCCACAAACTTCACCGGTTTCTGGAAATCATTTGTTTTAGGTGGGAATTTGGGTGGATCTTGGGTTATGTCAAGCTTGTTGCAAAGGTGGTTAGGCTTTGGTGTGAAAGAGTTCTTGGGTGCTTTTGGAAGTGGGACTTGGATCTCTCCGATCACCTCAAACTCGGGGTTAGACTCAACACATTTCTCATAAACACTCTCCCACTGTTCTCTCCCACTTTCTCACCCAACTTCTCAAAACCCAAACCACGACCATCAGCTCTCTTGAACTCCTCAATCATGATTTTCAATTGAGGTTCCTGCCCAGACAACCAACCCAACACCTTCCTCAAATAGTCATTCTCCTTATAGATGACATCCAAACGAGAAGTAAGTTCAAGATTGCGCAAAGTGACTTCATCACAGCTAGTGCATGCATTGACAGCAGGAGATTTCAAAGATGCTTCCAAAGAACTAATGGTAGAACGAGCTTCAACAAGCTTAGCATGCATAGTAGGACATGACTTGCAAGCACCAAGCAAAGTAGGTCTAGCCTTAAGCTCATCATACTCAGTCCTAAGAGCATCTAGTTTAGCCAAGGTGGAAGCATTCTTCTCATTAAGCGAGTTTAATCTCATTCAACCATGCATCACACTCAACACATTCAACATCATCAGGAGTAGTAGGAGCAAGTTTCAAAGAGTCATTCTCAAGTTTCAATTCAAGCAATTTTGACTCTAGTTCTCCTACTTTCTCGCTAGCATTCTCAAGTTGTGCCCTAAGATCTTTCCTCATCTTTTTGGCATCTCTAAGCACACTATCACGGTTGTCAAGCAAGCCATTCAACCTAGCAATCTCAGCAAGCAAAGAGTCGGGGTCACGGTTTACCTCATATTCCGAGTCGGAGTCGCTGTCTTCCTTCTCACTCTTCTTGCTGCTTGAGCTATGGGCCATGCCACAAAAGCCCTCAAGCGCCACACAGCTCAGGCCCCGCCGAGGTTCCGGCTGCACTCTTCTTGCCATTGCGCCTCCCGGCATCTTCTTCTTCGCTGCTTGAGCTTGACTGCTCCTCGCTTGAGCTTGAGTCAACGTCGCTCGCACCGGCCACCATCGCTCTTGCCTTGTTCTTCTTGTAGCCACTCTTGCTCGGTCGCCGCTTGTCCTTGTCCTTGCTCTTGGACTTGTCGAAGTGCTTGCCCTTGGAGGAGTACTTGTCTTCATGCCTCGGGTGCGCCTTGTACTCGTTCACCTTGTGCTTGTTCTCCTCCGCTTTCGGGCACTCGGCGATGAAGTGGCCACGCTTGCCACACTTGTAGCACGTCCTTGAGCTCCGCCTTGCGTTCCTCCGACTCTCGTGTAGTCGTTCAAACCTTCTTGAGAGCAAGGCTAGCTCCTCCTCGCCCAGCACATCAAACTCCTCATCTGGAATGGACATAAGAGAAGACAAGGAAAACTGTCGACAGGAAGGGTTAGATTTGTCCTTTGATCCACCCACAAGAGCAAGACTATGGTCAGTCGAGCCCTCATGCTTGGATTGCAACTTCCTGTCAACCTCGGCCGACTTGAGCTTAGAAAAGAGGTCATCCAACTTAATAGTCAAGTAATGCCCAGACTCCTTGATGGCCTCAACCTTAGCACCCCAAACATTTGGGTCCAAGACATGCAAGAGCTTCAAAGCCTGATCATGCTCGGTGTAGGGAAAATCCTCAACATTAGCTTTCATGTTGTTCACGATGGCGGTGAACCTCCGAAACATCGCATCAATGTCCTCACCGGAAGTGGAGTGAAATTCTCATACCGCATCCGGTAAGAGACAAAGAGGCGAGCCTTCACATGGTTATCACCACCGTGAGCAACCAACAACTTCTCCCAAATTTGCCAAGCAAGATTCAAATGGCGAACACGCTCAAACTCGGATCACACAAGCTCCGACCAAGTGATCAACGGCTTTTGCATTAGCCTCATACTTGGCCTTAGCACCGGCATCGGTCACCATAAGAGTATGGATGTTGACCGGAATAGCATAGGTCTTGTCAAGCACAATGAAATCCAACAACTTGCCACGAAGAAAGATCATCATACGAGCCGCCCACTTGTGGTAACCCTTGCCATCGAAGTGCGGCGGACCGCCCCGCTCAACGTACGCCATCTTAGGATTCGGGACTTGTCAAAGTCGCAAAGAATCCGGCACCAAGCTCTGATACCAATTGAAGGATCAGATGGCGACTAGAGAGGGGGGGGGGGGAGTGAATAGGAGCCGGTAAAAATTCTTTTGAAAGAACCCGGCCTATACCCTAGTCAAACCCCGGTCACACACGAGCGATGGATCGAATCACAAACCAATCGCCAAGACCACGAGGTTATGGATCAACCTCTAGTCCTAGGAACGATTCCTTGAAGCACACGCGGAACCACTAGAAAGGGAAGGGAAGAATCGAACCAAAAAGCAAAGCACACAGGCTCTGGCGGACCGTCCGGCCAGGAGAGGCGGACCGTCCGTGCAGGCCTCGCGGACTGTCCGACCTGAAGCCGCGGAATGTCCGTGCGAGCCCCGCGGACTGTCCGGCCCTACGCCGCGGACCGTCCGTTTAAGCACACAGAACACCCAGAAGCGACCCGAGAAAAATGGACCGTCCGCCAAGGCCGGGCGGACCGTCCGCTACTCAAGCCCGGACTGTCCGCAAACTGGCTGCAACAAAAACCAAAAGCCAAACCGGATCGAAAACAAAAGTGTGCAAGAACACAACGAACACGCGACGAACCCTAGCCGCGCGGACTGTCCGCCAGCACCCCGCGGACGGTCCGCCGAGTGCGGACAGAGCGAGACAACCCCGACCCCGAAAGTCAACTCCCCCAAATCATCATCGGATTTCCCAAACAGTTGAAGCTATGGAGACAAGGGTTTGGGGACTTGAAAAGCGTCACACAAGGATGCTATAGCCCAAAAATCTTGCCTCCTAACTCCCTAAAACACCGGGAATCGCGAATACTTTGAGCACCACCAAAAGCTAGAGCACCGAACGAAAACTCACGAATCGAAGTGGTTTCCCGGCGTTTGAGGGCACAAGATCAAGCGCAAAGATGCACAAGACATCTATCCATGTATCCCTCAAAGAAATCCGGGGAGAAACCCACTCAAATCCGCGGAATCACACCGGGAACAAAGGCACGAAAACAAGCACAAAAAGCCACGAAAAACAACCCCGAATCTTCTAAACAAACCAGGAAAGATTCACAAGGTCTAGCATGCCGCCCTAGCATCCATCCCTCTCAACAAATCTCTCATGAAGCTCTCATGCTAGCCTAGAGAAAATAGAAGGAAAAATAGCTACGAAAATGAGAAAGAGGAGAGAGGAAATGAAACCCTAAGTCGCGGAGAGAGAGTACCATCCACACACACTCATGGCTTATATATCAGGTCCCGCCGGAGTGGTAAATGACTCGACTACCCCTAACTAAACTACTGGCGATACAACCCACGTAGGGGCATTTAGGTAATGTTTGTGGGTCTTGCCATCGGACGGCCACGCCTTTGCCGCACCCCGCGTCCTCCCGACGCAAGCCATGCAATCCCGCCACGTGTCCTCCGCCTCGAAGCTTCCCGACACGCCCGGATCCCGTCTCCGTCGTGTTGGGCCCTCGGACTTGGTTTTGTGGCCCAAACCAAGAAACCGTCCACCGATGGTTTTGTGGGCAAACCACCAAACCTTGTGTGCCCGGTCCGGCCTCCCGCCAAACCACTTGACTCAACCGCCACCGTGCACCGGCTCGTCTGTCCATGACTTCGTCTTGCTTGTGTCGCCATCATGTGGCCCGCACCCAGTCCCGCTGTCCACCGGGTCCCTCGAACCGAGCCTACTTGTCTCTCCATCTCCCGGAGGCCCCTCAAGGCTGAAGACCTTTCGCGCCCGTTCTTCACCTGCAACAACACGAACTAGGCCGCAGCCTACACCTGCGCACTAAGCCAAGAGTCAGTCCAACACCCGTTGTCAATCACTCATCACTGAGGAGCGGTCATCCATCGACCACTGGGACGCTCCTGGTCCTCACGTTGCTGTTGTTGCCGTCGCCATTGGGGCCTTCGGGAGTCCTTTCCTTGTGCTGCTCATCCCAATCATCATCATCTCTATCGGCGGCCGCCCACGAGCTCGGGCTACGATCGTCGGAGTAGTCGCTATCCCCATAATCCTTAGGCTCTGGCGACACCTCCTTGTAGTCTTTGCACTTGATGCCTTGGATGCGTGCCGACCTTCGGACGGGTGTAGGGACCTTCTCTCCTTCGACGGGGTTGCGAGATGCAAGAGCTCCGGTCGGGACACGCCCTCCGCAACGGATGCGTGCGGTCCTCTTGACGGGTAGCTTGAGCTCGCATCGCATCGCCTCCTCCATCGATGGCTTCTTGGCTTCTAGCTTCAACTCTAAGCTTCTTGGGGGCACAATGACTGCTACAAGGGTGCAAAATATTGCTTCAAAGGTTTGATCCTCGAGCTCCCAATTCGGCCAAATAAATAGTCCTGAGAGAAAAGCCCTGGGAACCTTATTTTCCTTTTTTACACTTCTCTTAAAATTTTCTGACCAAACAAGGAAGTCAAAAAAGGAGCAATTCGGGCGAAATTCGGCGTCATCGGACGTCGGGCCCCTCTGGGCCGGTCCGCCTGGGCCGGCCGGCCCACCCCCGCCTCGGGGGCCGGCCGGTCCGTTTTTTGCACACCGCCCTATTTTTTCTTCCTTAGCCCATGGGAAAAAGTTGGCCCGAGAAATCTTCGCGAAAAACTCCCGTAAAACTAAAAGAAAAACTATTTACGTAAATTCATGCCTTGTTTTTCGTCCTAGGCGGGACGTTCGGGCTCTTCCTCCATGGTGAAGACGTCAACATGGTGAAGGGGCACGACGTCGGGCTCGTAGTAAACCTTAAGCCGCTGACCATTCACCACAAATTGATCGCCGTTTATATCCATAATAGTTACCGCTCCGTTGGAGAACACCGAATGCACAACATAAGGTCCGTCCCATTTGCTTTGCAATTTCCCCTTTCCGAAGGTTTTAAACCTCGAATTGTAGAGGAGGACCTTATCTCCTTCTTTAAATTCTTTTTTCTTTAATCTTTTATCATACCACCTTTTGATTCTCTCCTTGTATATGCTTGCGTTTTCATATGCTTTCAACCTCAACTCCTCTAGCTCGCTTATTTGAATTCTTCGTTTCACCACCGCGGCATCGAGATCAAGGTTCATCTCTTTAATTGCCCAATAGGCTTCATGTTCCAACTCAACCGGAAGGTGGCAAGTTTTTCCATAGACGAATTGATAAGGGGTCATACCTATCGGTGTTTTAAACGCCGTTCGATAAGCCCATAAAGCTCCATCTAATTTCTTTGACAAATCCTTGCCTCCCTTCTCTATGGTCTTGTTGAGTATGCTTTTTAATTGCCTATTTGACGTCTCCGCTTGTCCGTTGGTTTGTGGGTGATAGGCCGTAGAGACCCTATGCTCAATTCCCAACTTGGACAAGCACTTTTTGAAATTCTTCCCGGTGAAATGAGTTCCTCCATCACTTATCAAGATTCTCGGTGTACCAAAATGGGGAAAAATCACGTTCTTGATCATAGTGATGGACTCCTCCATGGAAGCTTTACGACATGGTATTGCCTCTACCCACTTGGATACATAATCAACCATGACTAGGATGTATTCGAATCCAAATGAGTTTTTGAAAGGCCCCATGAAGTCTATGCCCCATACATCGAATATGTCGATTTGCAAGTTGTATTTCAAAGGCATAGAATTTCTTTGAGAGATGTTTCCGGTCCTTTGGCATTCGGGGCATGATGCAACATATCTTTTAGTATCTTCATGCATCTCCGGCCAATAGAATCCACTTGACCATACTTTTGCTTCGGTTCGAAAATGGCTATAGTGTCCACCGTACTCCGCCGAGTGGCACTTACTCAAAATCTCTCCCCTTTCTTCTCTTGGCACACATCTTCTCATTACTCCGTCATTGCCAAGTTTGAAGAGGTATGGTGCATCCCAAAAATATTTCTTACTTTCGGAGATTATCTTTCTTTGAGTGTTTTTATCTAGATGATCGAGGGGCATCTTTCGAATTGCTCGAATGATGTCGATCATCCAATTATCTTTATCAAGCACTCTATAGAGGTGGTCATCTCTCATCTTATCTTCTATGGGCTCTTTATCATCTTGTCCACGATTCATCCTAGACAAATGATCGGCCACAACATTCTCCACCCCCTTTTTATCACGAATTTCAACATCAAACTCTTAAAGAAGAAGGATCCAACGAATCAAACGTGGTTTAGCTTCCTTCTTAGCCAAGAGATACTTGATGGCTGCATGATCGGTGTAAACAATGACCTTCGAGTTCACGATGTAAGATCTGAATTTTTCGAAAGCGAACACCACTGCTAGCAACTCCTTTTCCGTAGTGGCATAATTTAATTGTGCCCCACTAAGAGTTTTGCTAGCATAGTAAACGGCGTGAACTCGGCCTTCCTTTCTTTAACCCAAGACCGCGCCTACGGCGTAGTCACTTGCGTCACACATGATCTCGAAAGGTTGGCTCCAATCCGAGGTTGGATGATGGGAGCACTCACCAACGCATTTTTCAAGGTCCGAATGCCGCTAGACACTTCTCATCAAAGTCGAAAGCCACATCCTTTTGAAGAAGGTGCGTTAAAGGCTTAGTGATCTTCGAGAAGTCCTTTATAAATCTTCTATAGAATCCGGCATGGCCTAGAAAGCTCCTTAAGGACTTAACATCCGTAGGAGGTGGGAGTTGCTCAACCGTCTCTACCTTAGCCTTGTCCACTTCAATTCCTCTCTCGGATATAACATGTCCGAGCACTATGCCTTGCTTAACCATGAAGTGGCACTTTTCCCAATTTAAAATCAAATCTACCTCCGCACACCTTGTAAGGACCTTTTCTAAGTTTGCTAAGCAATCCATGAATGTCTTCCCGTAAACGGAAAAATCATTCATAAACACTTCAACAATTTCTTCGATGAATTCCGAAAATACGGCCATCATGCAACGTTGAAAAGAGGCCGGAGCGTTGCATAGGCCGAAGGGCATCCTCCTATATGCAAACGTTCCGTAAGGACACGTAAACGTTGTCTTATGTTGATCTTCCGGGTGAATGGGAATTTGCATGAACCCCGAGTATCCGTCGAGAAAGCAAAAATAAGCGTGGTTTGCTAACCTCTCGAGCATCTCGTCAATGAACGGTAGGGGGAAGTGATCTTTCTTCGTCGCTTTGTTAAGCTTACGATAATCGATACACATCCGCCACCCGGTCACGGTTCTTTGCGGTATCAACTCGTTCTTCTCATTCTTCACCACGGTTAAACCTCCTTTCTTCGGTACACAATGTACCGGCTCACCCACTCGCTATGCGGAACCGGTAGATGATTCCGGCATCAAGTAACTTGATGACCTCTTTCTTTACTACCTCTCGCATGGCATGAGTTAGCCTCCTTTGGTGGTCCACTACGGGCTTACATTGGTCTTCCATTGGTATACGATGAGTGCAAAAGGCTGGGCTAATACCTTTGAGATCATTAATTGAATATCCAATCACCTTCCTATGTTTTTTTAATAAAATCAGCAACGCTTCATTTTCTACGGGACTCAACTCGTCACAAACAATGACTGGATAAGTTTTGTCTGGGCCCAAAAATTCATATTTTAATCCCTTGGGCAAAGGTTTAAGGTCTACCTCGGGCACTTGTGGCTCCTCGAGTTTGATTTCTCCTATGTCTTCGAATTTCTCTTCCTCCACGCTTCCATCATGCGGCTCTAAGCCTTTTGTTGCTTCCTCTAGTTCTTCATCTTGTTGATTACTAATTTGATTTTCCATCGCTCTTTGCAGCGGGTCTCTAAGGGTTTCAACAAAACAAAGACTATCTATCTCTTCTACTTCTTTATCATCGGGAGGAAAGGGTGTAAGGTGTTTAGAAGCACGAAGAAAGTTATATGTGTACTTTGTTCCATTAAGGTTCATTGTTACTTTGCCTTCTCCGCATCTAACACGGCATCAACCAACTTAAGAAAAGGCCTACCTAAGATTATGTGATCATGATTACTATGGTAAGCATCAATAACAAAGAAATCGGTTGGTATATAGTTTCTAGAGATTTTTACTTTCTTGTTGCAAGCAATACCTAGAGGTTTGATAGTTCTACCATCTCCCATAATTAATTTCGTTGATGTTGGAGCTAAGTCTAGGTTGTGGTATTGAACTTTATCATAAATTTTAGAAGATAGAACACTTACTTGGGCTCCGATTTCGCATAAAGCCTTGCATTGAACTCCGTTGATCTCGCAACTCAAGTGTGGCGTCATCTTCTCTTTTTCTTCGGATCCTATCGAGTAGATTTCAGCGAGGCGAGCGTATGGTGATGCTTCGGGCTTGATCCCCATGATTCTCTTCACCTCGGCAATATGTTCCGGATCCACTACGTCGTCTCCAAAGAGCTTTTCAAAAATCTCACCGGTGGTTTCGAGGTCGTATGAATTTTCAGCTTTCTTCTCCGGTGGGAAATCCACTTCCAATGCTCTTGCCATTCCCTTTTGATTAGGGAACGGTCTTCTCTTGTCGAATACTTCTCCGTAATCAATAGGAACCCAATCCATTGGCTCGAACTCCCTTAGTGGCTTCGCGCTTGACATGCTTCTCTTGTTCGGCTCATTTGGTGTGGCGAAGTCGACGCTTGGTGTAGTTCTTGACTTGATGTGTTCTTGTTCAAGCTTTTCCATGATCGGTTCCTCTTTTGTGACTTCCAGTGTTGCCTCCTTAGAAAAATCAGCAAGCTTCTTCTTCCTTGAATTGTATTCCGGCTCTTCCGCAAGTCTTGTTTCCCAATCTCTTCGCATGGCAGCCGCTTTACTAACTTTTTGTAGAAGTTGGGCGACTTCCGTGAGTGTTTTCTCCATGAGATCCCCACCTGCACACATTTCGACGTGTTGCATGCAACTAGGGGTTAGGGAAAAGAAAAATGTATGCAAGAGTACGTCACCGGTGAAGCCGAGTTTTGGTCCTTGTTCGATCAATCCATTAAACCTATCCCAGGCTTGGTCTATCCCTTTCTATTCTCCTTGCATGAAAGTGATCACTTGCCTCCTTAGATGTTGAACCTTGCTAATTGGAAAGAACTTCTCACAAAACTTCTTTGTCAACTTGTTCCAATTGCCTTCAACATCAAAGGACGCAACCGAATACCATGTCTTTGCTTTGCCGGCAAGTGAGTAGGGAAAGAGATTCCATTTGAACCATTCATCGGGAACTCCTTCTTGACGCACCGTGTTGCATATTGTCGTGAAATCCCTTATGTGCCTATATGGGTTCTCCGTAACCATCCCTTCAAATGGGTTTTCCGCCACCATCTTGATGATCTTGGATTTAATTTCATACTTGGTCGCTTCGAGCTTCAAATCCGACTCTTGTACTTTTATGTCTTCACATCGAGGGCTAGCGTAATCCCTTAATGATTTCTCCGGTTCTTCCACGGGTTGATTAACGAACTCCATCTAGACAATAAGATAAAAAAACAAAAACAAAAAAAGAAACAAGTGTTTTTCTAGATGATAAATGTTAGATATAGCAAATAAAAGATAAACTAAAATATAAAACTAAGTTAGATGCAAATCAAACGATGTAAACTAACTTGCTCCCCGCAAGAACGGCGCCGTAAAAAAGGGGCTTGTTGACGGATAAAAGACGTATCCCTCTACGATCCGCAAGCGTACGGACCCCACACCTTTTTCACCACGGGATTCCCAAGGTTCTTGTCAATCCGCGGAGCAAGGGGATTACAAGCGTTCGATCAACAACGACACACTAACTACTAAAACCCTAACTATTATTATGCTAGAAAACAACTAAACTACACTAGAGAGAATGATTAAGATATCAAGATAGAAGACACTCGCCCACGGGTCTACGATACTAGAGCATGCAATCGCTTAAAGACATGAAAACCAATCTAATCTATCGGAGTTGTGACCACGGTTTCGCCCTTTCCCTCCTCTCGTACTGTCACTACGCGAAGGTATTCATGACTAGACCTTTGATGGACACGGTGTATTGAATGGATCCAAGGAAGCATCGGAGCCCTACTCCCTTTACGGCATGGTAGCTAACCTTAAGCATTAAAGTATATTCAACTCAAGATGATAGACAGATAATCCGACAAAGTGCGATTACATCTCAAGATCGATTACAACCCATGGACGAATGAGAAGATTACCCCATCAAGGTGCTGATCATGGCACCGTTGATCATGGTTTCCCTCCCGCCGGTGTCTTTCTTCTTCTCCACGAGAGGGTGCTTCCTTCGAGGTGGTTGATCTCCCGCCGGAGATCCTCCTCCTCTCTCTCTAGCTTGTGGATGGCCTTCTCGGTGCGAATGACTCCCCCTCCCGGTGTTGGCGGCGCCTCGGGGCTTTTAGGGTTGAAGATCCTTCGAGGGCAAGGAAAACGGGACCGAACCGGCAGCCGGCTCGGGCCGGCCGGCCCAGTGCCCAATTCGGCCCGGTTCGGTCGCCCCTTTTGCTCCGTGGGTCCTCGTGCACTTATGTACTTTGCCCCCTCCACTTGCATGAGTTTGACGTTTTTATCCTCGCGTCCAAGATGGAGGTTCTCTTCGCATGAAATTCGATCTTTTACGCTTCCATCCCCGGGGGTGTTCGTCGTAGCACTTCGGTCCTCGCCACCATTGGAAGTGATTTCATCAAGCTCATGAACACGAACAAGACTCCGTAAATGCTCCTTTGAACTTGTTGCGAATCCGTCCTTTATGTCCATGTTTTCCTACATAAACACAACACTTCCAAATGCATGCACAAAGATGAACTCGTTATATGATTAGTGTGCCTAGTGGCGGGTTAGTTCCATAATCAAATCCAAACCAAAGTGTAATGGACATGCTAGGTGCACCAAAATACATCGTCAACAATAGGTTCCTAGATAGGAATCACAATGTATCCTTAAATGGATTCCTCACGTGGTAAGAGCATGGGATCTGGGCTCCGGTCCAGTGGTTATGTGGGTTAAGTTTTTGAATGTACTAAGCACATGCCGGTTATGGGGCCGGTAAGCCTAGTACCTTAATGAGGCGGCGAGGGATCCTACTATTACTACTCTTGGGATTCGCTCTCACGGCTAGCTACCGGTGGTGTATGGTGACTCCGGGTATCTCGCGGGGTATGCCGGATAGCCTGCACCAAAGACTGTAAGATTCGATCCCGACCCGAGGATTTTTGGGGACGGCTTGGGAAAGTTGTTCTCGCGGGGACAACCTACCGTGTGTTTGGGTCTACCTTGCGAGGTTTAAATCAATCGATTGTCGGCCTCTCACCGTTACCCGAGACTACTTACTCCACTAGTCATGTGATCCCTAATGATGGAAGTTGATGAAGATGATGCTTGATTAATTGTACTGTACAACTTTGTTTGCACTAGTTGGCCAATGTAGTAAAGATTAAACCTACTAGAACTTGTGCTAAAATCTTGAAAGTAAGGACCTACTCTTTGTTACTTTTTAGCAAAGGCAACCCAAGCCAAAAAGCCTTTCATGGTCTAGAATTGGTGAAGTAGATATCACCGACGGGTAAGACTTGCCGAGTATTAGTATACTCGGCCTTGCTATAATGTGTTGATCCGGGTAATGCCTTCGGTGATGTGTGGCCCGGAGAGATCCCGCCCGGCTGGGGGCTGGAGTGGGTGGAGGACGACTACTGAAAGCATCATGGATGGCCTCCCGTGGTGTCTTCGCTTCCGTTAGTTTATTTCCGCTGCTTTTCAAAAACTCTGAACTATTCCATCGTGACAAAAACTATGGTTTGTAATAAATAAACCCCTCGGGGTAAGAATTTGGATTTTAATGTTGTTGTATCTCTGGACTCTCCTTCGAGTGAGTTTTAATGCATATATTCGATCCTTGTGCTCTTCAAGTGATTTACCGGGCGTTAACCCGGCAACTTACGACAGGATGGTACTTTATTATTGCTTAATGACCAAAGTGGATCGGTCTTAGGCAATAGTACGGTATTTTCCTGGGCGGGTTGTCACAGTTGGTATCAGAGCTTATATGCACCAGAGATTAATTAATAAACCTTAATCACTGATTTTCGAATAAAGTATGCCAAGATTGTCTGATTTTTCGAAAATACGTTGGTCCGCTAAGGATAAACTAGACCGAGAGGCCCTAGAGGGAATCTTGGGTTCTTTCAGGTGGCTTATTAATCTATGGTTTATTTTGCTAACTCCCAGCACATTACTTTATGTCAGACTTACTTTCTTGCACAACCAAACTAGGAGCCACGTGTTTTATACGTGTGCTGTTCCGCATCGAGGGAATTGCAAGGGTTGATGGAGTGATCCATTCCACGGATCCCATCTTCGCGTCTGTTTATGAGTTGTGTGTCGCCACGTGTTTTATATGTGTGCATTCCGCATGTCGCTCAAGCGAGGCAAGGATACACTCCATTCAAACGGAGGGTGTCCGAGGTTGGACGCTGTCCATGCAGCGGCTTAACGCATGGATACCGTTTCTATAGTGAACGGTAATGTATGTGGACGCTTTCGTGACATGCTGGCACGAAAGGTTCGTTTTCTGCAGGTACATAACAACGCTTCATTAGTCGTTAAGTGAGTACCGTATAGCTCTCAACTAGATATTATAGGGAGAGACGAATAAAAGCATTGCCACCGGCACTAACTTCGATTTTTGCTTGATTGCCATGTGAGGTCGAATAGGACGTCTTGCATGCATATTAAAAATCGAAACAACTGAAATAGACCCAAAAATCGAATTTCCATATGTTCTCTAAGGAAGTTTATGCTAGTGTGTGCTTTTTATAAATTAGAAGTACCCCTCATACCTAGCCGTCAAGCTGCCAAAATTTTGTGAAAAATTTGTTTACCATGAACTAGGTTAATTAAACCAAATTGTTAAAAATAATTGCTCCTTAACTAGCTATCTCATAGTAGCAAGTCTCAATCCTAGTTCGTTGGGTTGGTTCATACTTCCCTAGGCACATCCAGGTTAAGGACCATTCATCTTATTTCCTTGATCGATGCTCAACCTTAAAAGGCTTAATTAAAAGTATTAAAGGTTTAATTTAAAACTTGGGAAATTTTTGAGGTTTCTGGATTTTTGGTTATGAATTTCTATTCACAGCTGCCAGAACTTCACCATTTGACATGCCGTTCTCTTTGAGATCTGACATGAGTTACATTTGTGTACAGATGGATTTCCCCGTGTTCCACCGGTTCGACGCCGACGGTACGATCCGTACCAACGGGTTGCACCTGGGAGGGTTTTCCGCGCCCGGCGTGGGAAGCACTCGGT
The DNA here is from genome assembly GCA_947561735.1 of Cenchrus americanus. NCBI lineage: Eukaryota > Viridiplantae > Streptophyta > Magnoliopsida > Poales > Poaceae > Cenchrus > Cenchrus americanus. The sequence goes on from OX387243.1 coordinate 28,902,656, forward strand.
CTTTGCCGCAGCTACCTCACCCCACCGACTTACGAGGTGAAGGAGTTTGAGCGCTTTGGCGTTCCCCGCTGCAGAGTGATCGTTACTGTTCTGCCACACCCAGACCACGCCGACTGGTTTGACTTGAGCTTTATTTACTGGGGATTTATCACTCACGAGTCCGTGGAGTTAGCCGCCCTCAGAGTGTTGACAGACTTCTGTGACCACAACCCCACTGTGGTAGCTCTTTCTCCGTTTGGACTGTTTCCTGCTGTGAGTCCTCACGACCCAGCTTGGTTGGACCGTATGGACCACCTACGGGAGCTACTGACCCTGGCAGAGCCGTTGGATGTTACTCAGACGCTTGCCCGTTGTCTGAACGTGGTCTTCACACTTCAGGGGCTGCGTTATAACACCACAGCGATTATTGCACAGCGCTTGGAGGCATCTAGGCGCGATTGGGAGCGACTTCCGGCGAAGACACACCGACGGTCGAACTTCACGCTTACCCGGTGTGCGCAGGAGAATGACGAGTCGCGTGCTAGGAGGTTCCAATTGGAGCTTGAGAGAGGCGATCGCTTACAGAGGATCGTAGATCTGGAGGAGGAGAACCATGCACTAGAGGAGGATGCCGATGTGCCCGAGATTGAGAGGCTGACACTACTGCAGAACATTGCTGAGATGCAGGAGCACGTGCAGGAGGCCGAGGTACAGGTGGTAGCCTTGAAGGCTATAGTGGCCTTACAGCCACTGCCCCCAGTACAGGCACACCCGGAGGAGCAGCAGGCCTTGTCCGGTCTGGATCAGACGAGCCAGGCAGGACCACCGCTACTGACTCCCCCAGCTTCGCCATCGTACAGTGGTGCTTCAGTGGGTAACTAGGTTGCCGACAGCAGGGATTAGGAGGATGTTGATCCGCTCGAGTTATTTGGAGGTGTTTAGAGTAGTGTCTTGACAGCACGTCTTCGTGCCAAGTAACTACTTGTATCGTGTCATGTCATGATGTTTCGAATTCGAGTTGTAATGTCTTTGAACCTTGTTCTATCGTGTTGTAATAAAGAATGCTTAAGCTTGTAGGCTTTAAGTAAATTTCGTTGTCAATCAAATTTGAAATTTTTCTTGCGTTTGAATACCAGATCCTTGGGTAAATCGTTGCATGTGACCACGCTTGTCAATTTTGCATTCTCACCTAAAAACGTTGGTAAACCAAAGCATTTTTAGGGACATCACTCGTTGCCAGCGAATAAGTGCTCGTTCGTATACCACCTTCTTTGGTATCCGAAATGACGATGATCGTTCGAGAGTAATTATGAGCCGTGCAATTGAGTAATCGCAGTCCTAACCGTGTTGAGAAGAACGATTCTGTGAATCTTGGTGGCTATAGAATATTGCTGATTGTTGCTGTCCTCATGGTTTAAATACTAATGAGATGTGATTATGCATGATCGTGCTTGTCATCATTTGGAGCAAGCTTTTGGTTATCTCACTAATAAAGCTCACTTTTCAGATGGTGGGAACCACGCGCAGCTCTCCCAACGGTTTCGGAGCAAGTGGTAGTGGTGACTTGCCACCACCCCCGCCCATGACACCGACGGAGGCCTTCATGGCCACCCAAACCGAGGTGCTTTGCGCCGGATCCTCGCGACGCAAGCAGCGGATCGCCCAGCAGATGAACCGAGGGCCGCCACACGGGGCCAACCACGAGGGGCCTAACCAGGTCACCACGTACGCCCAGTTCATCGCTATGAAGCCGCCAACCTTTGCTAAAGCAGAAGACCCCCTGGAAGCTGAGGCTTGGGTCAAGGCCATAGAGGCAAAATTCTCTGCCTTTGTGCTGCCTTGCTCCGAGGAGAACAAAGTGAACTTCGTAGCGCTGCAACTGCGAGGAGAAGCTTTGATGTGGTGGGACCACTTCAAGTCAATGCAGCGAGGGCATGCTGTGACTTGGGATGAGTTCAAGCAGGCTTTCAAGAGCCACCACATTCCCAAGGGACTGATGGACAGGAAGATGAGGGAGCTGTTGGCCCTCCGTCAGGGATCTGACTCAGGGTACCGCTATGCTCAGAAGTTTAATAGCTTGTGTCAGTATGGTGGGCATCATGTTTATACCAATGCCAAGAAGATGGAGAGGTTTCGTGACGGGCTTGATGGCAAGCTGTATGAGCGCCTGAATCTGCTCGAGCCCGCAAACTTCCATGAGCTAGTGAACAAGGCTATCTCTCAAGAGGATGCTATGAAGAAAGCCCACGGAGACAACAAGAGGATGTCCGGTTTCACCCCAGGCAGCGAAACGAGCAAGAAGTTTCGCTTTGTGAAGAAGGAAGCTCCAGGCCCATCCCAGCAATCATAAACTGGACGCTGGACGATGAAGCCACCTCAGGGCAAACCTGCCGGGAACTTCCAGTTCCGCCGTGCCCAGCAGCAGGCTCCAAAGCCTAATGCACCCCCTCGCGATGTTGGAGATCATCGTTGCTACAACTGTGGCCAGCCAGGGCACTACATTAATGAGTGTCCCAAGCCCAGGCAGATCAAGCCCAACCCGCAGAATCAGGGTACGGGAAGCAAGCCTACCACTCCGGCCAAGAAGCCCATGGTGCAAGTGCGCCAAGGCAAGCTGAACTTCACTACAATGAGTGACATCCCAGCAGGAGCTTCAGTACTCACGGGTACATTCTCTATCAATAACACTCCTGTTAAAGTCTTATTTGATTCGGGAGCCACCCATAGTTTCATAAATGAGAGTCTACTAGACAAATTGGGTCTAAGAGGAGCACAAACCAAATCCGCTTATAGAATTACCACCCCCGGTGGAAACATCACGTCTCAGTTAGTGACTTTTGGAGTTCCTCTAAGACTAGGAAGTCGGGTTATTCAATCTAATCTGATAGTTATCAAATTGGGGAGCATGGATGTTATCTTGGGTATGGAATGGATGAATCAACATAAGGTGATTCTAGATATATCGGATAGGGTCGTAGAGATCAACTCTCCTACGGTCGGGCACACTACCTTGTACCTACCTTTCCGAGACGGTACCGACTCTTGTGCCTATGTGACCATTATCTCCTCTCTTGACGAAATTCCAGTAGTGTGTGAGTACTCAGATGTCTTTCCCGATGAGTTGCCTGGTATGCCACCAGACAGAGATGTCGAGTTTGTGATCGACCTCCAGCCCGGTACCGCACCCATTTCCAAAAGACCTTATCGCATGCCACCCAAAGAGTTAGCTGAGCTAAAAGCCCAACTCCAGGAATTGTTAGATAAGGGTTACATTCGCCTGAGCTCTTCTCCTTGGGGTTGCCCTGCTCTCTTTGTCAAAAAGAAAGATGGTAGCTTGAGAATGTGCGTAGATTACCGACCACTCAATGCAGTCACCATCAAAAACAAATACCCGCTTCCCCAAATTGATGTTCTTTTTGATCAATTGGCTGGTGCCAAAGTCTTCTCTAAGATCGATCTTCGTTCTGGCTACCACCAAATCAAGATTCGACCTTGCGACATTCCTAAAACCGCTTTTTCCACTCGTTATGGTCTTTACGAGTTCTCGGTCATGTCTTTCGGACTCACTAATGCTTCTGCCTACTTCATGTACCTCATGAACTCCGTGTTCATGACGGAGCTCGATAAATTTGTCGTGGTCTTTATCGATGATATTCTCATCTATTATAAGAGCGAGGAAGAGCACACCAATCATCTCCGAGTTGTCCTTCAGCGTTTGCGAGATCAAAAGCTCTATGCTAAGTTCTCCAAATGCGAATTCTGGTTGAAAAGTGTGAACTTCTTAGGACACACCATTTCCCATGATGGTATCTCCGTAGATCCTAGCAAAGTTCAAGAGGTGATGGATTGGATACCACCCAAATCCGTACATCAAATCCGCAGTTTCCTAGGATTGGCGGGATACTACCGTCGATTCATTCCTGACTTTTCTAGAATCGCAAAACCCTTGACCGAATTACTCAAGAAAGGAGTGAAATTCGTGTGGTGTGAAGCATGTGAGAAAGCTTTCCACACCCTCAGACAACATCTAACTTCAGCCCCAGTGCTAGCTCAACCCGATAATTCCAAACCATTTGAAGTCTTCTGTGACGCATCAGGCACGGGTCTCGGCTGTGTCCTTATGCAAGAAGGCCGAGTCATTGCCTATGCTTCACGGGCACTTCGACCCCATGAACTCAACTATCCTACCCATGATCTAGAGTTAGCTGTTGTTGTTCATGCCCTCAAGATATGGAGACATTATCTAATGGGTAATCATTGCAATATCTTCACTGATCACAAGAGCCTCAAATACATCTTCACCTAGTCAGAATTGAATATGAGACAAAGAAGATGGCTTGAGTTGATCAAGGATTATGATCTAGAAGTGCACTATCATCCGGGCAAAGAAAATGTTGTTGCGGATGCTCTTAGCCGCAAAGATCATTGCAACCACCTAGAGTTGGAGCCTGTCAGTGAACCCTTGTGTGAGGAAATGACAAGGCTCAACTTCGAAGTGGTACCGCAGGGAATTCTTCATGCCTTGACGGCAGAGTCAAATCTTTATGACCAGATTGTCACTACCCAGCGCAATGATGCAGATATTCAAACCATCAGGCAGAAACTAGCAGAAGGAGACCCCAAGTATACTTGTTTCCAGAAGGACCACCAGGATGTGGTCTGGTTTGGGAAACGTCTAGTGGTCCCCGTTGACCCAGGAATTAAGAAAATCATTCAAGATGAAGCTCACAAGTTCAAATTCTCTATTCATCTCGGTAGTACCAAGATGTACCAAGATCTGAAGCAGAACTTTTGGTGGTCCAATATGAAGGTGGATGTAGCCAAGTATGTAGCCGAGTGCGATACTTGCCATCGAATGAAAGCAAGTCATTTGAAATCGGCAGGAGTACTCCAACCCCTGTCGATACCTATGTGGAAGTGGGATGATATTAGCATAGATTTCATTGTGGGTTTACCCCTAACCGCTAGAAAGAAGGACTCTATTTGGGTATTTGTGGATAGACTCACCAAGACCGCTCACTTCATTGCCGTGCACACCACTTACTCCGTACAACAATATGCAGAGTTGTACGTGGACCATATAGTTCGTCTGCATGGAATCCCAAAGACTATAATCTCTGATAGAGGGACTCAGTTGTAGCTCGTTTTTGGGAACAACCGCATGAGTGTTTGGGAACTCGGCTACTCCGCAGTTCCAGTTATCATCCGCAGACCGATGGTCAAACAGAGAGGATAAATCAGATTCTAGAGGACATGTTGAGAGCAAGCATCTTGCACTTTGACAAGAGTTGGGACAAGTGTTTGTCCTTGGCAGAGTTCTCTTACAGTAACAGCTATCAAGCCAGCTTGAAAATGGCACCGTTTGATGCTCTATACGGACGTAGATGCCGCACTCCGCTGAATTGGTCAGAGGCCGGAGAGAGAACACTCTTTGGACTAGAATTAGTGAAGGAGGCCCAAGAAAGGGTGCAAGTGATAAGAGAGAATTTGAAGATGGCACAGATGAGGCAAAAGAGTTACCATGACAAGGGAACCACACCTCGACACTTTGAAGTGGGAGATTATGTGTATTTGAAAGTATCCCCCACCAAAGGTGTGCAAAGGTTCGGAGTCAAGGGAAAGTTAGCCCCGCGCTACATTGGACCATACGAAGTTATAGAAGTATGTGGACCCGTGGCTTACCGTATCCAATTGCCAGAACGATTTTCCACAGTTCACAATGTGTTCCATGTAACTCAGTTGAAGAAGGGAATGCCTGTTCCGGAGAATGAGATCATCACGGAAGCTAATGCTTGGATCGAGCCGGATTTCTCGCTCGTCGAGCATCCATTGAAAGTACTAGACCAAAAAGAGCGAAAGACCCGAAGGCAGACCGTGCGAATGTACAAGATCCAATGGAGCCATCACACGGAGAAAGAAGCAAAGTGGGAGACAGAGGATTATCTTAATACTAAGTATCCGAGCTTCCTACAATCTCAAAATCGTGAGTCCTTCTCCCCATCTCTTCGTTGTCAAATCGAATCTCGGGACGAGATTCCGTTTAAGGGGGGGTAGGCTGTGACGCCCCAGGTTTTTAATTACCGTCATTAACCTTTAACAGCCGGTCAAATGGTCAACCGTGGTCAAACCTAGGTCAACCTGGGCCCTCACCTCGAAAAACTCACTAACCCACCCTAGTGACCCTAAATGAATAGTAAACACACTTGTGGGGCCAACCCATGGTCAAAGGTTGGATCAAACCCCTTGCCACCCCCGTGTCCACAGGTGTCTGCCGGAACTTTTGTCGCGTTCTCCAAAATTCACCTAAACACTTAAAATTCTACCTTTATGAAAGTTGTAGATCTTGTTGAGGGACACAACTTTCATGTAGATTGGCATTTCAAATTTTGAGCGGAAAAACTTGAAAAACCCCTTGCAAGGCAGAAAACACTGTTTGCCAAAACAGGCTGACATTCAAAGTTGGCATTCAAATATTTTCAAATCTAGGCAGAAAAACCCTATATAGCCTTTGTAGAAATTGTTGCTGCTAGCTAGATCTACAACTTTGGTATTCATCACTTGGTCCAGTTGTATTCAAATTTTTGGAGAAAAACTGACTTGAACAGGGCACCAGCAAAAGGGTTTGGGCCAGAGCGCGTCGCGCCGCGACGTCGCGCGCGCCCGTGCGCCGGCCGCGCGCCGCCGGCCCCGCATCCGCGCCCGGCCCAAGGCGCTCCATCCCGAGGTCCCGCGCCCCCGCCTCACCCCCGTCTCGAGGCGCCCGGCGTCCGCGCCGACGTACGCGCGCGCACGCCGCGGACCGGCGGTTCGTTGGCCGTGCCGCCGCCGTACGCGCGTGCCTCGAGCCGCCGTAGCACGGCCAGCATCTCCGCCGTCACCCCTCGTCACCAACGGGCGTGCCGAGCTGCGTATAAAAGCCCTTGCCCCCTCCCCCGCGCGCCACCCCCGAGCCGCCCCGCGCCATTGCCGCCGCCGCACGCTGCTGGAGCTCGCCGCCGGTGCTCACCGCCGACCAACCGCTCTAGTAGCCTCCTTAGGTCCTGGTGAAGCTCCAACACTCGCTTATTTGCCAGCATCCCACCCCCACACCGCCGTTCACCGAGCCGCCCCGGTCACCACCGCTGTCCGCCGCCAAAGCTCGCCGCCGGCCAACTCCCCACCTCTCCTCCGGTGCCCTGCCACCCCTAGGTGAGCATGTGGTCATCCACGGCCGCTTGCCGCCGAGATCGCCGCCGGCTCGCCGGAATTGGCCATGCCGGCGCCGCCGGCCCGGCCAAGGGCCCGATTGCAACACTTTTAATCTTTGTAGGGTGCCTAGAGTAAAAGTGCAGGGCTTAGTTGTAAGGATCCTTATCTAGTTTTTCTTGCAGTTAGGTCCAGAGCCTTAGAAAATTCCTAGAAATTCACAAAAAAATCAGGAAAATCCCAAACCAATTTTGTAGGGTTCAGGATGATAAATCCCATCTCTTTTGTTATATACTCATGGCTAGATTCTAAATAATCTTAGCAGGAAAAATACAAATGTGTTAAACCTAGATCTATCATAACTTGAAATCCATAACTCCTCTGTAGCCAAATTTTGGATATGTTGTGTGTTAGGATATGACTAGATGTTGTGCCAATAATTGCACAAAGTTATGCAGTAGATCTTGCTAAATAAATTCTTTTCCATTCCTGCAGTAACTGCTTAAATGATTTTTCCTGTTAAATATATTTATGTTCTTGAGATGAACTTGTGCACACTGTCTTGTAATGCCAAAATACACATCTTGTGAATTAATCATGAATTTTGGATTAACAGAAGTAATTATTCTTGATTTATGCATGTGTTCCTTTGTAAATTAATAAACCAAGTTCAGTAGAGATTCCATGTGAACATGCTGGTTCTTTAGACTTGTTTAGGACCAGAGAGCTTGCACGAGAAAGTTTGGAGCAAATTGATACTTATTTATTTTTGTATGCATTTACTTTGAATCACTAGCTAGCTTTGTTATCTTCCATAATATTTAATTTCCTAGCATCCAACACTTACATGTGGGTCCAATGGACCAGGATAGGTGCTAGTAGGCTTAAGAAACACTCATTTAATTTTTGGTAATTTAATTGTGTAATAAAAAGCTTAAAAGCCCTTTTAATATTAAAGGGAAATTAATTATTTTTCCTTTTTGAAAAGTATTATTTAATATAATTAAAAGATAATTAATTATCATCACTGATAAGAAATTAATTCATAAATAAAAATATTAATTACACCCTTGTTGGTGAAGAAAAAAAAGGAAATGAAGCTTTCACATGAAATGATAAGCTTAAGAAAAACCTTTATTCAAATGTGGAATAAAAGAGTAACCCATGTACAACCAATAACCTTCCTAAAAGAGAAACCCTATCTAAATGCTTGTTAAGGTGAATATGACCAACCAGAGTTGGATGAGACAGCAAACTATCACATCACCTAAATTGCATTGCATTCCGTGTAGATCTTCCGGACGGAGATTACTCCCTTGTACCGGAAACCGAGGAAGGAGGAGCGGAAGCGTCGCTGCAGTACGTGGAAGTACTCGACACCGAGGGTTCCCAGGCTAACCTAGCTGACGAAGGCAAGCTCCGGTGCATCTAACCTAGTTTTAAAGTTCTTTATTCAATTACCTATGAATGATTGTGCATTTACGTTCAGGAGTTGAATGAAACCCTAGATGCATGATCCATAGGTACCTTTTGTCCCTACTAGTATGATAGGTCGATAGCTGCTAAGCTATAGGACCGTTACAAGTCGAGTGATGACCTCACTCGCGAGAATAGGTTCCTAGATAGGAATCACAATGTATCCTTAAATGGATTGCTCACGTGGTAAGAGCATGGGGTCCGGGCTCCGGTCCGGTGGTTATGTGGGTTAAGTTTTTGAACGTACTAAGCACATGCTGGTTATGGGGCCGGTAAGCCTAGTACCTTAATGAGGCGGCGAGGGATCCAACTATTACTACTCTTGGGATTCGCTCTCACGGCTAGCTACCGGTGGTGTATGGTGACTCCGGGTATCTCGCGGGGTATGCCGGATAGCCTGCACCAAAGACTGTAAGATTCGATCCCGACCCGAGGATTTTTGGGGACGGCCTGGGAAAGTTGTTCTCGCGGGGACAGCCTACCGTGTGTTTGGGTCTACCTTGCAAGGTTTAAATCAATCGATTGTCGGCCTCTCACCATTATCCGAGACTACTTACTCCACTAGTCATGAGATCCCTAATGATGGAAGTTGATGAAGATGATGCTTGATTAATTGTATTGTACAACTTTGTTTGTACTAGTTGGCTAATGTAGTAAAGATTAAACCTACTAGAACTTGTGCTAAAATCTTGAAAGTAAGGACCTACTCTTTATTACTTTTTAGCAAAGGCAACCCAGTAGCCAAAAAGCCTTTCATGGTCTAGAATTGGTGAAGTAGATATCACCGATTGGTAAGACTTGCTGAGTATTAGTATACTCAGCCTTGCTATAATGTGTTGATCCAGGTAATGCCTTCAGTGATGTGTGGTCCGGAGAGATCCCGCCCGGCTGGGGGCTGGAGTGGGTGGAGGACGACTACTGAAAGCATCATGGATGGCCTCTCGTGGTGTCTTCACTTCCGTTAGTTTATTTCCGCTGCTTTTCGAAAACTCTGAACTATTCCATCGTGACAAAAACTATGGTTTGTAATAAATAAACTCCTCGGGGTAAAAATTTGGATTTTAATGTTGTTGTATCTCTGGACTCGCCTTCGAGTGAGTTTTAATGCATATATTCGATCCTTGTGCTCTTCAAGTGATTTACCGGGCGTTAACCCGACAACTTACGACAGGATGGTACTTTATTATTGCTTAATGACCAAAGTGGATCGGTCTTAGGCAATAGTACGGTATTTTCCTGGGTGGGTTGTCACACCAGGGGCGCTGCGTCCCGGCGTCATCTTCGTCGGGCTAATCGAAGTCTTCCGCTGCCGTTGATCGTCGATAGTGACAGCGACTAGGACGATCTCAATTTCTCTTTCGAGAATCTCTCCATCACACAGTCATCTACATCTACTAGCAGCAGGTATTATACTGGCAATTTATTCTTTTTGTTCCGCTTAATCAGCATGTTTAATCTTTGCTGAGTCCTAAACGAACTCAACTTAGAGTCCTACTCGTGATTGTGCTTCATGAGGTCGGTTTCTTGGACTATACAAGCAGACAACCGACCACGCTAAAACATATAAAAAAATCAACAACTAGAGTTTTGCCTCTGCTTACTGCTGCGCTGCTACCGCTAAGACTCCAGCCCGCTCGTTGGCATGCACCTGCAATCGGACGAGCAAGTCTCCGGAATCTTCGTCTTTCCGATCCTGCACAGGGAGAAGGCGAATAAGGTTTTTGGGAAGGGCTTTTCGCGCGACTGCTCCCAAAACTTCATCACGGCTCGTCTTCCGACAAGATCCAGGGGCGCTGCGTCCCGACGTCATCTTCGTCGGGCTAATCGAAGTCTTCCGCTGCCGTTGATCTACGACAGTGACAGAGACCAGGATGATCTCAGCTACGCTTTCGAGAATCTCTCCATCACGCTGTCATCTACATCTACTAGCAGCAGGTATTATACTTGCAATCTATTATTTTTTTCTGCTTAATCAGCATGCTTAATCTGTGCTGAGTCATAAACGGACTCAACTTAGAGTCCTACTCGTGATTGTGTTTCATGAGGTTGGTTTCGCGGACTATATAAGCAGACCACCGGCCATGCTAAACGTACCAAAAAAATCAACAACTAGAGTTTTGCCTCTGCTTACTGCTGCACTGCTGCCGCTAAGACTCCAGCCCGGTCGTTCGCGTGCACCTGCGACCGGACGAGCAGGTCTCCGGAACCTTCGTCTTTGTGATCCTGCACCGGGAGAAGCCGAATAAGGTTTTTGGGAAGCACTTTTCGCGGACAGCTCCTAAAACTTCATCACGTCTCGTCTTCCGACAAGATCCAGGGGTGCTGCGTCCCGGCATCATCTTCGTCGGGCTAATCGAAGTCTTCCGCTACCGTTGATCGATGACAGTGACAGCGACTAGGACGATCTCAGCTACAATTTCGTCAATCTCTCAATCACACTGTGATCTTCATCTACTGGCAGCAGGTATTGTACTTGCAATCTATTCTTTTTGTTCAGCTTAATCAGCATATTTAATCTGTGCTGAGTCCTAAACGGACTCATCTTAGAGTCCTACACGTGATTGTGTTTCGTGAGGGCAGTTTCTCGGACTATATAAGCAGACCACTGACCACGCTAAAACGTACCAAAAAAATCAACAACTAGAGTTTTGCCTCTGCTTACTGCTGCGCTGCTACCGCTAAGACTCCAGCCCTGTCGTTCGCGTGCACCTGCGACCGGACGAGTAGGTCTCGAATCCTTCGTCTTTGTGATCCTGCGACGAGAGAAGGGGAATAAGGTTTTTGGGAAGGGCTTTTCGCGCGACTGCTCTCAAAACTTCGTCACGGCTCGTCTTCCGACAAGATCGAGGGGCGCTGCGTCCCGGCGTCATCTTCGTCGGGCTAATCGAAGTCTTCCGCTGCCGTTGATCGACGACAATGACAGCGACTAGGACGATCTCAGCTACGCTTTCGAGAATCTCTCCATCACGCTGTCATCTACATCTACTAGCAGCAGGTATTATACTTGCAATCTATTCTTTTTGTTCTGCTTAATCAGCATGCTTAATCTGTGTTGAGTCTTAAACGGACTCAACTTAGAGTCCTACTCGTGATTGTGTTTTATGAGGTCGGTTTCCCGGACCATATAAGCAGACCATCGGCCACGCTAAAACGTACCAAAAATATCAACAACTAGAGTTTTGCCTCTGCTTACTGCTGCGCTGCTACCGCTAAGACTCCAGCCCGGTCGTTCGCGTGCACCTCCGACCGGACGAGCAGGTCTCCGGAACCTTTGTCTTTGTGATCCTGCAATGGGAGAAGGTGAGGACCATGTGTGGTTCGAGGACTGGTGGATGGTCGCTTCCTTGTGTGATGAGTGATTTACAACGTTGTGTGAACTGATTCTTGGCTAAGTATTTTAGGTGCAGGTTGCGGCTTGACTCGTGTTGGTGCAGGCGAAGAACAAGCGCGAAAGGTCGTTGCCGGTGAGGCCTCCAGGTGTGGAGAAGACAAGTAGGCTTTGTTCGAGGGACCCGGTGGCCAGTGGGGTCAAGTGCGTGCCGCATGGTGGCGTGAACAGCAAGATGAAGTCGTGGACGGTTTCTTGGTAGAGCCTCAAAACCAAGGGCGAGCCGGGACTACGTGGGAGCTGAGTCATGAGTGGAGATTGGCGGAGGCTACACCGAGTTCGCGGGGTTTGCAATGGTTCACCAGAAAACCACTGGGTTACTCGGTTGAGCCACAAAACCGAGGCCGAAGACTTGACGAAGAGGTGCGGCCACCCAGGCCGGTTCAACCGCCCAGGAGGGGCGGTCAGACCGCCTGGGGCCGGTCAGATCTCCCTGGCCGGTCTAACCGCCCAGGGGGGCGGTCTGACCGCCCTGGCCGCCGGCGTCAAGATGCTTTGAAGCGGAGGACACGCGTCGGGATCGCAAGGCTTGCGTCGAGGCTAAGCAGGTTGCGGTCGCCGGGCATCCGTCCGATGAAGAAATTCCGAAGATTGCCAAATCCACCCTTGAGGGGCTTGTATCCCTATTTATTAGGTCTTTTGGGTGCCTCCATATATACTCATTGAGTGGGTGGATGGCAGCCAACTCTTGGAACCCTAACTCATTTGTTTTTCCATTTTCGTTCTCCATTTTCCCTCGTTTTTCCTGGGACTAGCTTGAGAGCTTCATGTGAGATCTAGAGAGAGGGATGGATGTTTGGGTGGCAAGCTAGACCTTGTACGAACCTTCATGGCATGTATAGATGGTTCGGCGTTGTTCCTCAAGGTGGTTTTCCCGCTCTCTTTTGTGTTGATTTTCGAAGCTCTTTGTTGGTGGTGTTTTGAGGACGATTTCTTCGGGTTTTTGGTGGGTGTCACGTATGAGGTTCTTGTGCATCTTTGCCTGGTGACTTTGCCCCCAAATCTCTCTTGAATCGGACTCGATTTGGTGGTTTTTCGAGTTGGGCGAGTTCTTGACCTAGAGAGGTGATTTCGTCAATTCCTCTTGATTGTGAGCGTTTCGGGTCAGTTCCTTTGAGGTAGAGGTTGCCCAGGAGGTAACCCAGCTAATCCCGAAGTTTCGCTGCTATCTGTTGAGTGATTCGGGAGATCGGGCGCGAGGAAGTTAGGGTTTGACCCGCGGGCTGTTTTTCTGGAAGAGGCGGTCTAACCGCCTAGGGGGGGCGGTCTAACCACCCTGGGTGTTTTCGGTGTCGAAGTTTTTGTTTCGCCGGATTTTCCTCTCGTGAGTTTGTTCGCTTTGATCGGAGGAGCGTCCGGGTGAAATTTCGGGTCGTTCTCGTCTTTGTTTGCTAAGTGTTCTTGGTTGGAGTTCGTTGCTGGGTACAGGAGGTTAGACCGCCCCTGTTAGCCGGTCTAACCGCCCCTAGGCCCCTGGGTGGAGTTTTGGTTTTCGCCAAGATTTTCTAGTAGCTAGCATGGCCTTGACCAGAGATCTTTGTTGGTGAAACCGTGGTGCGTTTTGGTGCTCGGAAGAGGTGTTTCGGAGGATTTCTTGGTTGAGGCGGTCTAATCGCCCCCTAATCCCGGTCTAACCGCCCCCCTCTGGACAGCCGACTTTCGAGGTGTTTCCACTGTCGTGGGTGCGTGTGTGGTGAGGTTGCTGGTAGAGTTTGTTCCTAGGACCAGTAGCACTCCAGTGGCTACGTGGTGTTGGCAAACAGAAGGTAGAAGTGCGGAGCGTGTGATTTTGGTGGTCCGACCGAGCGGGTTCATCTTGTCGGAGTTTCAATCTCCTTCGAGAAGAATTTTTATCGGCTCCCATTCACTCCCCCCCTCCCTGGTCGCCTAATCGGTCCTTCAAGTGGTATCAGAGTCAGTTCGGGTCTTTGTTGACTCTAACCAGTCTAAGATCCAAGGATGGCATACTAGGAACGGGGCTCGGGTCCTCCACACTTCGATGGCGAGAACTACCAGATGTGGAGTAAGCGGATGGGTGCGTTCCTCCGCGGAAAGGGTCAGATTTTTTGGGATGTCACGGTGGACACAGGCTATGTCCAGCCGATGGACTTCCTCCCTCCAGGATCGAGGGACAGATTCGACGCCAACAATAAGGTGGTCGACTACTTGTTTCGTGCTTTGTGTCAGCCTGAGTTCGATCGGGTGCACACCGAGCTCTTGGCTTGTAGGATTTGGACGGTGCTGAAGGAGGCTCGTGTTGGGAATGCCCAGGTTCAGGCACGGATGTATGCGACCTACCGGAGAGAGTACGAGAACTTCACTCATCTCCCCGGTGAGTCCATCGATGCTTTGTTTCAGAGGTTCACGGTGGTTGTGAACAATATGAGGACGTGTTCCCGTACGATGATCATGATAGAGCTGTCAAGCTCTTACACTCTTTGGATCGTACAATATGGGGCGGAAAGTTCGAGGCCATTGTGGAGGCGGAGAAGTATAACACTCTAACGGTGAACGAGCTGTTCTCGAAGCTCAAGTCAGCTGAGGTGGATAGGGGCATGACTGCCAAGCTCGAGGGTCCAACTGCTTCCCATAGTCTCGCCCTCGTTGGTAGTTCGAAAGGAAAGGCTAACACTAACCCATCCACCAGGATGTTCTCTTTTTCCTTTTTGATGTCTATGCCAGATGAGGAGTTCGATGTCCTTGGAGAGGACGAGCTGGCGCTGTTGACAAGGAGGTTCGAGAGGCTGCAGGAGAACCGGGTGAACATGAGGAGGAACACGAGGACATGCTTCCAGTGCAGCAAGCCGGGACACTTCATCGCCGAATGCCCAGAGAAGGTCGAGAACAAGGATGGCTACAAGCACAAGCCGAGGAACGATGGCAAGTACCGGTCGAGGCGTGACCACAAGAGCAAGCATAAGAACAAGTACAAGGACGAGCGACGATCGAGGAAGAAGGAGAGCCGAGGCAAGGCCCGAGCGATGGTTGGAGCGAGCGATGTAGACTCCAGTTCCTCATACTCCACCTCGAGCTCGAGCAGCAGTGAGGATGAAGGTGATCGTCGCAAGAACAAGAAGTCGTCCAAGAACCTGAGCGGGCTGAGCTGCTTCACGAGAGACGGCTTCTGCACCATGGCGCTGAGCTCCGGCAGCAAGAAGAGCATACAGAGTGACTCGGACTCTGAGTCTGATGACGAGGTGCGTGATGAGCTTCCCTTCTTGCGCCAGGAGAATGAACGGCTCGGTACTTTGCTTGATAATCGTGATGACATGCTTAGAGAGGCAAAGAAAATGAGAAAAGAGCTTAGGGCTTCACTCGAGGATGCTAGGACTAGAGTGGCTGAGCTAGAGACACAGGTGCTTGATAGCAAGCTTGAGATTGATTTTCCTAAGGCTAGCCCTGTTGTTTCGGATGAGGTTGATTGTGCTGATTGCTCCATATTTCTTGCTGATCTTGCTTTGTTTAAGGAGAAGCATGCCTCCAAGTGTGAGGAACTAGATGTGCTTAGGGTTGAAGTGGATGAGCTTAAGTCTAGATCTGCTTTGCTAGGTGCTTGCACTTCTTACCCTGTTTTGCATGCTAAGATCGACGAGATGCATGCCTACACTAGTTCTCTTGAGGCTCAATTGAAGGAACCCATGCCTACATCATGCTCTACCTGTGAAATGTATGCTTTGAAAAATTTGGAACTTGCACATTATGTTGATCGTTTGCAGGATGAGAATGATGACTTGAGAAAGTTGATGGGTTGGTTGTCTGGACATGAGCCTCAGTTGAGGATGATGATCGAGGCATTTAAGAGGCAGGATGGTGAGGGACTTGGAGCAAACAAGGTTGGTGAGGGAAGTGGAGAGAATATCCCAGAGCCACCAAAAACCCACCACAAGAATGATTTTCCCCCAAAACCTAACCATCTTAGGAACCGACTAGACACAACCCCAGCTCCACCCATATTTCCTACACCCACAAATGATCTCCAAAAGCCTATCAAGTTTGTGAGCACTTCCGGGAAAGTGTTCTTTAGGAAAGAGAGTGAGAAGGCTAGTGAGGAGAAACCGGTGGAGGAGTTGAGTGGAGAGAAACCAAGCGAGCAGCCCTAATCCAAGCCTAAACCTAAGCTTGTGAGGTTCCGTTGTGGCTATTGTGGGAAAGAGGGTCACAAGGATGAGTTTTGCTTCAAGAGGAAGCGAGAAGAGAGGACGGCAAAGGAGTGGGTGAACAAGGATAGCTACAACCCTTCCCATGGTGTACCTAAGCCTCGTATGCCACTGCCCAGGGGTAAAGATGTGGTGAGAAGTGTTCCGGCATGGGGAGATGCGAGTTCCCGCAGCCGAGGAGCAGTGGCTAGGGCGGTCAGACCGGCCTGGCTAGGGCGGTCAGACCGGCCCTACCCAGAGGGGGGCGGTTAGACCGGCCTGGCTAGGCGGTTCAACCGCCCCCCAGAATTCTGGGCGGAGTGGTTTTCGAGGTGGTGAGTTGAGAGGTTTCAGGTCTGGAGGTGGAGTTGCTGGTGGTTGGTCTGGAGAGACAGCAGGTGGTCAGGTTGCTAGGCACTCTACCCCTCGAGTTCACTTCGGGGATGGGAGGAGTCGTAGCTTTGAGAAGGAGAGGAGGGACGGTCCACGGGTTGTCTTCCGTGGCTTTGGTCCTCCTCCAGGCAGCGAGGGGTGGTTTCCTCGGAGTGGTTACCGAGGTGGTGTTCGTGGTGGTAGTTATGGTAGGAAAGATGGCTTGATGTGTGCTAACCCCACTTTCGAGCAAATGGCTCGGCACTGGTTTTACTCTTTTGGTACTAACCCCAGTGCTGAGTCATTTGTTCGCTCACGTGCTCATTTTTGAATTTCAGGTGGGAGACTTGAAGAACATTTGGTTGATTGACTCCGGTTGCTCGAGACATATGACCGGAGACAGGGGGTGGTTCTCAAGTATCGTCCCGGTGGTGACGAAGAGGTACATCACTTTTGGGGACAATGGGCGTGGGCGTGTGCTTTCAGAAGGTGAGATAAAAGTGAGTGACAAGATCACTCTGAGGCGTGTTGCTCTTGTTCAATCGCTGGGGTACAATTTGCTTTCTGTGTCCCAGTTGTTGGATGAGGGCTTTGAGGTGTTGTTTCGGCCAGGTGGTTCTCGGATTTTGGACTCTCGAGGGGACCTTGTTTGTATAGTCGTTCCCGAGGGTCAGGTGTTTTGTGCTGATTTTTCTCAGTCTTCGGGTGTGGAGCGTTGTTTCTTGGCTGGTTCTTCGAGTGAGTTGTGGAAGTGGCATAGGAAGTTGGGTCACTTGAGCTTTGACCTTTTGTCTCGCTTGAGTAAACTCAATTTGGTCCGAGGATTGCCATGGTTGATGCTTGAGAAAGAGTTGGTTTGTGCGCCGTGTAGGCATGCCAAGATGGTAGCCTCTTCTCACCCGCCTCTCACCGATGTGATGACTGAGTGTCCATGCGAGCTGCTCCATATGGACCTTGTTGGCCCAGCTCGTGTGTGATCTGCAGGTGGGAAGTGGTATGACCTTGTTGTGGTGGACGACTATTCTCGGTATGTGTGGGTGTTCTTTCTTGAGGATAAGGGGGAGACGTTTGGTTTTGTTTGAGATCTAGTCTTGAGGTTGAGGAACGAGAGGCACGGGGATGCCATACGAGCTATCCGCAGTGATAATGGCTCGGAATTCAGAAACTCTCATTTTGAAATCTTTTGCCATGACTTGGGTCTTGAGCACCAGTTTTCGAGTCCGTATTCGCCTCCCCAGAATGGTGTTGTGGAAAGGAAGAACAGGACCTTGTGCGAGATGGCTCGGACAATGCTTGATGAGCATAGGACTCCGAGGAGGTATTGGGCTGAGGCGGTGAATACCACGTGCTATGTGTCAAACAGGATCTACCTCAGAGTGCACAAGAAGAAAACATGCTATGAGTTGATGCATGGTCGCACACCCAAGGTGAGTCACTTCCATGTCTTTGGTTGCAAGTGTTTCATTCTGAAGAAAGGCAGGAAGTTGGATAAGTATGAGGCTAGGTCTGTCGATGGTATTTTCTTTGGTTATGCATCTCATTCTAGAGCATATCATGTGCTCAATCTTGAAACTAACCAAATCGTGGAGACTTGCGAGGTAACCTTCGACGAGACAGAGCCACGTAGTCAGCTTGTCTTTGAGTGTGCAGGTGATCATGAGCTTGGTGAGGAGATCTTTCAGGAGGAGGAGCATGAACACGGAGACGATGAGGATGGCGGTGCGGTGCCCCCGGCTGAACATGTACCCACTACTTCGACTACGGTGATGGACGGGCCCTCTACTACACCTACGACGACAAATCAAGAACGAGGAGAAGCTGATGTTGAGGGGGAGGTAGCATCGAGGTGAGAACCTCCCCGGTGAGTACAAGTGGATCACCCAGCTTCGAGGATCATCGGCGACATGAATGAACGCACTACACGATTGAGGGTTCGAAACAATTCCCATGTCGCTCATGCTGCGTTTGTTGCTACTTTTGAGCCCAGAGACATTGGACACGCACTATCTGATCACAATTGGGTTAATTCGATGCATGAGGAGTTGGAGAACTTTGAGAGGAATCAGGTTTGGGAGTTGGTTGACCCTCCCCCAGGGTGTAAGCCGATTGGTACAAAGTGGGTGTGGAAAAACAAAGAGGGAGAGAAAGGTGAGGTTGTGAGGAACAAGTCGAGGCTTGTGGCTCAGGGGTTCAGTCAGAAGGAGGGGATTGACTACGAGGAGACCTTTGCTCCCGTAGCCTGTTTGGAGGCGATAAGGATCCTTCTAGCCTTTTCCGTGGCTAAAGGGTTCAAGTTGCACCAAATGGATGTGAAGAGTGCTTTTTCTGAATGGTGTGTTGGAGGAAGAAGTGTATGTGAGGCAACCTCCGGGGTTTGAGAGTGAGAAGTACCCCCACCGGGTGTACAAGTTGAGGAAGGCACTGTATGGGTTGAAGCAGGAGCCTAGAGCTTGGTATGGTAGGTTGAGGGGGTTCTTGTTTGAGAGAGGTTTTGAGATGGGAAAGGTCGATCAGACCTTGTTTTTGCTGAGCCAGGGCAGAGATATCCTGATTGTGCAGGTGTACGTGGATGATATTGTCTTTGGTGGCTCGTCTAATTCTCTTGTTGCAAGGTTTGCAGATGATATGAGCAGGGAATTTGAGATGAGCATGATGGGCGAGTTGCAGTTCTTCCTCGGGCTACAAATCAAACAATCAAAGGAAGGAACATTTGTGCACCAGGCTAAGTACACCAAGGACATTGTGCGGAAGTTCAAGATGGAGGACTCCAAGGCTATGACGACGCCGATGAGTACGACTACAACTCTTGATGCGGACGAGGAAGGTGAACACGTGGACCAGAAGGAGTACTGGAGCATAATCGGGTCGCTCCTCTACTTGACGGCGATGAGGCCGGACATACAGTTCTCGGTGTGTCTGTGCGCTCGTTTTCAAGTGTCTCCGAGGACTTCGCATCGGCAAGCGGTGAAGCGAATTTTCAGGTACTTGCGTCACAGTCCCGACTTCGGCCTTTGGTACTCCGCGTCCTCTTCTTTGGCGCTTCATGGTTTTTCAGACGCGGATTTTGCCGGGTGTCGGTTGGATAGGAAGTCCACTTCTGGGACTTGCCAGTTTTTGGGTTCTTCTTTGGTGTCTTGGTTTTCCCGCAAACAGTCGAGTGTTTCTCAATCCACTACCGAGGCAGAGTATGTTGCCGCTGCCAGTTGTTGCTCTCAGCTCATTTGGATTTTATACACCATGAGTGACTTTGGTGAGGAGTATACCCATGTCCCACTTCAATGTGATAGCACCAGTGCCATAAGCGTTGCAAAGAACCCAGTGCTCCATTCCAAAACCAAGGACATAGAAGTGAGGTATCATTTTCTGAGAGACAACGTAGAGAAAGGGAAGATAGCTTTGATCCATGTACCCACACATGACCAACTAGCCGATATTTTCACCAAACCCCTAGATCAAGCAACTTTCACTCGTTTGCGGGGGGAGCTTGGTGTGTGTTTGGTTTCTTGAGTTGGGTGTGTGGGAGTTCCTTTGTAGCATATGTATTTTCCTTTGTGCATTTCTTGCATTTGGCATGGCATATGTAACCTGATGTATAGGCATCCTTGTATCTTAGATTGCATGCATTTTGTATCATATGCATTGGATAGGAAAAGCTTCTCCTATGTACATTGTTCACCATGGGATGCTATATATGTTTTTGTGAGCTTGTTTGGTATGCTATGGTTAGTTTGGCTTAGCTCTTGATGATCTTGTTGAATGATCCATGGTTGATGCCTATGTTTTTGAAAAATGTCACATATATGCTCTCTCATGTGTAAACGCCTTTATATGATCTTGACATGTTTTAGTGGATTTGCTATGCTTAATTTGTGATTGGATAGCTAGTTTATTGATCATATGGGGACAAAGGCTCATTTGCCATCATGAATGTTTAGCCCTCTTGCTTTATCTTATGGAGGGGCATAAGTTCCTTTTTGTCGCAAAGACATTTCATGTACCATTTATAAATCTGAAAATGAAATGAAAAATGCTTGGAAAATATGTTCCCATGTCATATGTGCTGAAATTAATTTGCTTTGGGTGCTAAACCGTTGCATGAAGCCTACCAATGAAGAGTCTCATACATAGAAGTAGGCACATGGCTCGGTGGCTTTGACATGACATGAGATGCTTGTGGGTGTTTGTGATGGTCTTATGATTAGAATGGCTGTCCTAGCATAAAGTTTGTGTGGCTTTGCCATTTTGACATGTTTTGCTCATGTTTAGGTTTTTGCTTGTGAGAGAGTAACTTTTCGCATAATTACTGAAATCCTTTTTAGCCTTGTCCAATGGCTGTGAAACTTGGTGATCACGTAGTTAAGGTCATTACGAACCTGTAGAGTATCTAACTTGCTCATTTGGACTTGTTTAGCTCCTTGTGATGAATTTTGTATATTTGAGAAGCTATATGTTGAAAGTTTTCGTATTTTGCCTTGATTCATGCATTGTCAACAAGGGGAAGAAGTTTGTGCATGCTTTGGGCACCTAGGAGTGTTTGGAAGGTGTTCCAATTGGTTCGGGCAAATTTTGAGCAGTTTGGTGTAGGGCGGGTCACATGGGGCGGTCTAACCGCCCTAGGCAGTCAGATGAGTGGTAGGCGGTCTAACCGCCTGGGGTAGGCGGTCTAACCGCCCTGGACAGAGTGAGCAGGTTTTTGCTCTTTGTTGCATTCCCATGTTGCATTGCTGCATTTGTTCAGGGGAGTGTGCTTTGGCTCAGGGGGAGCTTGCATATGTGCAGGGGGAGCTCTTTGTGGTGTTCGAGCTTCGCTTTGGTGGTTTGCGCTCTTTGCTTGAGTTTTGTCTCAGATGTGTCGAGCCGTTGCCCTTGCCTAAGGGGTCCGAGACTTGTCTTCTTCAAGTGATCTTGCTCTTTGCCTTTCTTTGGCTTTCGATCGCTTGTTGAGGTTTCTTTTTATTTGTTCTCTTTCTTTTCCTTTTCTCTTTGGTTACAAATCATGTGTGTTGTCAATGCACTCATCAACGGGGAGATTGAGGACCATGTGTGGTTCGAGGACCGGTGGATGGTCGCTTCCTTGTGTGATGAGTGATTGACAACGTTGTGTGGACTGATTCTTGGCTAAGTATTGTAGGTGCAGGTTGCGGCTTGACTCGTGTTGGTGCAGGTGAAGAACAAGCGCGAAAGGTCGTTGCTGGTGAGGCCTCCAGGTGTGGAGAAGACAAGTAGGCTTTGTTCGAGGGACCCGGTGGCCAGTGGGGTCAAGTGCGGGCCGCATGGTGGCATGAACAGCAAAATGAAGTCGTGGACGGTTTCTTGGTAGAGCCTCAAAACCAAGGGCGAGCCGGGACTACGTGGGAGCCGAGTCATGAGTGGAGATTGACGGAGGCTACACCGAGTTCGTGGGGTTTGAAGTGGTTCACCAGAAAACCACTGGGTTACTCGGTTGAGCCACAAAACCGAGGCCGAAGACTTGACGAGGAGGTGCGGCCACCCAGGCCGGTTCAACCGCCCGGAGGGCGGGCGGACCGCCCGGGGGCCGGTCAGATCTCCCTGGCCGGTCTAACTACCTAGGGGGGCGGACTGACCGCCCTGGCCGCCGGCGTCAAGATGCTTTGAAGGGGAGGACACGCGTCGGGATTGCAAGGCTTGCGTCGAGGCTAAGCAGGTTGCGGTCGCCGGGCATCCGTCCGATGAAGAAATTCCGAAGATTTCCAAATCCACCTTTGAGGGGCTTGTATCCCTATTTATTAGGTCTTTTGGGTGCCTCCATATATACTCATTGAGTGGGTGGATGGCAGCCAACTCTTGGAAGACTAGCTCATTTGTTTTTCCATTTTCATTCTCCATTTTCCCTAGTTTTTCCTAGGACTAGCTTGAGAGCTTCATGTGAGATCTAGAGAGAGGGATGGATGTTTGGTTGGCAAGATAGACCTTGTACGAACCTTCATGGTATGTATAGATGGTTCGACGTTGTTCCTCAAGGTGGTTTTCCCGCTCTCTTTTGTGTTGATTTTCGGAGCTCTTTGTTGGCGGTGTTTTGAGGACGATTTCTTGGGATTTTGGTGGGTGTCACGTATGAGGTTCTTGTGCCTCTTTGGCTGGTGACTTTGCCCCCAAATCTCTCTTGAATCGGACTCGATTTGGGGGTTTTTCGAGTTGGGCGAGTTCTTGACCTAGAGAGGCGATTTCGTCGATTCTTCTTGATTGTGAGCGTTTTGGGTCGATTCCTTTGAGGTAGAGGTTGCCCAGGAGGTAACCCAGCTAATCCCAAAGTTTCGCTGCAATCCGTGGAGCGATTCGGGAGATCGGGCGCGAGGAAGTTAGGGTTTGACCCGCGGGCTGTTTTTCTGGAAGAGGCGATCTAACCGCCTGGGGGGCGGTCTAACCGCCCTGGGTGTTTCCAGGTCGAAGTTTTGTTTCACCGTATATTCCTCTGTGAGTTTGTTCGCTTTGATCAGAGGAGCGTCTGGGTGAAATTTCGGGTCGTTCTCGTGCTATTTGCTAAGTGTTCTTGGTTGGAGTTCGTTGCTGGGTACAGGAGGCTAGACCGCCCCTGGTAGCCAGTCTAACCGCCCCTAGGCCCCTGGGTGGAGTTTTGGTTTTCGCCAAGATTTTCTGGTAGCTAGCATGGCCTTGACCAGAGATCTTTGTTGGTGAAACCGTGGTGCGTTTTGGTGCTCGGAAGAGGTGTTTCGGAGGATTTCCTGGTTACCAGGTGGAGGCGGTCTAAGCGCCCCCTATACCCGGTCTAACCGCCCCCTCTGGACAGCCGACTTTCGAGGTGTTTCCGCTGTCGTGGGTGCATGTGTGGTGAGGTTGCTGGTAGAGTTTGTTCCTAGGACCAGTAGCACCCATTGGCTAAGTGGTGCTGGCAAACGGAAGGTAGAAGTGCGGAGTGTGTGATTTTGGGGGTCCGACCGAGCGGGTTCATCTTGTCGGAGTTTCAATCTCCTTTGAGAAGAATTTTTATTGGCTCCCATTCACTCCCCCCTCCCTGGTCGCCTAATCGGTCATTCAGAAGGCGAATAAGGTTTTTGGGAAGAACTTTTCGCGCGATTGCTCCCAAAACTTCGTCACGGCTCGTCTTCCAACAAGATCCAGGGGCGCTGTGTCCCGACATCATCTTCGTCAGGCTAATCGAAGTCTTCCGCTACCGTTGACCGACGACAGTGACAGCGACAAGGACGATCTCAGCTACGCTTTCGATAATCTCTCCATCACGCTGTCATCTACATCTACTAGCAGCAGGTATTATACTTGCAATCTATTGATTTTGTTCTGCTTAATCAGCATGCTTAATCTGTGCTGAGTCCTAAACGGACTCAACTTAGAGTCCTACTCGTGATTGTGTTTCATGAGGTCGGTTTCGCGGACTATATAAGCAGACAACCGGCCATGCTAAACGTACCAAAAAAATCAATAACTAGAGTTTTGCCTCTGCTTACTGCTGCACTGCTGCCGCTAAGACTCCATCCCGGTCCTTCGCGTGCACCTGCGACCGGACGAGCAGGTCGCCGGAACCTTCGTCTTTGTGATCCTGCAGTGGGAGAAGCCGAATAAGGTTTTTGGCAAGCACTTTTCGCGTGACTGCTCCTGAAACTTCATCACGTCTCGTCTTCCGATAAGATCCAGGGGCGCTGCGTCCCGGCGTCATCTTCGTCGGGCTAATCAAAGTCTTCTGCTGCCGTTGATCGACGACAGTGACAGCGACCAGGACGATCTCAGCTACGATTTCGTGAATCTCTTAATCACACTGTCATCTACATCTACTAGCAGCATGTATTATACTTGCAATCTATTCTTTTTGTTCAGCTTAATCAGCATGTTTAATCTGTGTTGAGTCCTAAACGGACTCAACTTAGAGTCCTACACGTGATTGTGTTTCGTGAGGTCAGTTTCCCGGTCTATATAAGCATACCACCGGCCACGCTAAAACGTACCAAAAAAATCAACAACTAGAGTTTTGCCTCTGCTTACTGCTGCGCTGCTACCGCTAGGACTCCAGCCCGGTCATTCGCGTGCACCTGCGACCGAACGAGCGGGTCTCCGAAACCTTCGTCTTTGTGGTCCTGCAACGAGAGAAGGAAAATAAGGTTTTTGGGAAGGGCTTTTCGCGCGACTGCTCTCAAAACTTCGTCACGGCTCATCTTCCAACAAGATCTAGGGGCGCTGCGTCCTGGCGTCATCTTCGTCGGGCTAATCGAAGTCTTCCGCTGCCATTGATCGACGACAGTGACAGTGACCAAGATGATCTCAGCTTCGCTTTCGAGAATCTCTCCATCACACTATCATCTACATCTACTTGCGCAGGTATTATACTTGCAATCTATTCTCTTTGTTCTCGCTTAGTCAACATGTTTAATTTGTGCCGAGTCCTAAACGGACTCAACTTAGAGTCCTACTCGTGATTGTGTTTCATGAGGTCGGTTTCCCGGACCGTACAAGCGCACAAACGGCCATGCTAAAACGTACAAAAAAATCAACAACTAGAGTTTTGCCTCCTCGCTTACCGCTCGCGTCGCTACCGCTAAGACTCCAGCCCGCTCGTTGGCGTGCACCTGCGACCGGACGAGCAGGTCTCCGGAATCTTTGTCTTTCTGATCCTGCACAGGGAGAAGGCGAATAAGGTTTTTGGGAAGGGCTTTTCGCGCGACTGCTCTCAAAACTTCGTCACGGCTCATCTTCCGACAAGATCCAGGGGCGTTGCGTCCCGGCGTCATCTTTGTCGGGCTAATCGAAGTCTTCCGCTGCCGTTGATCGACGACAAGGACAGGCCGACCGGACGATCTCGCCTACGCTTTCGAGAATCTCTCCATCACGCTTTCATCTACATCTACCGGCAGCAGTATTATACTTGCAATCTACTATTTTAGTTCTCGCTTAATCAACATGCTTAATCTATGTCGAGTCCTAAACGGACTCAACTTAGAGTCCTACTCGTGATTGTGTTTCATGAGGTCGGTTTCCGGACTATATAAGCAGACCACCGGCCACGCTAAAACGTACCAAAAAAAATCAACAACTTGAGTTTTGCTCGCTTACCGCCGCGTCGCTACCGCTAAGACTCCAGCCCGGTCATTCGTGTGAACTCGCGACCGGACGAGCGGTGTCTCCCGAACCTTTGTCTTTGTGATCCCGCAACGGGAGAAGGTGAACAAGGTTTTTGGGAAGGGCTTTTCACGCGACTAGTCCCAAAACTTCGTCACGGCTCGTCTTCCAACAAGATCCGGGGCGCCGCGTCCCGCGTCATCTTCGTTGGGCTAATCGAAGTCTTCCACCGGCACCGATCGACGACGCCACAGGAACCAGGATGATCTCAGCTTCGCTTTGGAGAATCTCTCCAACACATTGTCATCTACATCTACTAGCAGCAGGTATTATACTTGCAATCTATTCTCTTTGATCTGCTTAATCAGCTTGTTTAATCTGTGTTGAGTCCTAAATGGACTCAACCTAGAGTCCTACTCGTGATTGTGTTTCGTGAGGTCGGTTTCCTGGACTATACAAGCAGACAACCGGCCATGCTAAAACATACAAAAAAATCAACAACTAGAGTTTTGCCTCTGCTTACCGCCGCGCTCGCTACCGCTAAGACTCCGCCCCCGCCGTTGGCGTGCACCGCGACCGACGAGCGGTGTCTCCGAATCTTCATCTTTCCGATCCCCGCACAGGGAAAAGGCGAATAAGGTTTTTGGGAAGGGCTTTTCGCGCGATCGCTCCCAAAACTTCGTCACGGCTCGTCTTCCGACAAGATCCAGGGGCGTTGCGTCCCGACGTCATCTTCGTCGGGCTAATCGAACTCTTGACACGACCAAGACGATCTCGCCTTCGAATTCGAGAATCTCTCCATCACACTGTCATCTACATCTACTAGCAGCAAGTATTATACTTGCAATCTAGTCTTTTTGTTCTGCTTAAACAGCATGCTTAATCTGTGCTGAGTCCTAAACGGACTCAACTTAGTGTCCTACTCGTGATTGTGTTTCATGAGGTCGGTTTCCCGGACTATATAAGCAGACCACCGGCCACGCAAAAACGTACCAAAAAAATCAACAACTAGAGTTTTGCCTCTGCTTACTGCTGCGCTGCTACCGCTAAGACTCCAGCCCGGTCGTTCGCGTGCACCTGCAACCAGTCGAGTAGTGTCTCCGAACCTTCATCTCTGTGATCCTGCAACGGGAGAAGGCGAATGAGGTTTTTGGGAAGGGCTTTTCGCGCGACTGCTCCCAAAACTTCGTCACGGCTCGTCTTCCAACAAGATCCAGGGGCGCTGCGTCCCGGCGTCATCTTCGTCGGGCTAATCGAAGTCTTCCACTGCCATTGATCGACGACAGTACACAACAACCAGATGATCTCAGCTTCGCTTTCGAGAATCTCTCTATCACACTCGTCATCTACATCTACTAGCAACAGTATTATACTTGCAATCTATTCTCTTTGTTCGCTTAATCAAGATGTTTAATCCTGTGCGAGTCCTAAACGGACTCAACTTAGAGTCCTACTCGTGATTGTGTTTCATGAGGTCGGTTTCCTGGACTATACAAGCAGACAACCGGCCATGCTAAAACATACAAAAAAATCAACAACTAGAGTTTTGCCTCTGCTTACTGCTGCGCTGCTACCGCAAAGACTCCAGCCCGCTCGTTGGCGTGCACCTGTGATCGGACGAGCAGGTCTCCGGAATCTTCGTCTTTCTGATCCTGCACAGGGAGAAGGCGAATAAGGTTTTTGGGAAGGGCTTTTCGCGTGACTGCTCCCAAAACTTCGTCACGGCTCATCTTCCAACAAGATCTAGGGGCGCTGCGTCCCGGCGTCATCTTCGTCGGGCTAATCGAAGTCTTCCGCTGCCATTGATCGACGACAGTGACAGCGACCAGGATGATCTCAGCTTCGCTTTCGAGAATCTCTCCATCACACTGTCATCTACATCTACTAGCAGCAGGTATTATACTTGCAATCTATTCTCTTTGTTCTGCTTAGTCAGCATGTTTAATTTGTCGCTGAGTCCTAAACGGACTCAACTTAGAGTCCTACTCGTGATTGTGTTTCATGAGGTCGGTTTCCTGGACTGTACAAGCACACAAACGGCCATGCTAAAACGTACAAAAAAATCAACAACTAGAGTTTTGCCTCTCGCTACTCGCCGCGCTCGCTACCGCTAAGACTCCAACCCGCTCGTTGGCGTGCACCTGCGACCGGACGAGCAGGTCTCCGGAATCTTCGTCTTTCGATCCCGCACGGGAGAAGGCGAATAAGGTTTTTGGGAAGGGCTTTTCGCGCGATCGCTCCCAAAACTTCGTCACGACTCGTCTTCCGACAAGATCCCGGGGCGTTGCGTCCCGACGTCATCTTCGTCGGGCTAATCGAAGTCTTCCGCCGCCGTTGATCGACGACGGTGACAGCGACCAGACGATCTCGGCTACTCTTTCGAGAATCTCTCCATCACGCTTTCATCTACATCTACCGGCGGCGAGGTATTATACTTGCAATCTACTATTTTAGTTCTGCTTAATCAACATGCTTAATCTATGCTGAGTCCTAAACGGACTCAACTTAGAGTCCTACTCGTGATTGTGTTTCATGAGGTCGGTTTCCTGGACTATATAAGCAGACCACCGGCCACGCTAAAACGTACCAAAAAAAATCAACAACTTGAGTTTTGCCCTGCTTACTGCTGCGCTGCTACCGCTAAGACTCCAGCCCGGTCATTCGTGTGCACCTGCGACCGGACGAGCAGGTCTCCGAACCTTTGTCTTTGTGATCCTGCAACGGGAGAAGGTGAATAAGGTTTTTGGGAAGGGCTTTTCGCGCGACTAGTCCCAAAACTTCGTCACGGCTCGTCTTCGAACAAGATCCAGGGGCGCTCGCGTCCCGCGTCATCTTCGTTGGGCTAATCGAAGTCTTCCACCGGCATTGATCGACGACAGTCACAAGAACCGTGATGATCTCGGCCTTCGCTTTCGAGAATCTCTCCATCACATTGTCATCTACATCTACTAGCAGAGGTATTATACTTTCAATCTATTCTCTTTGTTCCGCTTAATCGGCTTGTTTAATCCGTGTTGAGTCCTAAACGGACTCAACTTAGAGTCCTACTCGTGATTGTGTTTCATGAGGCTCGGTTTCCGGACTATACAAGCGACAACCGGCCATGCTAAAACATACAAAAAAATCAACAACTAGAGTTTTGCCTCTCGCTTACCGCCGCGCCGCTACCGCTAAGACTCCGGCCCCCGCTCGTTGGCGTGCACCCGCGACCGGACGAGCAGGTCTCCGGAATCTTCGTCTTTTCGATCCCGCACAGGGAAAAGGCGAATAAGGTTTTTGGGAAGGGCTTTTCGCGCGATCGCTCCCAAAACTTCGTTACGGCTCGTCTTCCGACAAGATCCGGGGGCGTTGCGTCCCGACGTCATCTTCGTCGGGCTAATCGAACTCTTGACAAGCCGACCGGACGATCTCGGCTTCGAATTTGAGAATCTCTCCATCACGCTCGTCATCTACATCTACTAGCAAGCAGGTATTATACTTGCAATCTAGTCTTTTTGTTCTCCGCTTAATTAGCATGCTTAATCCGTGGTTGAGTCCTAAACGGACTCAACTTAGAGTCCTACTCATGATTGTGTTTCATGAGGTCGGTTTCCCGGACTATATAAGGACCACCGGCCACGCTAAAACTTACCAAAAAAATCAACCACTAGAGTTTTGCCTCTGCTTACTGCTGCGCGGATACCGCTAAAACTCCAGCCCGGTCGTTCGCGTGCACCTGCGACCAGACGAGCAGGTCTCCGGAACCTTTGTCTTTGTGATCCTGCAACGGGAGAAGGCGAATAAGGTTTTTGGGAAGGGCTTTTCGCGCGACTGCTCCCAAAACTTCGTCACGGCTCGTCTTCCAACAAGATCCAGGGGCGCTGCGTCCCGGCGTCATCTTCGTCGGGCTAATCGAAGTCTTCCACTGCCATTGATCGACGACACTCACAACAACCAGGATGATCTCGGCTTCGCTTTCGAGAATCTCTCCATCACACTTGTCATCTACATCTACTAGCGGCAGGTATTATACTTGCAATCTATTCTCTTTGTTCACGCTTAATCAAAGATGTTTAATCTGTGCCGAGTCCTAAACGGACTCAACTTAGAGTCCTACTCGTGATTGTGTTTCATGAGGTCGGTTTCTGGATTATACAATCGGACAACCGGCCATGCTAAAACATACAAAAAAATCAACAACTAGAGTTTTGCCTCGCTTATCGCCGCGCTCGCTACCGCAAAGACTCCGGCCCGCTCGTTGGCGTGCACCTCGTGACCGGACGAGCAGGTCTCCGGAATCTTCGTCTTTCGATCCCCGCACGGGGAGAAGGCGAATAAGGTTTTTGGGAAGGGCTTTTCGCGCGACTGCTCTCAAAACTTCGTCACGGCTCATCTTCCAACAAGATCTAGGGGCGCTGCGTCCTGGCGTCATCTTCGTCGGGCTAATCGAAGTCTTCCGCTGCCATTGATCGACGACAGTGACAGTGACCAAGATGATCTCAGCTTCGCTTTCGAGAATCTCTCCATCACACTATCATCTACATCTACTAGCAGCAGGTATTATACTTGCAATCTATTCTCTTTGTTCTGCTTAGTCAACATGTTTAATTTGTGCTGAGTCCTAAACGGACTCAACTTAGAGTCCTACTCGTGATTGTGTTTCATGAGGTCGGTTTCCTGGACTGTACAAGCACACAAACGGCCATGCTAAAACGTACAAAAAAATCAACAACTAGAGTTTTGCCTCTGCTTACTGCTGCGCTGCTACCGCTAAGACTCCAACCCGCTCGTTGGTGTGCACCTGCGACCGGACGAGCAGGTCTCCGGAATCTTCGTCTTTCTGATCCTGCACAGGGAGAAGGCGAATAAGGTTTTTGGGAAGGGCTTTTCGCGCGACTGCTCCCAAAACTTCGTCACGGCTCGTCTTCCGACAAGATCCTGGGGCGTTGCGTCCCGGCGTCATCTTCGTCGGGCTAATCGAAGTCTTCCGCTGCCGTTGATCGACGACAGTGACAGCGACCAGGACGATCTCAGCTACGCTTTCGAGAATCTCTCCATCACGCTTTCATCTACATCTACTGGCAGCAGGTATTATACTTGCAATCTACTATTTTAGTTCTGCTTAATCAACATGCTTAATCTATGCTGAGTCCTAAACGGACTCAACTTAGAGTCCTACTCGTGATTGTGTTTCATGAGGTCGGTTTCCCGGACTATATAAGCAGACCACCGGCCACGCTAAAACGTACCAAAAAAATTAACAACTTGAGTTTTGCCCTGCTTACTGCTGCGCTGCTACCGCTAAGACTCCAGCCCGGTCATTCGTGTGCACCTGCGACCGGACGAGCAGGTCTCCGGAACCTTTGTCTTTGTGATCCTGCAACGGGAGAAGGCGAATAAGGTTTTTGGGAAGGGCGTTTCGCGCGACTACTCCCAAAACTTCGTCACGGCTCGTCTTCCAACAAGATCCAGGGGCGCTGCGTCCCGGCGTCATCTTCGTTGGGCTAATCGAAGTCTTCCACTGGCATTGATCGACGACAGTCACAGCAACCAGGATGATCTCAGCTTCGCTTTCGAGAATCTCTCCATCACACTGACATCTACATCCACTAGCAGCAGGTATTATACTTGCAATCTATTCTCTTTGTTCTGCTTAATCAGCTTGTTTAATCTGTGTCGAGTCCTAAACGGACTCAACTTAGAGTCCTACTCGTGATTGTGTTTCATGAGGTCGGTTTCCTGGACTATACAAGCAGACAACCGGCC
Source organism: Cenchrus americanus (assembly GCA_947561735.1). NCBI lineage: Eukaryota > Viridiplantae > Streptophyta > Magnoliopsida > Poales > Poaceae > Cenchrus > Cenchrus americanus. The sequence continues at coordinate 28,933,985 of OX387243.1, forward strand.
ATGCTAAAACATACAAAAAAAATCAACAACTAGAGTTTTGCCTCTGCTTACTGCTGCGTCGCTACCGCTAAGACTCCGGCCCCGCTCGTTGGCGTGCACCGCGACCGGACGAGCAGGTCTCCGGAATCTTCGTCTTTCGATCCCGCACAGGAAAAGGCGAATAAGGTTTTTGGGAAGGGCTTTTCGCGCGACTGCTCCCAAAACTTCGTCACGGCTCGTCTTCCGACAAGATCCAGGGGCGTTGCGTCCCGACGTCATCTTCGTCGGGCTAATCGAACTCTTGACAGCGACCAGGACAATCTCAGCTTCGAATTCGAGAATCTCTCCATCACGCTGTCATCTACATCTACTAGCAGCAGGTATTATACTTGCAATCTAGTATTTTTGTTTTGCTTAATTAGCATGCTTAATCTGTGCTGAGTCCTAAACGGACTCAACTTAGAGTCCTACTCGTGATTGTGTTTCATGAGGTCGGTTTCCCGGACTATATAAGCAGACCACCGGCCACGCTAAAACGTACCAAAAAAATCAACAACTAGAGTTTTGCCTCTCGCTATCGCTGCGCGGATACCGCTAAAACTCCCGCCCCCGGTCGTTCGCGTGCACCTGCGACCAGACGAGCAGGTCTCCAGAACCTTCGTCTTTGTGATCCCGCAACAGGAGAAGGCGAATAAGGTTTTTGGGAAGGGTTTTTCGCGCGACTGTTCCCAAAACTTCGTCATGGCTCGTCTTTCGACAAGATCCAGGGGCGTTGCGTCCCGGCGTCATCTTCGTCGGGCTAATCGAAGTCTTCCACTGGCATTGATCGACGACAGGTCACAACAACCAGATGATCTCGGCTTCGCTTTCGAGAATCTCTCCATCACACCGTCATCTACATCTACTAGCAGCAGTATTATACTTGCAATCTATTCTCTTTGTTCTCGCTTAATCAGGCATGTTTAATCTGTGGCCGAGTCCTAAACGGACTCAACTTAGAGTCCTACTCGTGATTGTGTTTCATGAGGTCGGTTTCCTGGATTATACAATCGTACAACCGGCCATGCTAAAACATACAAAAAAAATCAACAACTAGAGTTTTGCCTCTCGCTTACCGCCGCGTCGCTACCGCAAAGACTCCAGCCCCGCTCGTTGGCGTGCACTCGTGGACCGGACGAGCAGGTCTCCGGAATCTTCGTCTTTCCGATCCCCGCACAGGGAGAAGGCGAATAAGGTTTTTGGGAAGGGCTTTTCGCGTGATCGCTCCCAAAACTTCGTCACGGCTCATCTTCCAACAAGATCTAGGGGCGCTGCGTCCTGGCGTCATCTTCGTCGGGCTAATCGAAGTCTTCCGCTGCCATTGATCGACGACAGTGACAGCGACCAAGATGATCTCAGCTTCGCTTTCGAGAATCTCTCCATCACACTATCATCTACATCTACTAGCAGCAGGTATTATACTTGCAATCTATTCTCTTTGTTCGCTTTAGTCAACATGTTTAATTTGTGCTGAGTCCTAAACGGACTCAACTTAGAGTCCTACTCGTGATTGTGTTTCATGAGGTCGGTTTCCTGGACTGTACAAGCACACAAACGGCCATGCTAAAACGTACAAAAAAATCAACAACTAGAGTTTTGCCTCTCGCTTATCGCCGCGCTCGCTACCGCTAAGACTCCAACCCGCTCGTTGGCGTGCACCCGCGACCGACGAGCGGGTCTCCGAATCTTCGTCTTTCCGATCCCCGCACAGGGAGAAGGTGAATAAGGTTTTTGGGAAGGGCTTTTCGCGCGACCGCTCCCAAAACTTCATCACGGCTCGTCTTCCGACAAGATCCCGGGGCGTTGCGTCCCGACGTCATCTTCGTCGGGCTAATCGAAGTCTTCCGCCGCCGTTGATCGACGACAAAGTGACAAACCGACCGAGACGATCTCGCCTACGCTTTCGAGAATCTCTCCATCACGCTTTCATCTACATCTACCGGCAGAGTATTATACTTGCAATCTACTATTTTAGTTCCGCTTAATCAACATGCTTAATCTATGCCGAGTCCTAAACGGACTCAACTTAGAGTCCTACTCGTGATTGTGTTTCATGAGGTCGGTTTCCGGACTATATATAGGCACCACCGGCCACGCTAAAACGTACCAAAAAAAAATTAACAACTTGAGTTTTGCCCTGCTTACTGCTGCGCTGCTACCGCTAAGACTCCAGCCCGGTCATTCGTGTGCACCTGCGACAGGACGAGCAGGTCTGCGGAACCTTTGTCTTTGTGATCCTGCAACGGGAGAAGGCGAATAAGGTTTTTGGGAAGGGCTTTTCGTGCGACTACTCCCAAAACTTCGTCACGGCTCGTCTTCCAACAAGATCCAGGGGCGCTGCGTCCCGGCGTCATCTTCGTTGGGCTAATCGAAGTCTTCCACTGGCATTGATCGACGACAGTCACAAAGAACCAGATGATCTCGCCTTCGCTTTCGAGAATCTCTCCATCACATTGTCATCTACATCTACTAGCAAAGCAGTATTATACTTTCAATCTATTCTCTTTGTTCTCGCTTTAATCAGCTTGTTTAATCCGTGTTGAGTCCTAAACGGACTCAACTTAGAGTCCTACTCGTGATTGTGTTTCATGAGGTCGGTTTCCGGACTATACAAGCGCGTACAACCGGCCATGCTAAAACATACAAAAAAAAATCAACAACTAGAGTTTTGCCTCTGCTTACTGCCGCGCTGCTACCGCTAAGACTCCAGCCCCGCTCGTTGGCGTGCACCTGCGACCGGACGAGCAGTCTCCGGAATCTTCGTCTTTCGATCCTGCACAGGGAAAAGGCGAATAAGGTTTTTGGGAAGGGCTTTTCGCGCGACTGCTCCCAAAACTTCGTCACGGCTCGTCTTCCAACAAGATCCAGGGGCGTTGCGTCCCGACGTCATCTTCGTCGGGCTAATCGAACTCTTGACAGCGACCAGGACGATCTCAGCTTCGAATTCGAGAATCTCTCCATCACGCTGTCATCTAGATCTACTAGCAGCAGGTATTATACTTGCAATCTAGTCTTTTTGTTCTGCTTAATTAGCATGCTTAATCTGTGCTGAGTCCTAAACAGACTCAACTTAGAGTCCTACTCATGATTGTGTTTCATGAGGTCGGTTTCCCGGACTATATAAGCAGACCACCGGCCACGCTAAAACTTACCAAAAAAATCAACCACTAGAGTTTTGCCTCTCGCTATCGCCGCGCGGATACCGCTAAAACCCAGCCCCCGGCCGTTCGCGTGCACCTGCGACCGGACGAGCAGGTCTCCGGAACCTTTGTCTTTGTGATCCTGCAACGGGAGAAGGCGAATAAGGTTTTTGGGAAGGGCTTTTCGCGCGACTGCTCCCAAAACTTCGTCACGGCTCGTCTTCCAACAAGATCCAGGGGCGCTGCGTCCCGGCGTCATCTTCGTCGGGCTAATCGAAGTCTTCCACTGGCATTGATCGACGACGCTCACAACAACCAGATGATCTCGCCTTCGCTTTCGAGAATCTCTCCATCACACTATCATCTACATCTACTAGCAGTATTACACTTGCAATCTATTCTCTTTGTTCTCGCTTTAATCAAGATGTTTAATCCGTGCTGAGTCCTAAACGGACTCAACTTAGAGTCCTACTCGTGATTGTGTTTCATGAGGTCGGTTTCCGGACTATACAAGCGGACAACCGGCCATGCTAAAACATACAAAAAAAATCAACAACTAGAGTTTTGCCTCTCGCTTACCGCCGCGCGCGCTACCGCAAAGACTCCGCCCCGCTCGTTGGCGTGCACCCGTGACCGACGAGCATGTCTCCGGAATCTTCGTCTTTCCGATCCCCGCACAGGGAGAAGGCGAATAAGGTTTTTGGGAAGGGCTTTTCGCGTGATCGCTCCCAAAACTTCGTCACGGCTCATCTTCCAACAAGATCTAGGGGCGCCGCGTCCCGGCGTCATCTTCGTCGGGCCAATCGAAGTCTTCCGCTGCCATTGATCGACGACGATGACGGTGACCAAGATGATCTCGGCTTCGCTTTCGAGAATCTCTCCATCACACTATCATCTACATCTACTAGCAAACAGGGTATTATACTTGCAATCTATTCTCTTTGTTCTCGCTTAGTCAACATGTTTAATTTGTGTCGAGTCCTAAACGGACTCAACTTAGAGTCCTACTCGTGATTGTGTTTCATGAGGTCGGTTTCCGGATTGTACAAGCACACAACCGGCCATGCTAAAACATACAAAAAAATCAACAACTAGAGTTTTGCCTCTGCTTACTACTGCGCTGCTCCCGCTAAGACTCCAGCCCGCTCGTTGGCGTGCACCTGCGACCGGACAAGCAGGTCTCCAGAATCTTCGTCTTTCTGATCCTGCACAGGGAGAAGGCGAATAAGGTTTTTGGGAAGGGCTTTTCGCGCGACTGCTCCCAAAACTTCGTCACGGCTCGTCTTCCGACAAGATCCAGGGGCGCTGCGTCCCGGCGTCATCTTCGTCGGGCTAATCGAAGTCTTCCGCTGCCGTTGATCGACGACAAGGACCGGGGCCGACCAGACGATCTCGCCTACGCTTTCGAGAATCTCTCCATCACTCTTTCATCTACATCTACCGGCAAAGTATTATACTTGCAATCTACTATTTTAGTTCTCGCTTAATCAACATGCTTAATCTATGCCGAGTCCTAAACGGACTCAACTTAGAGTCCTACTCGTGATTGTGTTTCATGAGGTCGGTTTCCGGACTATATAAGCGGACCACCGGCCACGCTAAAACGTACCAAAAAAAAAATCATCAACTTGAGTTTTGCCCCTCGCTTACCGCCGCGCTCGCTACCGCTAAGACTCCAGCCCCGGTCATTCGTGTGCACCGCGACCGGACGAGCGAGTCTCCGGAACCTTTGTCTTTGTGATCCCGCAACGGGAGAAGGTGAATAAGGTTTTTGGGAAGGGGCTTTTCGCGCGACTAGTCCCAAAACTTCGTCACGGCTCGTCTTCGAACAAGATCCGGGGGCGCTCGCGTCCCGCGTCATCTTCGTTGGGCTAATCGAAGTCTTCCACCGGCATTGATCGACGACAACCACAAGAACCGGATGATCTCGCCTTTCGCTTTCGAGAATCTCTCCATCACATTGTCATCTACATCTACTAGCAGCAGGTATTATACTTTCAATCTATTCTCTTTGTTCTGCTTAATCAGCTTGTTTAATCTGTGTCGAGTCCTAAACGGACTCAACTTAGAGTCCTACTCGTGATTGTGTTTCATGAGGTCGGTTTCCTGGACTATACAAGCAGACAACCGGCCATGCTAAAACATACAAAAAAATCAACAACTAGAGTTTTGCCTCTGCTTACTGCTGCGCGCCGCTACCGCTAAGACTCCAGCCCGCTCGTTGGCGTGCACCTGCGACCGGACGAGCAGGTCTCCGGAATCTTCGTCTTTCCGATCCTGCACAGGGAAAAGGCGAATAAGGTTTTTGGGAAGGGCTTTTCGCGCGACTGCTCCCAAAACTTCGTCACGGCTCGTCTTCCGATAAGATCCGGGGGCGTTGCGTCCCGACGTCATCTTCGTCGGGCTAATCGAACTCTTGACAGCCGACCGGACGATCTCGGCCTTCGAATTCGAGAATCTCTCCATCACGCTGTCATCTACATCTACTAGCAGCAGGTATTATACTTGCAATCTAGTCTTTTTGTTCTCCGCTTTAATTAGCATGCTTAATCGTGTCGAGTCCTAAACGGACTCAACTTAGAGTCCTACTCATGATTGTGTTTCATGAGGTCGGTTTCCCGGACTATATAAGCAGACCACCGGCCACGCTAAAACTTACCAAAAAAATCAACCACTAGAGTTTTGCCTCTGCTTACTGCTGCGCGGATACCGCTAAAACTCCAGCCCGGTCGTTCGCGTGCACCTGCGACCGGACGAGCAGGTCTCCGGAACCTTCGTCTTTGTGATCCTGCAACGGGAGAAGGCGAATAAGGTTTTTGGGAAGGGCTTTTCGCGCGACTACTCCCAAAACTTCGTCACGGCTCGTCTTCCAACAAGATCCGGGGCGCCGCGTCCCGCCGTCATCTTCGTCGGGCTAATCGAAGTCTTCCACTGGCATTGATCGACGACAGTCACAACAACCAGATGATCTCAGCTTCGCTTTCGAGAATCTCTCCATCACACTGTCATCTACATCTACTAGCAGCAGGTATTATACTAGCAATCTATTCTCTTTGTTCTGCTTCATCAGCATGTTTCATCTGTGTTGAGTCCTAAACGGACTCAACTTAGAGTCCTACTCGTGATTGTGTTTCATGAGGTCGGTTTCCTAGACTATACAAGCAGACAACCGGCCATGCTAAAACATACAAAAAAATCAACAACTAGAGTTTTGCCTCTGCTTACTGCTGCGCTGCTACCGCAAAGACTCCAGCCCGCTCGTTGGCGTGCACCTGCGACCGGACGAGCAGGTCTCCGGAATCTTCGTCTTTCTGATCCTGCACAGGGAGAAGGCGAATAAGGTTTTTGGGAAGGGCTTTTCGCGTGACTGCTCTCAAAACTTCGTCACGGCTCATCTTCCAATAAGATCCAGGGGCGCTGCGTCCTGGCGTAATCTTCGTTGGGCTAATCGAAGTCTTCCGCTGCCATTGATCGACGACAATGTGACGTTGACCAAGATGATCTCGCCTTCGCTTTCGAGAATCTCTCCATCACACTATCATCTACATCTACTAGCAAGCAGTATTATACTTGCAATCTATTCTCTTTGTTCTGCTTTAGTCAACATGTTTAATTTGTGCTCGAGTCCTAAACGGACTCAACTTAGAGTCCTACTCGTGATTGTGTTTCATGAGGTCGGTTTCGGACCGTACAAGCACACAAACGGCCATGCTAAAACGTACAAAAAAATCAACAACTAGAGTTTTGCCTCTCGCTTACCGTCGCGTCGCTACCGCTAAGACTCCAACCCGCTCGTTGGCGTGCACCGCGACCGGACGAGCGGTGTCTCCGGAATCTTCGTCTTTTTGATCCCGCACAGGGAGAAGGCGAATAAGGTTTTTGGGAAGGGCTTTTCGCGCGATCGCTCCCAAAACTTCGTCACGGCTCGTCTTCCGACAAGATCCCGGGCGTTGCATCCCGACGTCATCTTCGTCGGGCTAATCGAAGTCTTCCGCCGCCGTTGATCGACGACGGTGACAGCGACCGGACGATCTCGGCTACGCTTTCGAGAATCTCTCCATCACGCTTTCATCTACATCTACCGGCACGGGTATTATACTTGCAATCTACTATTTTAGTTCTCGCTTTAATCAACATGCTTAATCTATGCGAGTCCTAAACGGACTCAACTTAGAGTCCTACTCGTGATTGTGTTTCATGAGGTCGGTTTCCTGGACTATATAAGCAGACCACCGGCCACGCTAAAACGTACCAAAAAAAATCAACAACTTGAGTTTTGCCCTGCTTACTGCTGCGCTGCTACCGCTAAGACTCCAGCCCGGTCATTCGTGTGCACCTGCGACCGGACGAGCAGGTCTCCGGAACCTTTGTCTTTGTGATCCTGCAACGGGAGAAGGTGAATAAGGTTTTTGGGAAGGGCTTTTCGCGCGACTAGTCCCAAAACTTCGTCACGGCTCGTCTTCCAACAAGATCCAGGGGCGCTGCGTCCCGGCGTCATCTTCGTTGGGCTAATCGAAGTCTTCCACCGGCATTGATCGACGACAAATCACAAAGAATCCGAGACGATCTCAGCTTCGCTTTCGAGAATCTCTCCATCACATTGTCATCTACATCTACTAGCAGCAGGTATTATACTTTCAATCTATTCTCTTTGTTCTGCTTAATCAGCTTGTTTAATCTGTGTCGAGTCCTAAACGGACTCAACTTAGAGTCCTACTCGTGATTGTGTTTCATGAGGTCGGTTTCCTGGACTATACAAGCAGACAACCGGCCATGCTAAAACATACAAAAAAATCAACAACTAGAGTTTTGCCTCTCGCTTATCGCCGCGTCGCTACCGCTAAGACTCCAGCCCGCTCGTTGGCGTGCACCTGCGACCGGACGAGCAGGTCTCCGGAATCTTCGTCTTTCTGATCCTGCACAGGGAAAAGGCGAATAAGGTTTTTGGGAAGGGCTTTTCGCGCGACTGCTCCCAAAACTTCGTCACGGCTCGTCTTCCGACAAGATCCAGGGGCGTTGCGTCCCGACGTCATCTTCGTCGGGCTAATCGAACTCTTGACAGCGACCAGGACAATCTCAGCTTCGAATTCGAGAATCTCTCCATCACGCTGTCATCTACATCTACTAGCAAAGCAGTATTATACTTGCAATCTAGTCTTTTTGTTCTCGCTTTAATTAGCATGCTTAATCCGTGCCGAGTCCTAAACGGACTCAACTTAGAGTCCTACTCATGATTGTGTTTCATGAGGTCGGTTTCCCGGACTATATAAGCAGACCACCGGCCACGCTAAAACGTACCAAAAAAATCAACAACTAGAGTTTTGCCTCTCGCTATCGCTGCGCGGATACCGCTAAAACTCCCGGCCCCGCCGTTCGCGTGCACCCGCGACCGCCGGACGAGCAGGTCTCCGGACCCTTCGTCTTTGTGATCCTGCAACGGGAGAAGGCGAATAAGGTTTTTGGAAGGGCTTTTCGCGCGACTGCTCCCAAAACTTCGTCACGGCTCGTCTTCCAACAAGATCCAGTGGGGCGCTCGCGTCCCGCTCATCTTCGTCGGGCTAATCGAAGTCTTCCACCGGCATTGATCGACGACGATCACAACAACCGGATGATCTCGGCTTCGCTTTCGAGAATCTCTCCATCACACTATCATCTACATCTACTAGCAGCAGTATTACACTTGCAATCTATTCTCTTTCGTTCCGCTTAATCAGCATGTTTAATCTGTGCTGAGTCCTAAACGGACTCAACTTAGAGTCCTACTCGTGATTGTGTTTCATGAGGTCGGTTTCCTGGACTATACAAGCAGACAACCGGCCATGCTAAAACATACAAAAAAATCAACAACTAGAGTTTTGCCTCTGCTTACTGCTGCGCTGCTACCGCTAAGACTCCAGCCCGCTCGTTGGCGTGCACCTGCGACCGGACGAGCAGGTCTCCGGAATCTTCGTCTTTCTGATCCTGCACAGGGAAAAGGCGAATAAGGTTTTTGGGAAGGGCTTTTCGCGCGACTGCTCCCAAAACTTCGTCACGGCTCGTCTTCCGACAAGATCCAGGGGCGTTGCGTCCCGACGTCATCTTCGTCGGGCTAATCGAACTCTTGACGGGGACCGACTCGTGACGATCTCGGCTTCGAATTCGAGAATCTCTCCATCACGCCGTCATCTACATCTACTAGCGGCAGGTATTATACTTGCAATCTAGTCTTTTTGTTCTCCGCTTTAATTAGCAAGGCTTAATCTGTGGCGTTAGGTCCTAAACGGACTCAACTTAGAGTCCTACTCATGATTGTGTTTCATGAGGCTCGGTTTCCCGACTATATAAGCGACCACCGGCCATGCTAAAACGTACCAAAAAAATCAACCACTAGAGTTTTGCCTCTGCTATCGTCGCGCGGATACCGCTAAAACTCCAGCCCCCGGTCGTTCGCGTGCACCTCGCGACCGACGAGCAGGTCTCCGGAACCTTCGTCTTTGTGATCCTGCAACGGGAGAAGGCGAATAAGGTTTTTGGGAAGGGCTTTTCGCACGACTACTCCCAAAACTTCGTCACGGCTCGTCTTCCAACAAGATCCAGGGGCGCTGCGTCCCAGCGTCATCTTCGTCGGGCTAATCGAAGTCTTCCACTGGCATTGATCGACGACAGTCACAACAACCAGGATGATCTCAGCTTCGCTTTCGAGAATCTCTCCATCACACTGTCATCTACATCTACTAGCAGCAGGTATTATACTTGCAATCTATTCTCTTTGTTCTGCTTAATCAGCATGTTTAATCTGTGCTGAGTCCTAAACGGACTCAACTTAGAGTCCTACTCGTGATTGTGTTTCATGAGGTCGGTTTCCTGGACTATACAAGCAGACAACCGGCCATGCTAAAACATACAAAAAAATCAACAACTAGAGTTTTGCCTCTGCTTACTGCCGCGCTCGCTACCGCAAAGACTCCCGCCCGCTCGTTGGCGTGCACCCGTGACCGGACGAGCAGGTCTCCGAATCTTCGTCTTTCGATCCCCGCACAGGGAGAAGGCGAATAAGGTTTTTGGGAAGGGCTTTTCGCGTGATCGCTCCCAAAACTTCGTCACGGCTCATCTTCCAACAAGATCTAGGGGCGCCGCGTCCCGGCGTCATCTTCGTCGGGCTAATCGAAGTCTTCCGCTGCCATTGATGGACGACGCTGACAAAGTGACCAAGATGATCTCAGCTTCGCTTTCGAGAATCTCTCCATCACACTATCATCTACATCTACTAGCAGCAGGTATTATACTTGCAATCTATTCTCTTTGTTCTGCTTAGTCAACATGTTTAATTTGTGCTGAGTCCTAAACGGACTCAACTTAGAGTCCTACTCGTGATTGTGTTTCATGAGGTCGGTTTCCTGGACTGTACAAGCACACAAACGGCCATGCTAAAACGTACAAAAAAATCAACAACTAGAGTTTTGCCTCTGCTTACTGCTGCGCTGCTACCGCTAAGACTCCAGCCCGCTCGTTGGCGTGCACTTGCGACCGGACGAGTGTGTCTCCGAATCTTCGTCTTTCGATCCTGCACCGGGAGAAGGCGAATAAGGTTTTTGGGAAGGTCTTTTCACGCGACTGCTCCCAAAACTTCGTCACGGCTCGTCTTCCGACAAGATCCAGGGGCGTTGCGTCCCGGCGTCATCTTCGTCGGGCTAATCGAAGTCTTCCGCTGCCGTTGATCGACGACAGTGACAGCGACCAGGACGATCTCAGCTACGCTTTCGAGAATCTCTCCATCACGCTGTCATCTACATCTACTGGCAGCAGGTATTATACTTGCAATCAACTATTTTTGTTCTGCTTAATCAACATGCTTAATCTATGCTGAGTCCTAAACGGACTCAACTTAGAGTCCTACTCGTGATTGTGTTTCATGAGGTCGGTTTCCCGGACTATATAAGCAGACCACCGGCCACGCTAAAACGTACCAAAAAAATCAACAACTTGAGTTTTGCCCTGCTTACTGCTGCGCTGCTACCGCTAAGACTCCAGCCCGGTCATTCGTGTGCACCTGCGACCGGACGAGCAGGTCTCCGGAACATTTGTCTTTGTGATCCTGCAACGGGAGAAGGCGAATAAGGTTTTTTGGAAGGGCTTTTCGCGCGACTACTCCCAAAACTTCGTCACGGCTCGTCTTCCAACAAGATCCAGGGGTGCTGCGTCCCGGCGTCATCTTCGTTGGGCTAATCGAAGTCTTCCACTGGCATTGATCGACGACAGTCACAAAGAATCCAGATGATCTCAGCTTCGCTTTCGAGAATCTCTCCATCACATTGTCATCTACATCTACTAGCAGCAGGTATTATACTTTCAATCTATTCTCTTTGATCTGCTTAATCAGCTTGTTTAATCTGTGTTGAGTCCTAAATGGACTCAACCTAGAGTCCTACTCGTGATTGTGTTTCGTGAGGTCGGTTTCCTGGACTATACAAGCAGACAACCGGCCATGCTAAAACATACAAAAAAATCAACAACTAGAGTTTTGCCTCTGCTTACTGCTGCGCTGCTACCTCTAAGACTCCAGCCCGCTCGTTGGCGTGCACCTGCGACCGGACGAGCAGGTCTCCGAATCTACGTCTTTCGATCCCCGCACAGGGAAAAGGCGAATAAGGTTTTTGGGAAGGGCTTTTCGCGTGATCGCTCCCAAAACTTCGTCACGGCTCGTCTTCCGACAAGATCCAGGGGCGTTGCGTCCCGACGTCATCTTCGTCGGGCTAATCGAACTCTTGACAGCGACCAGGACGATCTCAGCTTCGAATTCGAGAATCTCTCCATCACGCTCGTCATCTACATCTACTAGCAGGGTATTATACTTGCAATCTAGTCTTTTTGTTCTGCTTAATCAGCATGCTTAATCCGTGCTGAGTCCTAAACGGACTCAACTTAGAGTCCTACTCATGATTGTGTTTCATGAGGTTGGTTTTCCGGACTATATAAGGCACCACGTGCCACGCTAAAACGTACCAAAAAAAATCAACCACTAGAGTTTTGCCTCTCGCTTATCGTTGCGCGGATACCGCTAAAACTCCACCCGGCCGTTCGCGTGCACTCGCGACCGACGAGCAGGTCTCCGAACCTTCGTCTTTGTGATCCCGCAACAGGAGAAGGCGAATAAGGTTTTTGGGAAGGGTTTTTCGCGCGACTGCTCCCAAAACTTCGTCACGGCTCGTCTTCCGACAAGATCCAGGGGCGTTGCGTCCCGGCGTCATCTTCGTCGGGCTAATCGAAGTCTTCCGCTGTCGTTGATCGACGACAACCACAACAACCAGATGATCTCAGCTTCGCTTTCGAGAATCTCTCCATCACACTATCATCTACATCTACTAGCAGCAGGTATTATACTTGCAATCTATTCTCTTTGTTCTGCTTAATCAACATGTTTAATCTGTGCTGAGTCCTAAACGGACTCAACTTAGAGTCCTACTCGTGATTGTGTTTCATGAGGTTGGTTTCCTGGACTGTACAAGCACACAAACGGCCATGCTAAAACGTACAAAAAAATCAACAACTAGAGTTTTGCCTCTGCTTACTGCTGCGCTGCTACCGCTAAGACTCCAACCCGCTCGTTGGCGTGCACCTGCGACCGGATGAGCAGGTCTCCGGAATCTTCGTCTTTCTGATCCTGCACAGGGAGAAGGCGAATAAGGTTTTTGGGAAGGGCTTTTCGCGCGACTGCTCCAAAAACTTCGTCACGGCTCGTCTTCCGACAAGATCCAGGGGCGTTGCGTCCCGGCGTCATCTTCGTCGGGCTAATCGAAGTCTTCAGCTGCCGTTGATCGACGACCGGGATGGCGGCCGACTGACGATCTCGCCTACGCTTTCGAGAATCTCTCCATCACGCTGTCATCTACATCTACTGGCAGCAGGTATTATACTTGCAATCAACTATTTTTGTTCTGCTTAATCAACATGCTTAATCTATGCTGAGTCCTAAACGGACTCAACTTAGAGTCCTACTCGTGATTGTGTTTCATGAGGTCGGTTTCCCGGACTATATAAGCAGACCACCTGCCACGCTAAAACGTACCAAAAAAAATCAACAACTTGAGTTTTGCCCTGCTTACTGCTGCGCTGCTACCGTTAAGACTCCAGCCCGGTCATTCGTGTGCACCTGCGACCGGACGAGCAAGTCTCCGGAACCTTTGTCTTTGTGATCCTGCAACGGGAGAAGGCGAATAAGGATTTTGCGAAGGGCTTTTCGCGCGACTACTCCCAAAACTTCGTCACGGCTCGTCTTCCAACAAGATCCAGGGGCGTTGCGTCCCGGCGTCATCTTCGTTGGGCTAATCGAAGTCTTCCACTGGCATTGATCGACAGTCACAGGAACCAGGATGATCTCAGCTTCGCTTTGGAGAATCTCTCCAACACATTGTCATCTACATCTACTAGCAGCAGGTATTATACTTGCAATCTATTCTCTTTGATCTGCTTAATCAGCTTGTTTAATCTGTGTTGAGTCCTAAATGGACTCAACCTAGAGTCCTACTCGTGATTGTGTTTCGTGAGGTCGGTTTCCTGGACTATACAAGCAGACAACCGGCCATGCTAAAACATACAAAAAAATCAACAACTAGAGTTTTGCCTCTCGCTTACCGTCGCTGCTACCTCTAAGACTCCGGCCCGCTCGTTGGCGTGCACCTGCGACCGGACGAGCAGGTCTCCAGAATCTTCGTCTTTCTGATCCTGCACAGGGAAAAGGCGAATAAGGTTTTTGGGAAGGGCTTTTCGCGCGACTGCTCCCAAAACTTCGTCACGGCTCGTCTTCCGACAAGATCCAGGGGCGTTGCGTCCCGGCGTCATCTTCGTCGGGCTAATTGAAGTCTTCCGCTGCCGTTGATCAACGACAGTGACAGCGACCAGGACGATCTCAGCTACGCATTCGAGAATCTCTCCATCACGCTGTCATCTACATCTACTAGCAACAGGTATTATACTTGCAATCTAGTCTTTTTGTTCTGCTTAATTAGCATGCTTAATCTGTGCTGAGTCCTAAACGGACTCAACTTAGTGTCCTACTCGTGATTGTGTTTCATTAGGTCGGTTTCCCGGACTATATAAGCAGACCACCGGCCACGCTAAAACGTACCAAAAAAATCAACAACTAGAGTTTTGCCCCCCTTACCGCTGCCGCTACCGCTAAGACTCCACCCGGTCATTCGTGTGCACCGCGACCGGATGAGCAGGTCTCCGAACCTTTGTCTTTGTGATCCCGCAACGGGAGAAGGCGAATAAGGTTTTTTGGAAGGGCTTTTCGCGCGACTACTCCCAAAACTTCGTCACGGCTCGTCTTCCAACAAGATCCAGGGGCGGCGCGTGCCTCGCGTCATCTTCGTTGGGCTAATCGAAGTCTTCCACTGGCATTGATCGACGACAGTCACAGCAACCAGGATGATCTCAGCTTCACTTTCGAGAATCTCTCCATCACACTGACATCTACATCCACTAGCAGCAGGTATTATACTTGCAATCTATTCTCTTTGTTCCCGCTTTAATCAAAGCATGTTTAATCGGTGGCCGAGTCCTAAACGGACTCAACTTAGAGTCCTACTCGTGATTGTGTTTCATGAGGTCGGTTTCCTAGACTATACAAGCGTACAACCGGCCATGCTAAAACATACAAAAAATCAACAACTAGAGTTTTGCCTCTCGCTTACCGCTCGCGTCGCTACCGCAAAGACTCCAGCCCGCTCGTTGGCGTGCACCTGCGACCGGACGAGCAGGTCTCCGGAATCTTCGTCTTTCTGATCCTGCACAGGGAGAAGGCGAATAAGGTTTTTGGGAAGGGCTTTTCACGTGACTGCTCCCAAAACTTCATCACGACTCGTCTTCCGACAAGATCCAGGGGTGTTGCGTCCCGGCGTCATCTTCGTCGGGCTAATCGAAGTCTTCCACTGCCGTTTATCGACGACAGTGACAGCGACCAGGACGACCTCAGCTACGCTTTCGAGAATCTCTGCATCACGCTGTCATCTACATCTACTAGCAGCAGGTATTATAGTTGCAATCTGGTCTTTTTGTTCTGCTTAATCAGCATGCTTAATCTGTGTTGAGTCCTAAACGGACTCAACTTAGAGTCCTACTCGTGATTGTGTTTCATGAGGTCGGTTTCCCGGACTATATAAGCAGACCACCGGCCACGCTAAAACGTACCAAAAAAATCAACAACTAGAGTTTTGCCTCTGCTTACTGCTGCGCTGCTACCGCTAAGACTCCAGCCCGGTCGTTCGCGTGCACCTGCGACCGGACGAGCAGGTCTCCGGAACCTTCGTCTTTGTGATCCTGCAACGGGAGAAGGCGAATAAGGTTTTTGGGAAGGTCTTTTCACGCGACTGCTCCCAAAACTTCGTCACGGCTCGTCTTCCGACAAGATCCAGGGGCGCTGCGTCCCGGCGTCATCTTCGTCGGGCTAATCGAAGTCTTCCGCTGCCGTTGATCGACGATAGTGACTGTGACCAGGACGATCTCAGCTACACTTTCGAGAATCTCTCTACCACGCTGTCATCTATATCTACTAGCAGCAGGTATTATACTTGCAATGTATTCTTTTTGTTCTGCTTAATCAGCATGCTTAATCTGTGCTGAGTCCTAAACGGACCCAACTTAGAGTCCTACTCGTGATTGTGTTTCATGAGGTCGGTTTTTCGAACTATATAAGCAGACCACCGGCCACGCTAAAACGTACCAAAAAAATCAACAACTAGAGTTTTGCCTCTGCTTACTGATGCGCTGCTACCGCTAAGACTCCAGCCCGGTCATTCGCGTGCACCTGCAACCAGTCGAGTAGGTCTCCGGAACCTTCGTCTTTGTGATCCTACAATGGGAGAAGGCGAATGAGGTTTTTGGGAAGGGCTTTTCGCGCGACTGCTCCCAAAACTTCGTCACGGCTCGTCTTCCAACAAGATCCAGGGGCGCTGCGTCCCGGCGTCATCTTCGTCGGGCTAATCGAAGTCTTCCACTGCCATTGATCGACAACAGTGACAGCAACCAGGATGATCTCAGCTTCGCTTTCGAGAATCTCTCCATCACACTGTCATCTACATCTACTAGCAACAGGTATTATACTTGCAATCTATTCTTTTTGTTCTGCTTAATCAGCATGCTTAATCTGTGCTGAGTCCTAAACGGACCCAACTTAGAGTCCTACTCGTGATTGTGTTTCATGAGGTCGGTTTCCCGGACTATATAAGCAGACCACCGGCCACGCTAAAACGTACCAAAAAAATCAACAACTTGAGTTTTGCCCTGCTTACTGCTGCGCTGCTACCGCTAAGACTCCAGCCCGGTCATTCGTGTGCACCTGCGACCGGACGAGCAGGTCTCCGGAACCTTTGTCTTTGTGATCCTGCAACGGGAGAAGGCGAATAAGGTTTTTGGGAAGGGCTTTTCGCCCGACTACTCCCAAAACTTCGTCACGGCTCGTCTTCCAACAAGATCCAGGGGCGGCGCGTGCCTCGCGTCATCTTCGTTGGGCTAATCGAAGTCTTCCACCGGCATTGATCGACGACGATCCACAAAGAACCAGATGATCTCGGCCTTCGCTTTCAAGAATCTCTCCATCACACTGACATCTACATCCACTAGCAGCAGGTATTATACTTGCAATCTATTCTCTTTGTTCTCTTTAATCGGCCTTGTTTAATCTGTGTCGAGTCCTAAACGGACTCAACTTAGAGTCCTACTCGTGATTGTGTTTCATGAGGTCGGTTTCCTGGACTATACAAGCAGACAACCGGCCATGCTAAAACATACAAAAAAAAATCAACAACTAGAGTTTTGCCTCTCGCTTACCGCCGCGCTCGCTACCGCTAAGACTCAAGCCCGCTCGTTGGCGTGCACCCGCGACCGACGAGCGAGTGTCTCCGAATCTTCGTCTTTCTGATCCTACACAGGGAGAAGGCGAATAAGGTTTTTGGGAAGGGCTTTTCGCGCGACTGCTCCCAAAACTTCGTCACGGCTCGTCTTCCGACAAGATCCAGAGGCGTTGCGTCCCGGCGTCATCTTCGTCGGGCTAATCGAAGTCTTCCGCTGCCATTGATCGACGACAGTGACAGCGCCCAGGACGATTTCAACTACGCTTTCGAGAATCTCTCCATCACGATGTCATCTACATCTACTAGCAGCAGGTATTATTCTTGCAATCTAGTCCTTTTGTCCTGCTTAATCAGCATGCTTAATCTGTGCTGAGACCTAAACGGACTCAACTTAGAGTCCTACTCGTGATTTTGTTTCATGAGGTCGGTTTCCCAGACTATATAAGCAGACCACTGGCCACGCTAAAACGTACCAAAAAAATCAACAACTAGAGTTCTGCCTCTGCTTACTGCTGCGCGGCTACCGCTAAGACTCCAGCCCGGTCGTTCGCGTGCACCTGCGACCGGACGAGCAGGTCTCCGG
The DNA here is from genome assembly GCA_947561735.1 of Cenchrus americanus. NCBI lineage: Eukaryota > Viridiplantae > Streptophyta > Magnoliopsida > Poales > Poaceae > Cenchrus > Cenchrus americanus. The sequence continues at coordinate 28,951,555 of OX387243.1, forward strand.
AACCTTCGTCTTTGTGATCATGCAACGGGAGAAGGAGAATAAGGTTTTTTGGGAAGGCCTTTTCGCGCGACTAATCCCAAAACTTCGTCACGGCTCGTCTTCCAACAAGATCCAGGGGCGCTGCGTCCCAGCGTCATCTTCGTCGGGCTAATCGAAGTCTTCCAATGGCATTGATCGACGACAGTCACAACAACCTGGATGACTTCAGCTTCGCTTTCGAGAATCTCTCCATCACACTGTCATCTACATCTAGTAGCAGCAGGTATTATACTTGCAATCTATTCTCTTTGTTCTGCTTAATCAGCAGGCTTAATCTGTGTTGAGTCCTAAACGGACCCAACTTAGAGTCCTACTCGTGATTGTGTTTCATGAGGTCGGTTTCCCGGACTATATAAGCAGACCACCGGCCACGCTAAAACGTACCAAAAAAAATCAACAACTTGAGTTTTGCCCTGCTTACTGCTGCGCTGCTACCGCTAAGACTCCAGCCCGGTCATTCGTGTGCACCTGCGACCGGACGAGCAGGTCTCCAGAACCTTTGTCTTTGTGATCCTGCAACGGGAGAAGGCGCATAAGGTTTTTGGGAAGGGCTTTTCACGCGACTACTCCCAAAACTTCGTCACGGCTCGTCTTCCAACAAGGTCCAGGGGCGCTGCGTGCCGGCGTCATCTTCGTTGGGCTAATCGAAGTCTTCCACTGGCATTGATCGACGACAACACAAAGAACCAGGATGATCTCAGCTTCGCTGTCGAGAATCTCTCCATCACACTGACATCTACATCCACTAGCAGCAGGTATTATACTTGCAATCTATTCTCTTTGTTCTGATTAATCAGCTTGTTTAATCTGTGTCGAGTCGTAAATGGACTCAACTTAGAGTCCTACTCGTGATTGTGTTTCATGAGGTCGGTTTCCTGGACTATACAAGCAGACAACCGGCCATGCTAAAACATACAAAAAAATCAACAACTAGAGTTTTGCCTCTGCTTATCGCCGCGCTACCGCTAAGACTCCAGCCCGCTCGTTGGCGTGCACCTGCGACCGGACGAGCAGGTCTCCAGAATCTTCGTCTTTCTGATCCTGCACCGGGAGAAGGCGAATAAGGTTTTTGGGAAGGTCTTTTCACGCGACTGCTCCCAAAACTTCGTCACGGCTCGTCTTCCGACAAGATCCAGGGGCGCTGCGTCCCGGCGTCATCTTCGTCGGGCTAATCGAAGTCTTCCACTGCCATTGATCGACGACAGTGACAGCGACCAGGACGATCTCAGCTACACTTTCGAGAATCTCTCCATCACGCTGTCATCTACATCTACTAGCAGCAGGTATTATACTTGCAATCTAGTCTTTTTGTTCTGCTTAATCAGCATGCTTAATCTGTGCTGAGTCCTAAACGGACTCAACTTAGAGTCCTACTCGTGATTGTGTTTCATGAGGTCAGTTTTCCGGACTATATAAGCAGACCACTGGCCACGCTAAAACGTACCAAAAAATCAACAACTAGAGTTTTGCCTCTGCTTACTGCTGCGCGGCTACCGCTAAGACTCCAGCCCGGTCGTTCGCGTGCACCTGCGACCGGACGAGCAGGTCTCCGGAACCTTCGTCTTTGTGATCCTGCAACGGGAGAAGGCGAATAAGGTTTTTGGGAAGGGTTTTTCGCGCGACTGCTCCCAAAACTTCGTCACGGCTCGTCTTCCAACAAGATCCAGGGGCGCTGCGTCCCAGCGTCATCTTCGTCAGGCTAATCGAAGTCTTCCACTGGCATTGATCGACGATAGTCACAACAACCAGGATGATCTCAGCTTCGCTTTCGAGAATCTCTCCATCACACTGTCATCTACATCTACTAGCAGCAGGTATTATACTAGCAATCTATTCTCTTTGTTCTGCTTCATCAGCATGTTTAATCTGTGCTGAGTCCTAAACAGACTCAACTTAGAGTCCTACTCGTGATTGTGTTTCATGAGGTCGGTTTCCTGGACTATACAAGCAGACAACCGGCCATGCTAAAACTGTCGGGGACAGCCCTAGGGGTCCCCTTAAACAACGGGGAAGTCCTCACTTAAATCCCGGTACCGAAACACGCTAAGCCTAACCATGCAGGTGACTAACCATGCAGGACACGGCCCATGCCGCGGGACCCCGACGGCCCACCAAGACGGCCCTCTTAGAAGTCCCCTCGAGCAGGCTCCGCCTTGCTCGTGGGCGCACTCCTCCTCGGGCGGGCTCCGCCCCGTTCGAGGGGCAACTCTTCCCTCGAGTGGTCCCGCCCCGCTCGAGGGCTCACTTCCCCTCGAGCGGGTCTCGTCTCGCTCGAGGGTCCATCCCGCCCTCGGCCGGGGCCCGCCACGCTCACGGGCGCCCCGCACGCGTGCGCCGGCCCCCGTACACGGGCATTTAACGCCACGACACAGGCGGGGCGGCGCCATCATGCGCCCGGGGCTCGCGCCCGGTGCCGCCGCACCAACTCCCCGGGGAGGAGCCCATCCTCACCACCGTGGGGGAGGGACCGCGAGGTACGGCCGGTGTCAATGCCGTGACACCGTGTGCCCACTACAGTACGGCTAACGCGCCCGACCCCTCGAAGGGGGGCCGGGCGCACCCCTCGATTTCACTTTCCCGTGACCCTACAGGGTTAGGTGGAGGCGCTAGGCCGGTGGATCGCCATCCCGGCCACTGTAACGGCGCGGCCGCCGTACCCACGCGCGCGGCGCACGCCCGACCGGCAGCAACCACTCCGACACTGTGAAGCGCGTTGGGAAGGAACGCCGTTCTGCCTACTCCTGTGCCCCGTACCAGTCATCGTCAGCACCCCCCTCGAAGCCTACCAGAGGACGCCACCACCATCTGCCACTCTCCTACCCTCGAACCGCCACTGTTCGGGTACAAGTCAGGCCATGATGACCAGATCGCGGCGAGGATCGCCCGGACGGCCGCCCACTCTACACCGTAGCGCGACGTGCTCCCTCACGTAGCTAGGTAGCGCGGCGTGCATGTAACCCGCTGCCCCCTTGATCTATAAAAAGGGGGGTGAATCCCCAGCCGCGGGGGGAGACGGACGAACAGAGACACAAGAACACTTCATACACCCACGTACTCATCCACATTCTCCCACGATATCTTCAGCCACTCCATCAGGGACTTGGAAGCTACACTTCCTCTCCCGCCTTGCTTGTATTTGCCCCACTACAAGCACCCCCGGTGCTAAGTAATATAGTGCCCTGAGCGCGCCCCTGCTGGACGTACGGCCCCCTCGGCCGGAACCAGGATAAAATCTCTGTGTCACTTGTTACTTAGCATCGACCATTGAGGGATAGACCACGGCGCTATCTACTGGTTAGTGTCGGGACCATATTCCGCACCGACAGTTGGCGCCCACCGTGGGGCAAATGAGCGCCTAAGGTCATTTCGCCAACTCCCTCCATGGTGATCCGCACTGAGTACCGTGGTACTCGCTACTGCATGGGTAGCTCGGACCCCCTCCCAGCCGGGTTCGAAATCCGCTTCGGGGACCTGAACTTTCAGGCCACGGGGAACGGTTATCTTATGCGCCTCACCAACCGTGAGGAGCTTCGCGCGCAGCGCCGCCGGGCCGGTCCGCTCGGTCTCCTCCGCACGCACGACACGGCGCGGCGCCCGCGGGGCACGGATGCCGCGGGCCCATCGACGCCGCGACGCCGTCGCCGCTCCGGGCCGCGTTCGCGCCGGGCCCGTCCGACCGGCGGCAAGCCGAGCGCGTCGCCACTCGGCGCGACGCGCCCACCATTACGACGACCGCCACCGCCCCGGCGGGGTCGCGTGCGGTCTCCGACCACGCATCCCCATCGGGGCTGCGTGGCGCCACGACGGCCTACAACAACAACGTCAACACCACGATGCGCCGGGTCCCGCCCGGCCGCCATGTCTTCGTCGCCAGGGATTCCGCGCCTCAATGGCCGACGAATCGTCCCTAGGCTCCATCGACGCGTTGCCACCCGCCAACCGCCACGGGTACGCGGAGTGGGACTTCTCCGGGCACCGGACCCGGTCGCGTTCGGGCGTTTCCTCGATGCCACGGACCACCGGGTTTGGCTGCTCCGACGACTCCAGCACTGGGAGCTACGACCCCGCGCGGGAGTGCTACGCCGTCATCACCAACGACCCGGCCAACGCCGCCGGTGCGGCAGTGCCGAGACGGGGAAGTCACGCCCGCCCCCGGGGATCGCTACGCACCCGGCCGCGGGGCCAAGCGCTCCCGCCGGGGCCGACGTCGACGCACAGCCGGCCCAAGCCCGCGAGCTCGAGGCCAAGCTGGCGGAGGAATACGGACGGTGCGGGCGCTCCGCGCCTCGATGGCAGGGGAGGCCTCCGCGCGCGGCGAACGTGCGCGGGAGCTGGGTCGACAGGTCCGTGACCGCATCAACACCGTCCCCAACGTCGAAAACGTGGACGCGCCCCCGCGGGCGAGCGAAAAGCTCATCGCTGCCGCGACGTTGCTGCGTGCCATGCCGGCACCCTCGACCCCCGAGGCTCGAGACATGCACCGCGAGGTGCAGACTCTCATCGAGCAAGCGGCCGTCCAGCAGGCCGAAAGCTCGGCCTCACGCATCCGCCAACAGGGAGATGCGCGGGGCGACGAACCCGCACCGAGAGGCGAACCCTCGGTGCACGCAGGACAACCCGCCGACCAAGGACGCACGCCAGCCAAGGAACGGCTCCTTGACGCGCGCAGGGCGCTGGATGGCGACGCCCGCAACGTCATCAACGCCAGGCGCACGAGCAGGGCGGACGCGCGAGCGGCCGGGGGGCTACCACCCTCGAAGGGGTGGGCGCTACGACAGCGGTGAGGATCGCTCCCCGACGCCGGAGCCCCCGGGCACCCGTGTGTTCAGCCGGGAGATCCGCGCGGCAGCGTTCCCCCAACGCTTTCGCCAGCCCTCGACGATCGTCAAATACAACGGGGAGACGGACCCCCGTGTCTGGCTCAACGACTACCGCTTGGCTTGCCAGCTGGGCGGGGCCACTAGTGACGAAGTGATCATCCGCAACTTGCCCCTGCATCTGGGAGACGCGGCCCGGACATGGCTCGAGCACTTGCCTGCGCCGCCCGCATCCATAACCGGGACGACCTAGTCCACACGTTCGTGGGCAACTTCCAGGGCACATATGTGCGCCCTGGAAACTCATGGGACCTGCGCTCCTGCACGCAGAAGCCCGGCGAGTCGTTGCGGGACTTCATACGACGCTTCTCCAAGCGCTGCACGGAGCTCCCCGGCCGTGGCACAGGTCCCGAGATCGTGCACGCGTTCCTCGAGGGCACCACGTGCCAGGACCTCGTGCGCGAGCTGAGACGCAGCCCGCCTACGGACTCAAACGAGCTGTTCGACATCGCCACCAGTTTCGCCTCCGGCGAAGAAGCCGTGGGGGCCATCTTCGACGGCAAGAAGGGCAAGCGCTCCGAGGACACGCCCGCGGAGGGCAGCGGGTCCAAGGAGCCGCACCGCAACGACAAGCGGGGCAAGAAGGGGAAGAAGCCGCACCGCGAGGAGCGCGAGCAGGGGCGCAACGGCGGCAACGCCGAGGCCCTCGCTGTTGACCCGGCTCGACGGGGCCCTCGACCGACTCCTCGAGGCCCGGGAGTGTTCGACGACATGCTGAAGAAGCCATGTCCCTACCACAAGACTCCCGTGAACCACACTCTTGAGCAGTGCGACATGCTCAAGAAGTTCTATGGCCGTGCCGCCGCGAAGGAGGCAGAGGCCAAGAAAGACGGGGGCGATGGCGACGCGGGTGGCTTCCCCGCTGTCGAAAATGTGTTCCTCATTTTTGGGGGACCTACCGTCGACATGTCGACCCGGCAGCGCAAGAAGGAGCGGCACGAAGTCCTCGCCGCGGAGAGGGCGCCTCCGGCCTTTCTCAACTGGTCGGAGGACGCCATCACCTTTAGCCGGGATGACCACCCAAACCGCATCCCCAACCCGGCCGATTTCCGCCGGTGGTCGATCCCATCATTGGGAACGCCCGGTTTTCGAAGGTCCTTATGGACGGAGGCAGTAGCCTCAATATCCTCTTCGCGCATACATTGCGCCTGATGGGGATCGGGCTGGACCAGCTGCGGCCCAGCACGAAGCCGTTCCACGGCATCGCGCCCGGCAAGCAGGTTCAACTCCTCGGGCAGATCGACCTGCCGGTCTGGTTTGGCACCCCCAAGAACTTTTGCAAGGAAACCCTCACCTTCGAGGTGGTGGGGTTCAAAGGGGCCTACCATGCGATACTTGGGAGACCCTGCTACGCCAAATTCATGGCGGTCCCCAACTATACCTACCTGAAGATGAAGATGCCCGGGCCAAACGGCAACATCACCGTCGGGTCATCCATCGAGCACGCATTCGACTGCGACGTCGAGTGCGTGGAACAAGCGGAGGCACTGGCGCTGGATGAAGCGCTGGTGAACACGCTAGAGAAGATGGTCAACGATGACCTCAACTCCGCCGCCAAGCTCGTCGGCACCTTCGAGGCCGCGGAGCAGACCAAAGGGGTCCCCCTCGACCCGTCAGCCCCCGAGGGCAAGGCGTTGAGGGTCAGCTCCACCCTCGACCCCAAATAGCAAGCGGTGCTCGTCGACTTCCTCCGCGCCAACGTCGACATCTTCGCGTGGAGCCCCTCGGACATGCCAGGCATCCCGAGGGAAGTCACCGAGCACTCCCTTGACATCCTGCCAAATGCCCGCGCCGTGCAGCGGCGGGCCGCGCCGCTTCGACGAGGAGCGGCGACGGGCAATCGGAGCGGAGCTGCGGAAGCTTCTCGAGGCCGGATTCATCAAGGAAGTATTCCACCCTACGTGGCTAGCTAATCCAGTGCTTGTAAAGAAGAAGAATGGGAAGTGGCGGATGTGTATAGACTACACTAGTCTTAATAAAGCATGTCCAAAAGTTCCTTTTCCTTTGCCACGCATAGATCAAATCATTGATTCAACGGCTGGGTGCGAATTGCTCTGTTTCCTTGATGCCTATTCGGGATATCACCAAATAAAAATGAAGGAGTCCGACCAGCTCGCGACTTTATTCATCACACCGTTCGGGACGTTCTGTTACGTCACGATGCCTTTTGGCCTCAGAAACGCAGGCGCAACCTACCAGCGCTGCATGCAACACGTTTTTGGGGATCACATCGGGCGGACGGTCGAAGCCTACGTGGACGACATCGTCGTCAAGACCAGGAAGGCGGACGACCTGGTTGGCGACCTTGGCGTCGCGTTCAGTTGCCTACGGGCCAACGGGGTCAAGTTAAACCCCGAAAAAAGTGTCTTTGGAGTGCCGCGAGGCATGCCCCTGAGGTACATTGTCTCCCAGCGGGGGATCGAGGCCAACCCAGAAAAGGTCGCGGCCCTCGAACGGATGGGTCCGATCCGGGACCTCAAAGGGGTGCAGAAGGTGTTGGGGTGCCTTGCCGCCTTAAGCCGCTTCATCTCGCGGCTCGGTGAGAAGGGCTCGCCCTCTACCGGCCGCTCAAGAAGGACGAGCGCTTCTCTTGGACCGCCGAGGCCGGACGCGCTCGACAAGCTGAAGGCGTCTCTGACGCACGCTCCGATCCTCACGCCGCCGCAAGACGGCGAACCCCTGCAGCTCTACGTGGCCGCAACCACCCAGGTGGTCAGCGCCGTGATCGTCGTGGAGCGCACGGAGGAAGGGCACGCCTTGCCCGTACAGAGGCCGGTCTACTACATCAGCGAGGTCCTGTCGGACACGAAGACGCGCTACCCCCAGGTCTAGAAGCTGCTGTACGCGGTAGTCCTCGCGCGGCGCAAGCTCTGCCATTACTTCGAGGCCCACCCGGTCACGGTGGTCTCCTCCTTCCCACTAGGAGAGATCATTCGCAACCCTGACGCCGCAGGCAGGATTGCCAAATGGTCCGTGGAGCTGATGGGCGAGACGCTCGCCTATGCCCCGCGCAAGGCCATCAAATCGCAAATCCTAGCTGATTTCGTCGCCGAGTGGACGGACACGCGACCGCCGCCCCCACAAATCCAAGCAGAGTGCTGGACTCTGTTCTTCGACGGCTCAGTGATGAAGACGGGAGCAGGCGCGGGCCTGCTCTTCGTGTCGCCCCTCGGGGAGCACATGCGCTACGCAGTGCGCCTCCACTTCCCCGCGTCCAACAATATGGCAGAATACGAGGCCCTTCTCTGCGGCCTCAAAATCGCCATCGAGTTGGGCGTTAAGCGCCTCGACGTGCGGGGGGACTCGCAGCTCGTGATCGACCAGGTCATGAAGAACGCGAGCTGCCATGACGACAAGATGGAGGCTTACTGCAAAGCCGTGCGGGCCCTCGAAGACAAATTCTACGGCATTGAGCTCAATCATGTACCCCGCCGGTACAACGAAGAAGCAGACGAACTGGCAAAGATCGCGTCCGGGCGGATCACCGTTCCCCCGAACGTTTTCGCGCGCGACATCGCACAACCCTCGGTCGCCTTCGAGCCCTACCCCTCGAGCCACGACGGACCCTCGGGGGCTCCCTCGAATCCAACGGGTGCGGAACCCATGGACGAGGACCCCTCGAACGAGGCGTACGTACTCTCCCTCCTCGAGGGGTACGGCTCCCACGAGGCCGATGCGATGGACATAGAGCCGGCTCCTGTCCAAGCGGATTGGCGGGAAAAATACATCGCCCGGATCGCTCGAGGGGAACCGCTCGCGGATCGGGCCGCGGCCGGCGCATCGCCGGATGGCCAAATCTTTCACCCTCATCGATGACGAGCTGTACAAGCGCGCCGCCTCAGGCATCCTACAACGATGTGTGCCCATTCCCGAGGGGCGCGAGCTCCTACGGGACATCCACGCAGGGATCTGTGGCCACCACACCGCGCCACGCACCCTCGTCGGCAACGCGTTCCGCCAGGGCTTTTACTGGCCCACCGCGGTCGCGGACGCCAGCGAAATCGTACGCACCTGCGAAGGGTGCCAGTTCTACGCCCGCAAATCCAACTTGCCCGCTCACGCCTTGCAAACAATCCCCGTAACATGGCCGTTCGCCGTGTGGGGGTTGGACATCGTCGGGCCCCTGCGGAAGGCGCCCGGGGGCTTCACCCACCTACTGGTCGCAATTGACAAGTTCTCCAAGTGGGTGGAGGTGCGCCCCATCACGAATTTAAGAGCTGAGCAGGCGGTCACGTTCTTCACCGACATCGTCTACCGCTTCGGAGTGCCAAACTCCATCATCACGGACAATGGGTCCCACGCTCACGGCCGGAAGTTCTTGGAGTTCTGTGACAAGTTCCACATCCGCGTGGATTGGGCAGCTGTGGCACACCCACAGACCAACGGCCAAGTGGAGCGTGCCAACGGCATGATCCTACAGGGCCTCAAGCCCGAATTTTCGACCAGCTCAACAAATGGGCGAAAATGGCTCCAAGAACTACCAGCAGTTGTGTGGAGCCTAAGGACCACCCCAAGCAGAGCCACCGGGTTCACCCCGTTTTTTCTAGTCCATGGCGCGGAGGCCGTCCTCCCCACGGACTTGGAATACGGGTCACCCAGGGTTCGAGGCTACGACGAGGATGCCAACCAACGAGCCCGCGAGGACTCGCTGGACCAGCTGGATGAAGCGCGCCTCGTAGCGCTGATGCATTCCGCAAGGTATCAACAGTCCCTACGACGCTACCAAGCACGCAAGATACGACGAAGGGATTTCAGCGAAGGGGATCTGGTCCTAAGGCTGCGCCAAGATAACCGAGGGCGCCACAAGCTATCGCCCCCATGGGAGGGACCCTACGTCGTGGTGAAGGTACTCAAGCCGGGCACATACAAGCTGGCCAACGAGGACGGTGAAGAGCTCACCAACGCTTGGAACATCCAACAGCTACGTCGCTTCTACCCTTAGCTAGGATCTTTCAAGTATCTTTGTTGTAAAAATCACATCGCCAACGCCCCAGTTGGCAACGACTATGTAAATACTTCAAGTCTAATGCAAAGGATAACTCGGCTTTCCCCTGAAACCCATGTTACCCTCGGGGGCTACTGCGGGGGGGGCACCCCCCCCAAAATGGTCCCATTTTTTCGCGCAAAAAACAAAACAACATGCGCTAAGTTTGTTTCCTACTTCAACCTCGAGCCACGATTCGAACAGGGCGCAGGTGGCACAGCGGAAGGAGCGTGCGAGCCAGAGATAGCCTACGCCGCGTGGATATGGCCCTTCTCTCTCGCCTCCAACCCAGCGGGCCCCCTGCGAAAATCGAACTCCCCTAACTAGAATCTACTCAGGAAGAAGGAGAAACAAAAAAGCGTGATAAACAAACGATTTCATTTACAGCAAATGCTCATGTTCATGAAACAACTTGTTCATTTACAAAAGGCCACGAGGCCAGAATATTGATACACATCAAAAAAATGGACCTAGCGCCCAAACCGCGCTTTCGGGCGGGAGGACCGGCGAGCGTCGCGGCGTCCGGGAAGAGGAACTCCCTCGAAGGCCTCGGCAAGCAACCCGGCGGCGTCGGCGGCAAGCGCGTCCACACGCTCCATGGCCACCTCGTCCTCGACGCCCTCGGGAACGATGTAGCCTTCCGCCGCCGCCTCGAAGTTGACCTCGTAGTGGGATCGCACCACTCCGAGGGCCTTCGGGATGCCTAGGTGCGGCGCCCGGCGCATCCGCTCGGTGACGTGGCCGCCGAGGGCGCGCAGCGGCCGGCCGGGCCGAGCCGCCGCCCGGGCCTCGCCCTCCTCGACGACGCGGCGGTCTCGAGGGCCGCATCGCGCGGCTCCCGCAGCCCTCTGCTCGGAGGAGTTGTAGGAAGCCCGCGCGCCGCCTCGGCCCGCTCGGCCGCGTGCCCCGTGGCGGTGCGCAAGCCCGGAATCGACAAGACAAAAAGAAATCGAAAGGGAGAAGCGAACCCTCTAAGCGTAAAACCAACCGGACAAGGAGTTAGGCAGCAACTCACCCTCGACCTGCTTCCTCTCCGACTCGAAGTCGCAGCGCGCGGACTCGATCGCCAACTCGAGGCGCCGGACGGTTTCGCCTTGCTCGCGGAGGGCCGCCCTCCCCGGTTGGCGTTGCGATGCGCGAGCGCGAGCGCCTCGTCCTCAACCTTGGAGAACGCGGCGTTCCGCTCCTCCGGACTTCTCCGCCGCCTCGCGAGCGACGCGCTCCCCGCTCCGGGCCGCCGTCCGGCGCCGCCGAGGGCAGCCTCGCTCCCGCCGGAGCCGCCCCTCGCCCCCCGGCGAGCGATGCGCTCTTGCTTGGCGGCGCTGCTCCTCGGCGGCGACGAGGGCCGCGGCCTTGGCATCGAGGGCGGCCCTCGTGTCGTCGGCCTCCTTGGCGCGCTCCTCCAACCCGCGCGCCCGCTCCTCGCCCGGCGCCGCTGCGCCCGCGCCCCCTCGAGCGACGTGCGGAGCTCCCGGGTTTCGGCGCGAGCGGTGGCCACCTCCGCCTCCCGCTGGCGGCCGCCGTCCGCGTCTTCTCCCGTGTCCGCGCGCACATTCCACGGCCGCCTCGTCGCGATCGATGAGGGCCGCGCGGATCCGCCGAGGCTCGAGCGACGCTCCGAGTCCTGCCTCGAGCTCTCGGGAAGCTCGTCGCACCACGCCATCGCCCGGTACGCCAGCCAGTCGTCCGGCGTCCTGAGAGCGTCGGCAAGCGCGTCGTAGGCGCTGCACCGCTCCCGGAGCTGGTGAACCTCGGCGTTCACCCGGTCGAAGGCGTCGTACTTGTCGTGGGCACGACGCTCGAGCTCCTGGCAGCACAGAATCGAAACCCGTAAGCACCAAGACTTGAATGCAGCGTACAAAAACGAAAGGGGAAAAAGAACGAGCGACCACAGCTCACCTGGAAGACGAGCCACGCCGGACCGCCATGGACCCGCAGCGCCTCGTTCAACGCGCGGTTGAGTGTAGCGCCATGGCTCTGGAGCTCGCCCCAGAGCTCTTGCTCCCCCCTGGCGTCGGCGAACGCAGGGGGATCCTCGACGGCCCCCTCCACCTGGGCGGGGCGGCCGGCACGGGAGGACGAGGCCTCGGCACCATGTCCTCGGCCCCCACCACCATGTGACCCTCGTGCCGCCCTCACGAGGGCCCCCTCCCGGGGCTCGGGGAGTTCGTGGGCCGCCCGGCCCACCGATTCCATCCGGGCGGCGGGGGAGTCGTCCGAGACCTCCACCACCTCCGCCCGCAGATTGACGGCGGACGCCGCCGCCCGTGCCGTCTCCACCGGCACCTCTACTCGCGCCACCGCGGCCGCGGCGCCCGGCGCGGCGCCGCGACCGTCGCCTCCGCCGTGCCGCCGCGTCCACGGCGCTCCCGCAGGTTGCGCCCACTCCACCTCCACCCACGGCCGCCGCCGCGGCCCGTGTCTCCGCGACGACCGGCGCCGCCGCCCCCGGCGACCTTTGGCCGCGCCGCGGCGGCTGATCCGCCGGCCGGGGCCTCGAGGCCCCAGCCGGGCCTTGCGAGCTCATGCCCGCCGCCGTGCTTGTCCCCGGGCGCGACGCCCTCGACGAGCGCCGCCGGGTGGGGATCGAGGCGTCCGTCCTTAGCACCTTGGCTGGTGCAAGCGGAGGAACGGTTGGCACCACCCTGCGCAGGCACGAACGAAGGGTTAAAACACCTGATCACCAACGAGCCAACCAAACGAAAAAGGACAGGCTCCTTACCTCGCAGAGGAAAAGGCCCGTTTCCTTTTCCTCGAAGCCTCAGCGGATGAGGCCGGCGCGCACCGCCGCGCCCGCCGTAGCGCCTCCCCGACGGCGCCGCCGCACGCGCGAGAACGCCCGCCCCGTGCGCGGGCGCGCCCGACGCCGCACCTCCCGAAGGCGCCACCGCGCGCGGAGGCACGCTCGCCCCGCGTGAGGGCACGCCCCCGCCGCCGTGCCCCCGACGATGGTGCCGCGCGTGCGGGCACGCTCGCCCCGCGCGCGGGCACGCTGGACGCGCGCGCACGCGCGCGTTCTCCGCGCGCGCCTCCGTGGCGCGCGCCGGCACCTCCGCGGCGTGCGCCGCCCCCGATGACGATTGCCCGGCGGTGGGCGCCGCGCGCCCGCCCCCAGGCGAAGCCGCCCTTGTTGCCGCGCCGGTTCTCGCGACGGGGGCGCAGTCGCCACCGTCGGAGGGGCCCTCCCCCCTCAGCCTCTTCCTCCTCGTTCTCCTCCGAGGATGAGGGCTCCTCGATCTCCGGGGAGGAGAGCCCCGCCTCCCTCGCGCCGCCGTACTCCGCGGCCCGCCCTGGCCGCGGCGTGCTTGACGTTGCCTCGCGTGCTCCCTCTTGCGCGCCGCCGCCCGCTCCTCGCCGGCCGCCGCCGCGCCGCCCGGCCGAGCGCACGGGAGCCGGGGGTGGGCGGAACGGACTTGGCGATGTTGAAGTTCACCAGCTGCACACAGGAGCATCAAAGACACGTCAGAAAGCAAAAGCGAGACCAAGAACTAAAACGAAATCAGGAACCGAACTCACCAGCGGGCCCGTGGGGAGCATCTCAAGGTCCCATGGGGTCCGCCCCCGCAGTGGCGGCACCGGTGTTGACGGCGCTCCGCGCCCGGTCGGCCGCGTACGGCCGCTCGAGGGGCGTCGGGAGCATTCGCGACCTCGCCAAGTCGACGGGGTTGGCCGCCTCTGTCATCTCGAAGATGCAGAGCGGCCTCTCCATCAGGGGCACAATCCGCCGGTGATGGAGGAAGGCGAGAACGCCCATCGCGTTCAGCCCGTGCGCCGCCGTACGCCGGCAGGCGGCGAGGACGGACTCCTGCCGCGCCCGATGCTGGGCCGTGGACACTCCATAGCCCCAGGAGTCCGGCCTCTTCTTGAACACCCGACCGGTGTAGGGGGGAAGGCCGGGCTCGGCATTGCGCAGGTAGAACCATCCCCGCTCCCAGCCGGCGTTGTTCGTCGTCATGGTGCAGGGGATGTAGGTGTCCTTGAATTGCCCCCGCAGGGCAAGTGACATCCCGCCGGCGCGCACCGCACGGCGAGTCCTCGGCTCCGACGTGGGCTGCGTGACGAGCTCCCCGCGGAAAAGGTGAACCCCGCAGCTCCCGCTGATCGGGATCCCCGAGTACCCTTCGCGGACGCCCACGAACGTGGCCGCCTGCGAGATCGCGTTGGGGGCGAAGTTGTGCAGCTCCACCCCGTAGTAGTGGCACATCGCCCGCATGAAGGTGCTTGCCGGCGCGTTGAAACCGCGCTCGTGGTAGCGGACGAAGCTCACCACGTAGCCCTCCGGCGGGTTGGGCTAACGGTCCGCCGGCGGCGGCACTATCCATTCCGCCGGGCGTCCGTCTTCATTAGCCGCCAGCTGGCCGGCGGCGACCGGCTCGCCAAGGGCGAGCCAGGTCACCGTCGACCTCTCCCAGACGTACGGCTCCAGGATCGTGAGGGGAAGCTGAGGCGGCGCCATGAGGAAGGACGAAGGAATGCGAGGACGGAGAACGAGGAACGGAAGAAAAACTCTAATGGCGACACCGCGCGGTGGCAAGAGCCAGAGGAAGACGAAGGGGCGGGGGACTGAAAATGGTGAGATGCCAAGGTAAAAAACCGCCGTCCCCTCCTCCCCGCAGCTTTATAGGCCGACGGGCGAGCTCTCCGGAGCGGACGCCCCGCTAGCATTAACTGCAGGGAATCTTTCCATCGCGTCGACGGGCGGGCCCCACCACGACCGCAGCGGCCACGTCATTGCAGGCGGGCCATCATTACGGCAAAGACCGGCAGCGACCGAGGCGAAACGGTCACGTCCGCCCCCGCCACGCCGCCCACTACGCGCGCGCGCGCGTCGCGCGCCGCCTAAAAAGACGCGCCCGCGCTGCAAAACCGCGGCCACGACCGCGAGGCACTTAAATGCCCGGGTCCCTTGCCAAGCAAGGAGAACCCTCGAGCGGGGCGAACCCCCGGCTCGAAACTAAAGCGACCCTCGATGGGATATTAGCGTGAGAAGGTCGCCCGGGACCTGCTCGATGTAGAGCAGGCAACCGCGGGCACCCATGCCACGTAAAACCCTCGAGCGGCACGAGCCCTTGGCTCAAGATGACGTCAACCCTCGATGGGATATCGACGTGAGAAGGTCGCCCGGGACCTGCTCGATGTAGAGCAGGCACCGCGGGCACCCGTGCCACGCAAAACCCTCGAGCGGCGCGAGCCCCCGGCTCGAGACAATGTCAACCCTCTAAAAGAAGGCACACGCGTGAGAAGGGTCACCCAGGACCTGCTTGAAGTAAAGTGGGCGCCGCAAGCACCCATGCCGCGCTGTGCTGCCAACCAGCGCCTCGAGGGCTGGCTCGCCCAGACCCCTCGACGGCCGCAAGCGCGAAAAGACCCGGGCCGTCCGGTGCACGGCCCCGCACGGCCCTACTGATCAGAGGTTCGAAGCCTGACCCTCGACGGGTTCGAACAGGCGCCTCAGATCGCAGAGTTAGGGACGACGAAGGCACGCGCGTCCGAGCCGTTCCTCGAGCCTGTCGGCTCGAGGGTGCCCCACATGTCGTGTTCGAGAGCCAGCGAGGGCAGCTAGCAGGGGGATCCCACCGAGGGAGAGCTTCCGCGCCCTCGGTCCCTAGCGAATGGGACCGAGCCCGAGGACCATGTGTGGTTTGAGGACCGGTGGATGGTCGCTTCCTTGTGTGATGAGTGATTGACAACGTTGTGTGGACCGATTCTTGGCTAAGTATTGCGGGTGCGGGTTGCGGCTTGACTCGTGTTGGTGCGGTGAAGAACAAGCGCGAAAGGTCATTGCCGGTGAGGCCTCCGGTGTGTGGAGAAGACAAGTAGGCTTCGTTTGCTCACCCCTATCGAATGGGGCATGGGCGTCCACTTGAACCACCCGCTACCAGCCTCGAAGAGGAATCCGCACCCGCGACCCGCTCGATGGGAGTTGCGAAACCTCACCCTCCGTCCCGCGGAGGACGGCGAGGGCGCGTTAAAAAACAAGTCGCTCGCCCGACCCGATCGCCTCGAACGGGCCAAGGCTCTGGGGCTTGACGCACGGCCACACCTCCTTGAAACCGCACCCGCCGCGAGACAAGGAGGGCGCCGTGCGTGCACCCCCGAAGCCGGCCGAAATACCGCCGATGCCGCTGGGCATATGTGCCACGCCTCTCTCGTCCAAAATTCTCGTGGTTAACCCCCGCAAGAGAGCCCACACCCCGCAGGCTTCGGGGTTGGGACCCGCCGGCCCGCCGGACGCGGCCCTCTACGGAAAGCGTTCGCAAACAAGGAGGGAAGAACGTCCTATCGCAGGGTTCCAGCATCCGCGGGAGCCTCACGACGAACCCGCATGCTCCTGGGGCCACCGTCGGGGATGTGCCCTAGGGGTCCCCCTCAAACAACGGGGAAATCCTCACTTAAATCCCGTACCGAAACACGTTAAGCCCAACCATGCTGTGTGACTAACCATGCGTGACACGGCCCACGCCGCGGACCCCGACGGCCCACCAAGACGGCCTTCTCGAAGTCCCCGAGCGGGCTCCGCCCTCGCCGGGCGCACCGCGCGGTGCCCGCCCCCGTTCGAGGGGCAACTCTTCCTCGAGTGGTCCCGCCCGCCGAGGGCTCACTTCCCTCGAGCGGGTCTCGCCCCCTCGAGGGTCCGTCCCGCCCCCGGGCCGGCCCACGCTCACGGCGCCCGCACGCGTGCGCCGGCCCCGTACACGCGCATTTAACGCCCCGACGCCGCGGACGGCGCCATCATGCGCCCGAAGCTCTCGCACTCCGGTGCCGCCGCGCACCAACTCCCCAGGAGGCGCCCATCCCCACCACCGTGGGAAGGACCGTGCGCACGGCC